>VZSZ01008686.1:3646-40617 GCA_013398815.1 Ibidorhyncha struthersii
TATCCTGGGGTGCACTAAGCTGGACAGAGGCTCTGCAACGCCAAGTGCTCACGTCAAAGGGGCAAGCGTCCAAGGTTTCAGCTTCCAGGAGCATTTAATTCTTCACATTTCATTTTTGAAATTTCATTGCTTTTGGGGAGGAGAATCTTTTTTTCAAAGCTCATCTTGTCCTGCCAGATAAAGCAGGCAGCAGCCGACCAAGTCCCGTGATGAGAGATAAGCTGGCTGCTGTCTTCAGTTTAAAACAAATAACTGAAAATCAAACACCCTCCTGCCCCCACTTCCAGCACTTCAAGAATTTTAAAAGGAGGGTTGCGACTCCAGTGAAGAGAGCAGCCAAACTCTGCATCTGGCCCACACACATTGCTCAAGTCTAGACTGATTGGCCCGGACATCAGCACAGCCACATGTTTTCAAATTAAATTAGACATTTTGATCAAAGAACTGGGGACACTTAAGCAATGCCATAATTTCTTAATTATACATCTTATTTGATTGGAGTAAGATTTAACACAGTGACATTCAATAATTTTCTGCCAGGGGAAATGGATTCTCATTGACTCTGCAGCCCTGAGCTAAAAGGAGGCACAGATGCTGAAAGAACAGTAATAACAACAATAATAGTAGTAGAAAAGACATCCTACCAAGTAACCAGTTTAAGCAAAATTTGAGGATAAGAGTGAGCCACAGCTGAGTATAGAGGGGTGCCTTTATGTCATTTTTTAAGTCAGTGTCTCTTAATGAAGAAGTTCACCTCTCAAACCATTAGAGAATGTAAAAATGCCTCCTTCTTGTTCAGTGTACCTGGGCATCACCTTTGGACTGAAGAGCTTAGGGACTCAAACAGGCAGCGGAGGGGCAGTAGCAAATAACGGCAACTTGCCTTTAAAGCAGAATATGTAAAAGTCTTTTATTTTTTTTTTTTTTTTGTGGATAAGAACATAAAGTTGGGTTTGAAAAGAACATGAACTCTATGGGACTTGTCCTGGAGCCTGCCATTTATTGTCTAAATATCAAGAGACATCATGACAGAGGCAGACACAGAGCAGATTCAAAGGAGGAAAGTCTTCCAGGTTAGCATCAAAGTAGTAGCATGGAGACAGCTCAAATAAATCAGTGGGGTTCCCCTAGAGATTACGGGAAACAAATTGCAGGATGATGGCAAACCAATAAAAAGAATCAACAACCGGTGAAGTAAAATATCAGGTTCAGACAAGGCATTACCTAATCTTTCTTCTATTCATTTAATGAATATCACAGCATATTTTTCAGCACTATGAGTACCATGATCACCAAACAGATATGTGGCCGCGGTAGACAGGTACAGCCATGCAAAAGTTACTCCTTCCATGTATTGATCTCGAGTTGACTCTTAGACAGCAAGTGAAAATTTGGAAGTATAATATATCAAAAAAGTGATTATATAACATTTCTTTTAAATTGGCATAGCTCCATATGACACACTGGCTGCTGCCAATGGCCCCAACAAAGGCTGGGCTCAGTCTGCTGAAGTGTACTGATCTGAAATAAATAAAACTTTTACTCAAGCCCTGACTCAGAGCTGACTCCTATTTCTAGCTCTGCATAACCAAACTCTCATCACTTAACGTTGGGTCTCTCCATTCACAAGCCCTCAGGATCCTTGTGAGGACTGAAACACTTCTACCATTCTGTCCTCCCAGCTAAGCCACTACAGCCATGGCTATTCCCCTGTGCTATTGCATTTCACTCCTCTCTTGGGAGTTGCTAAAGGCCAGTAACTGCAATTCACTTGAGATGGTATTCAGAGGTGCAGCAAGCTCCCCTGCCTCAGACCCCTACCTGCAGCACCAGCAGGGTCCCTGGCTTTCTTCTACCAGCCCCCTCCTGCTTCACAGCTTGCCCAGCTAGTGGGGGACACTGATGCTTTTCCCATTGCCCTGATGAGGATGCCCAAGCTGTAAAGCCATCTCAGTGCCACCTTCTTTACAGAGGCTGTGAAGCTCCCACGGCTCTGATATATGCTACTGCTAATGCCTCGCTGTGCTGCTGCAAACTTGTTTCTGCCCGGATCTGGAAAACCCTGTTGCACTTCACTGAGGATTTCTGGAGACCCCCTGCTCCACACCTCCTGGTCTGCAGGATAATCTCTCTGTCTTGTTGAACTTGAATTCCCTGCAAAGTCCAGCTGCAACGTCTGAACCTTGCACAATGCCTGTGTCCACTTATAAGTTAGTATCAGTCACATTGCAGATAGTGCAAGAAGAAACAGTATGTGAAACCACAGATAAGCAATGCATACTGACAATTTACATGTTGGCTGGAACTGTTTGTTTCCCTATCAAGGGAGCAGAAGCTTGTCAGCCTCCCTCTAATTCCCTCTGTTGTGTAACTTTCATTGTACTTAATAGTTTCACATTCTGTGTTACTTTCACAGTTTTGTTCCATTCTTATTTCCTCATGTGTTCTTCATCCTTTGCTGTGAAGGAAATAGATAATTTCTATTTCTATAACTGTCAATCGCACAACCATACTAGTATCTGTTTTATAATTGTGATGAAGCAGCACTGTTTATAAAGGGATACATGTGGGGCTGTCCCCTAAATGTACCAGCATCTGGTGACCTAGTCACACCCAAAAGGCAACAGCAAGCAAATATCCCCCTCCTTTGAGGTTCGTGAGCAACTGGACACTTTTGTTCCTCTGGAGTCCTGACAAGATAAGAACAAACCATAGACCCATGAAATGGACAAACTCCTTTTTAGTGTTTCATAAAGTTACCCGTCACCTTGGTATACGTAGCAGATGACATGCCAGTGGAGAAGGGCACACATTGACCTTATATGGGTTAATTTTTAAATTCATTCTGAGGTCAAGTTGGTACAGCCGCATCAGAAAAACACAGCTTAAAAATGAACTGCTTGCGATAGGAAACACTTTTGTGACAGGCAGATGGAGCTGATCACAGAACAGTAGTTTAATGAGATGATACCACATGATCGCCATATACTTCACCATCATGTCAAACATTTGTCCCAAATATTTTGCCACGGCTGTGTTTATACAATAGTTCAGTTATCATCAATGACAGTTCTGGGTCCAACTATAAATGACAAGATTCAAGGATGTTATTTATCAATGGGTTAGCAACTGACGCGGTGCAGCCTACTTATATCTGCACCCCTTGTTTCCCTGCACATCTGGATACCTCAAACTCCTTGAAACAACCCAAACATGTCACATGCACTTTTGACTTTTTCTGTAAGCAGAAGGCTTGAGATGAACCAGGATTTAGCACTGCAGAACTAAACTAATCTTCCTGATTCAGGAAACACTTTGACACAGTTTCTGATTATGTGATCTCTGCAATAAAACCAGGATATTTTCCCTGGAGCAGCAGCTATAGAGGAAAGGTTGAGGGACTGAGCCACTGTTCTCAGTTTTGCCATCATATTCTGTGCAAGCTCAAAAAAACGATTTTATGTGTTTTACCTTCTTCATCTGCAAAGCAGGAACAGACTGACCTGTTTACTGAAAGCACAAAGTGCATCACCTTTTCTGAGGAGAGCTAATCAAAAGGCAGAATTTCTGTTCTAATTAATGTTGATATTTTCAAAAGATAAGGAAAAAAATAAAAACTGTTGAGACGGGAGAATTTTGGGGAGGAGGTGTGGGGAGACAATTTCTGGGTTTAAAATCTCCCCTTGGAACAGGAATGGAGGAGCTCCAGGAGCCCTGTCCCCAGGGGGGCTGCTGGGGCAGTGGCACCACATGCCAGGAACCTTGCCACCCTGGTCTGGCATCTGGCACCCAGGGTGCTGGCAGCCCGCTACAACCTGCGCCACCCTTAAAGTTCTTTTCTTCACTGGAGTCCATCAGACACTTCAGTGAGAAAGCAGATATGTCCCAACTGGGAATTCAAGATCCTCCCAATTTTTTCAAATCACATTTCCTTTTTGAAAAAAAAAAGGCCCTCTGTGCTCAAAACATGTCGTGAGATGCTCTCAGCAGGTCTCTTTCCAGAGCAGAACCAGATGTCAAAGACTTGCAGTGCTTCCTCTGAACAAGAGAGACGTGGGTGGTGTGGAGTATCACACCACACAGTACCACCAAGCCTAGTTCTCTGTGGGCAGCTGTGTCGCTGGAGGAGGGGAAGTCGAACACTATTGAAGTAATCCCCGTGCCCCGCTCGGTTCTGGGAACTCTTTACTGACATACAAGGTAGCTATCTTATCCCCCTAACTGCATAAATACAGGGAAGATAAAGCAGAAATCAAACTCCCCTGCTATCTGTTTTCCCCTGCACAAATCCACTTAGAGCAACAGAAATTTACTTTAAAGGAAGTTTGCTTATATGTTAAAAAACAAAACCAGCTTGTAAACCTGCGTGACCAAGCACCATCTGGCAACTCTTGTCATAACAGAGCTATTGTTTGTTTAGGTATATTTCTTCTAGGGTTTTGATTACACACCAGGGAGCAGCACCCCTGCAAAGAAATCCCCTGACCTCAATCCCTGCAGATGTGAGCTGCTTCTTTTTTACTTTATTGGGAAACATGTCTATTACAAAACAAGCAAATAGGTTCCCAGTGTTTTAACATATTAATCTATCAAAAGAGTTTTTATGTAATTTCTTAATTTCACAGTTTAGGCCTGGCTGAGAAGGGAATGTAATCATTCTGTATTTCTTTTTTTTTTTTTCTTTCCATTTTTAAGCTCAGCCAGAGGAGTGGCTCAAATATGCCCTGGACACAAGGAGGTGGTCAGTAAGATTTACACCTGAGCCTTCCACAATAAAATCTAATGCTGTGGATCAATTTTCACCTTGTTTAATCCACAAAACCATAAAGATTGTAAACATATGTAACATATACTAACCCAAGTGATAAAGGGAGTTATTCTCTGCAAAAGAAGACTCGCTATGCTACAATCTCTTTGATGCAGGTAGAAATACTCCTGCAATACTGCTTCAAGTTGTCACAGTTCAACAATACCAACTGGAAAACGTGCAATTCCTAGCTGGGAAGTCTTTGGTATAAATTCTGAATATTACCACTACAAACAGAGAGATGACAATGCTAACAGTAACTGTCCCATTTTCACTCTGAGGATCGTGTTTTAGGCTGTGTGAGAATCCGGACATGACACACTGAGTATCGGCCAAGCCTATCAAGAGCCTCGGTAACACATGTTAAGTTGTTTCTGTGCCTTTTTGTGCCTCCTGAAGCTGTCTCTAAATTCAAGCAAACACAAGCAGCATTTAGCCTTGCAGCATGTTCACAGCGTCTTGCACAGCAGAGCCTTTGCCCTCCTTCACCTCTCT
This sequence comes from Ibidorhyncha struthersii, assembly GCA_013398815.1. Taxonomy (NCBI): domain Eukaryota; kingdom Metazoa; phylum Chordata; class Aves; order Charadriiformes; family Charadriidae; genus Ibidorhyncha; species Ibidorhyncha struthersii. The sequence continues at coordinate 8,949 of VZSZ01008686.1, forward strand.
TACTGAGCACAAACAGCTGGAAGTAACCAGGCGCACGTCTTTGGTGCCTGGCCCTGAGTCATGCTCAGGGCCACTGTCAGCCTGGACTGACCCAGGTCAGAAACAGTCCCAAGACCTGCTAAGGCTTCTTCCAAACTCCCTTATCATAGGGTATTTTTAAGCCAATTTAGGTTACTATTAGAGCTTCTGTTAGTGTAGTGAATCTAGACATTAAAGAGTCTTATTAGGACATCTAATCAATGTCTTGGCCAGCACATCACTGTCATCGATGGCATCCTTAAATGACCTGGATCATATTAGCATTCTGAGATAATGCTCCTCACTGGCTTCATGCCAAAGAATTAAGCAATCTGTGGTGAGGATTTATGACTTCCTTTCAATCCATCTCACACTGCCTGTGTTAACTCTGTATACGCCGCAGACCTGCTTGCCAATCAACTCCTAGCTATGGTGAAAAACTAATAATCAAATGTGATCAAGACGAACATCAGATTGTAAACAGCTGCAATTTTCAGTAGTAACTATAGGTGGTATAGTAAAAATAAAGGCAGTAGTAACAGTGGTACACCATATCATAATTTTTTCTATAAGAGGCATAAAATTAATTTCAGCAGATTTTTTGCTTGACCGCAACGCCATATTTAGTGCTTTATTAGAAAGAAAAGAAACGTGAAGTATGAATAAACAGTGCAAGAAATCTGCCTGCCCTGAACAGAAGTGCCACAACAAGACTATATCACAGCAAATTATAACATATCACGATTTTATGTGAAATCAGTCAGACAGAACCTGCCTACATCACTACACAAAAAAGGAGGAGCTCTTCAGGCTGTGCTGTTTAAGATTGACACACTGGATTAATTACCTTCAAATCAGAGAAAGGAAAAGAAGAATTAAACCTCAAATTTTGACCCATAAACAACTCTTAATGATCATATTATTCCATTTTTCAGTTCACAACTGAAGTGAGGATTTTTTTTTTTTGCATACTTCTTATTCATTTAAAAGAAAAAAACATAACACTATTAGGCAATTCAGTCTCTAAGAGAACTGCCTTTTCAGTTTACCTTGGCATTATTGTCACTTCTCCTCAGAGGCAAGAAAAATATTTGATCCAGTCCCATCTCTGCCTCTAGCTATCATCCATGGAGCCCATCTTTGAAACAGGACAAGGTGTCTGTCTGTCTGTCTGTCTGTCTGTCTGTCTCTCTCTCTCTCTCCATTCATTCATTCATTCATTCATTCATTCATTCATTCATTCATTCATTCATTCCCAGATACTGCAGTCTATACATACACTAATCTCAAACCCAGCCCTCTTTGAAACTTGTTTTACCAGCTTCTTCACTGATTAGTTACTCACAGCTGGTGAGCCATTAGCCCATTACCAAGCATATCTTGGCTCTACCATATGCAGACTGTCAGCTGGTTACACTGCCTGAACATCTATTATATGCAGGTCACTGCAATTGCTTGAAAAAAAAGATGCCTTCAAATTTCACATGTAGAGCTGTTGCACTTATTTTTTACTGAGACTTTTTTCCCCAAGCAGATAGTGCTTAAAAATAATTAAAATTTCCCTTTGATACCATGAAAATGGCTCAAAATACACAGAAAGATTATTTAAACTACTTGCGCTTTTTGCTTAACTTAAGCAATTTGGGATTTGAAAACCAGAATTTGAATGATAATACTAGAGACTTTTTCAGAACAGCTCCATTGTGAAAATTAAAATATTCTCCTATCTTTTTTTCTCATGCAAAAATATATGACCACAAGAGTTTGCTCATAATTTATGCCCGCTTCTGAGACAATAACTGACAATTTCAACTGGCTGCAGAAGCACATTACCAAGGAGTAAAGGTAAAACTATATTAGATAAACTACAAATACATGGCTATCTCCTGAAATTCCCATGGATAGGATGTGAAGAGAGTAAAGAAGGAAATTTAATGTCTCGCATAGAAGAGTACTCATCATGCAGTGACCTACACCTTCAGAAATACAAGAAAAATCACACCAAAATAAGGATGGTTCAGTGTACACTTGTTCTTTTTGGCTGCAAGTCATAACTGAAGTAATGTTTTCTCCATAGGGAAATTCATTACTCTGCAACGTAGACTCAGCTTCTTGCTTTGTGTCCTTCCCTTGTCCCCAGCCTGCTGTGAGCATGAAAGCCTGCCTCCTTACAGTCTAAATCTCCTGTCCACAGTGGGTCTCATCTAACTGCAAATCCAGACCAAAACACTCCCTTTGAATTTGGAAATGCTCAACATTTTCCCCTAGTTTGTCAGGTGTTTGTGACAATTTTAAGTTGGTTTTGACCCAGTGGGTTCAGAATCAGTTGTAAAAGGGGAATACTGGAGCATCATTAACTTGTTAATACTGTTTTATTTAATTATTTATTCATCAGTATAGAGCTTCAGGCTGAAGACTTTATGGAGTGCAGGAATTATGTGCCAATCTCTCTGTACAATGCACAGAAAATGCAGTTGCTGGGATGCTTTACTGAACTGCTCATAATTCTGAAGATTCCTCCAAGAAGTCATGTTTTTCTTCTTCCTTAAATGGAGACAGCATGCATAGCAGATCCCTGCCAAGTATTTTCTTCCCTGACCAATTAGGTATGAAGTACTAAATACACCTTGTGAAAAAGATTCTTTTGCCTGGTAAATTCTGCCAGACTGTTGTGGTTTGGGCTGGGCTGGCTACTAAAACGAACGACAGATGCTCTCCCCAACTTAAATGTGTTGAATACNAAGCTCCCAGGAAGACAGTCACGTCACCAGCAGGCACTGGGAAAGTCCCAGTGACAGATAGGAACTGAACTCAGGAACTGGATTCAGGAATGCACGAATCGGGACCAAAGGCAGATGAACGGAGTCCTGGGACGCTTGACATTGAAGAAAGAGGCTGACCCTTTGATCCCTCAGCTTTTATACTGAGCATGATGCAGATGGGATGGAATGCCTTGTTGGTCAGTTTTGGGTCACCTGTCCTGTCCGCTCCTCCACACAGGTGGGACCCCTCTATGCTTTTCTGCTTCCGACCTTCCAACAGGGCAAGTAACAAAGTTGGTTGGCCTTGGCTGTTATAGCAACAAGTATAAGCAAGAGCCTCTCCACATACCATGCCTTGGCATCAACTATAAACATTGGTCTTCTCACTCTGGAAGCAGGCACTGTATGACAAGTATGCTGTTCATTTCAGAGAGTTCAGTTAGTTAGTAGAGGCTTAGCTGAAATGTAAAATTACTGAACAGAAAATTTATTCTGTTTTACCTCAAACAAGGACATTGACATTCAAGAGTACTCTCATTCTCTGAATTCTGGTCAGCAAAACCACCTGAACATCCTGGAGGAAGCACTGTGGTTACAGTTGGTAAATGTTGCAGTTTCTTTAGTTGCAGGTCAAAAGCTGAGCATAAACCACTGTTTTTGTACTATTTGCATTGAGCACATGTATGATTAACTGAAGATACCAACAACTCTGGAAATCTATCATTTGTTTCTTGCCAGAGTTCTTCATATGCTCTGGACTTTCCGTGACCTTCAAGAGAAACACATGTCCTCCCGAAAGCACTAGCCCACCTGACAAAGTTTTACCCTATCTGATGGGTGGGGAACTGAGGCACACTCAAGTCTGTTGCATCCCACTACACAGAAGCAGTTTGATGTGTCTCACTTCAGTGCTGTACCTTTTCAGCTACACATGATTAAGAGTTGTTTATGGGTCAAAAGAAGGGAAAAAAAGCCTGCAACATCCTGGGACAGGGTTTCAGTTGGTAGGAGACTGCTCTTTGCCAGCACATCCACTTGACATATGTGCTGGTCTTGGGTGGGAGGGTTTGCAAGCAGTGGGCTGAGAACCCTTACTTACAGAGCTGAACTAAACTTATCACCTGTGGGAAAGTGGAAGGCAGCAGGTACTGCCTGACCAATTTCACTGCCACAGAGCGGGATGAGGAGGTGCTTCATTCCCTGGGACACTCTTTTAACTGGCACTCTGTACAGCAGTGCCAAATCTTGTCCTAGAGCGCAGCAGGGCAGCTGGCACTCAGGATTTGCCTCTCTTTCACAGGAACATGCCACAGTCAAAAGCAGGGCTGTAATCCAGGGTCTGGCTCTGCCATCTGTTAGTCAGCATCCTGGGCAATCATGGTACCACTGCAAACCCTCAACAGTTCCGAAGAGTAACTAATTGAGCATGTAAATCACCTGCCAGAGGGGGTCCTCTTGCTTCCACAGACACAAAACATCCTTCTGAAACGTGGTCTGCCCCAGCCCCAGCACTGACAGCCAGTGTTTAAGAATGACCAGCAGTTTTTCCTATATGTAACATTGTCAGGTCCTTAAAATCTGATCTGCCAGAGCTCTGCTGAGGTCTTTATGGGAACCTCAACAAAGAAAGGACCCTAGCCTTTTAGTTAAAGTTATAATACTGGATTTTGCCAGGCATAGAAGATATCAGCCTTTCACGGAGTGGTATTTTTCTGTGTTGGAAATGGTTTTAGGTCATTCCTGGAGATTTCATAGATCTGTTTTAATATTCCTTTCTCTCTAAAGTGTGTACACTTAGATTCTTGGCAACTAAGTCACTGAGCTGCTCAAGCTGAGAAGACAAAAAGCTATTAATTCAAAATGTTCCGAAAGTAAAGAAGATACTTCTTCTGACACATGACCTGTACATATTCTAGAATGACTTACATAAGAGTTTATCATAGCTAATGTTTAAATTTGAAGTAAATTTAAAGAAAAATGTTATTACTGTATTTGCATTTCTGTGCATTACTTATAAGCAGCTAAACCACAATTTATTTTTCTGAAATTCTTTGTAACGTGTCTGTGCATAAGCTAATGCAATAGTTCTGTGGATTTTTGCAAATTACCAATAGTGATGTCATGTAGGCTAGAGGCGGGTGAACTCCTGATGCTAAAATAGAGGAAAGGAAATATATTTTCATATAACTACACCACAAGATATGTAAAAGTACAGCACCAGACAATGTAGCAATGAGGATGTTAAGGTTACTTGGCACTCCTGGTAAACCCACGCCTTGGGTCTACACCTACAAGATTACCATTTAAAGCCTAAATCTGGTCAGTGATTTTGCTTGTAACTCATGCATCCCAGCATTGTCAGAACTTCAGCCATAATCAGCAATACCCCTACTGAAAAAAAAATCCATGCAACCATGCTAGTATAGCTGTTTTTTTTCCTGAGTCAATCTGCTATAGCTGAAATTAAGTTTTCACTCTACCTGCCACAAACACAGCACAGCAAACTGTAACCATTATTTGTATGTTTCAATTTAATTGGAACACTAAAAAAAAAAGTTAATAAAGACTTTAATTAAGTACAAGGGGAAAAAGACATAATTATCAGAAGCAATTCATATCAATATTTGAATGCAAAGAAGAATGGCAGAGAGGGCGAAAGCTAAGAAGAACAGACTCGCTTGAATGCATTCAGAGGCTCATGCTCAATTTCCCACTCTGTTGCACTGCTTCCGTCCCACTGAAATTTTGTTGATGTCAATGAAGCCACATTGGTAGGAAAATAAAATAACTATGGAGAAAACAATCTGCGGTGCTTCCAAAAAGTGCCCATTTCTGTCAGGTGCTCAGCACCACTGGCTGAGAGAGGAGCATCATCTGCTCCAGCGTGCCTTGGCAGCAGGTGCATGCCTGAAGCTGGCCTCTGAAGAGCAAACCAGCCAAAATTCCTTTTTAAAGGGTTTGGTTCAACAATTTCTCAACAGCTTCCTGATCTAGGAATCTAGCCTTCCGTAGTCATTTTTCCAAATAAGTTGTCTTCTTACGCTGGAAAACCAGAGAGGCTGAGGGCTGGGTCTCATAGGGGAAGCATGGTTTCCAGGAGATTCAGGCAAGATCCACATCTACTGAGATGTGTTTCCTGCAAAACAGTCATGGGTGAGAGGAACTTGAGATCCAGCTCTTACTGTACATCAGTTAACCTCTTCCAATTCTCCCCCCCCCTCCCCCCCCCTTGCCCTACTTCTTCAAGGAGAAGGGAATTGGCTTTGTCTGCTTGCTGTCAGTTGAGCTGTCTTTCTTCAAGCCCTCGCTAAATTCATCATCCTTCACACACAACAGTGAGCAACCTGGTCTAGTGGAAGGTGTCCCTGCCCATGGCAGGTGCGTTTGAACTAGGTGATATTTAAGGTCCCTTCCAACCTAAACCATTCTGTGATTCTATGAAAACTGTTTATAAGGCAGCCTTGGGAAAGAACAGGCTGATCTGATTTTTTGTTGTTGTTTGTTTTTAAATGAAAGATAGTTGTGGAATTAGGATTTTTTTTGAAAATAGAAAAATAGAAAAAGGAATTTTACATACCTGTTCTAAAGAAACACAGCAGTCTCTGTGTGTTAGGGTTGCCTGACTTGCAGCTTTGCAAAACACGTGCAATGCCAAGCATGCGGGTGGGGTGGAATTGGGGGTTCCAGGCTGAACATCCTTGTGCAAGAGCAGACAGTGAAAGTAAAAGAAAAAAAAGGCCTCTGAATGTAGTTGTCTTCCACAGAAGAACAACATTTCAGCAAACAGAAGACTTCATTCTCCCTCCAGTTGCATAACACTTTTGTAACTAAAACAAATCACTGTACTTAAGGGTGAAAAATGATTAACAAAGACATCCTGCTACATAGTATTTTACATACTGCCTTATGTCTCCTGGGAATGCTGCCATGATGTATATTGAGCTCTCATTTGTTTGCACAGAGGTTCGACAAAACAAAACCAAGCCCACAAAACTTACTACATTAAAGTTTATATGGCTGCAAGAAACCTGCAACTGTCAACAAAAGTGTTGAAAAAGCTAACAAAGCTGTTTTTCCTTGATTTCTGCTGGAGTCTAGGTGGTACAGTATTTTTCAAGAATTGGTCAGCTTTTGTTGGCACTAATTCATCTGGGATCCTACCAACAGTTACTTTGGTGTCTCTTCACTTTTGTTGAAGTAGGATAAGCCATAAGTACCCAGAAAGCTCTGAAACTTTAAGCTGTAAATACCAATGGTTTAAGAAGAGGACACTTTCCCAGACTACGAAGAGAAGGCAGACTGGAAAGCTTTTGATAAGACCTTGTTGTGGTCTTCTTATTAATTCCTCCTGCCTTTTTCAGAAAACATACATTTCATTTCCTGTCTAAATAGATAATTTGAAGATGATCCTTTCCTCTTGTTTCTGGGTCAGAGGCACCCTTGATAGCAAGAAAGATACTAAACCAAAGTCTTTTTCATCAGTTTCCCTGAAATGCTAACACTTCCACCAGCCAAGGTTTGCAGCTGTGAACCTTAGCTAATCTTAGAAGCAAAGGTCAGTGCATCCCAAACAATTTCCTGTTATTTAGAATACCATGAAACACAAGACAAAGGTTGCAATTTCCTCTCATCTCAGGTTAGAGGACTTGTATCTCTTACCTCCAATTTGGACTTGTGAGAAAGCATTAACAATGGACAGGTAGAATCTCAATCTCTCTCTCACAATGTTTCTTTCCTAGTAAATAGTTATTTATCCCATAGATAATCATACATGTAGGGAATTATTCCACCACTATCAATATCCAGCTGCCTGGTGAGAATGAGTTGGCTTGGTTGGTGATAAAGAAAGGTCTCCCAAAAGTGTCATCTCAAAACTTGCCTGAGCAGCTATAAGTAACTAAATGATCAGATGACAGCTAATTGGGGAATCTGAGATGGTGAAGTTCAAATTTTGATGTTCAAACTAACATTTAGATATATGATTTCTGGAGGCAAGGGAGGAGAAAGAAGATAGCTTAAACAAACTGTTCTTTTCTTTGAACTTCTTTCCTTAATGTATGTATTATGTTACCCAGAAGGAAACTCAAAATAAGAACCATTCTACAAAACATTTGTCCTCGGGGAGAGAAATTGAAATAGTAAGATGTGTAACAGGCCAAACTGTTGCTCGCCACAGTACTGCAAGGCACTTAGATGTTACTTTCATGAGCAGAGGATAGGGCTCTGCATGGCTAAAAAGTGACTGGAGATGGAGAAGGGATTCCATTTCCCCACCCAACACTAATTAGTTCCTTACACAATGCTTGTTTAATTATCTCCAGCCTATTTTCTCTAAAACCCATTTACTAAATCAAGTTAACTCTCTCTGGGATGCTCTCCACATTGAGATTGCTACAGCACATTTTATATAGATCTGAAGTATGTTCTCCTAGTGCTTTACAGCAACCTTTTAAGGCTGGTTATCACTGAAATAAGGGCATTGGATGAAGGGTTCTCCATTCTTAGCAGAACGGACTGGAGATGAAACAGGATCATTCCTCATCATGGTCTCAGGAGAGTCACAGCTTCACAAAGCTGTTCTTGGATTGACCTCCTGCATATCCATAGGCTCTGAGAATGGTTCTAGGGGAAGAACTCCCACTGGACTCATGATACGAGTTTTGTAGGCTTTCTGCGTGGCAATATATCTAAGAGCAGAACTACAGCTTTAGGAGTTGTTGAACAACATGGAGGTGTTCAGCAGTTTGGGAAATTTTGGCATTACTGTCTGTTGACTATTATGTGTTATAAATTACTTGGTCCTGATAGGAATGCTGTGGCTCATACCATATAATATGAAAGATCATGGAATCATAGAGTATCTCAAGTTGAAAGGGACCCATAAAGATCGCTGAGTCCAACTCCCTGCTCCTTGCAGTACTTTCTAAAACTAAACCATATGACTAAGAGTATTGTCCAGAGGCTCAATGAACTCTGACAGGCTTGGTGCCACGACCACTTCCCTGGGGAGCCTGTTCCAGCGAATGACCACTCTCTCAGTGAAGAACCTTCTCCTAATATCCAGTCTGAACCGCCACTGATGCAGCTTCATTCCATGTCCTATCTCTGGTCACCAGAAAGGGGAGAACAACACCTCCCCCTCCACTGCCCCCTTGAGGAAGCTGTAGGCTGCAATGAGGTAGGTCACCCCCCAGCCTTCTCTTCTCCAAGCTGAACAAACCAAGTGACCTCAGCTGCTCCTTGTAAAACTTGCCCTCGAGACCTTTCACCAGCCTTGTCACCCTCGTCTGGACACACTCTAATAGTTTGATGTCCTTCTTATACTGAGGTGCCCAAAACTGCACACCATACTCAAGGCAGGGCCACACCAGTGCAGTGTGGAGTGGGACAATGACCTCCCTCGACCAGCTAGCAATGCTGTGCTTGATGCACCCCAGGACACTGGGGTGTCCCTTTTGGCTGCCAGGGCACACTGTTGACTCACATTCAACTTGCCACCAACACAAACCACTAGATCTCTTTCCATGAGGCTGCTCTCCAGCCTCTCATCCCCCAGTTTGTTCATATAACCAGGATTACCCCACCCAAGGTGGAGACTCCGGTACTTGCTCTTGTTAAATTTCATACAGGTGGTGATTGCCCATCTCTTTAGTCTAATCAGATCTCTCTGTAGGGCCTCTTGAGGGAGGCCACAGCTCCTCTTAGTTCAGTATCATCATCAAACTTACATTTGTTTCCTGTATCCGGATAATTTATAAAAACGTAATGGCCCTAAAAAAAAAGATGTGTGCTCTCTTCACTTTTCTGTTAAAACTTCCTTGTATTGTCAGGAAGTTTTGTTTTTTCTGTTGTATAAATAAGTAATCTTTGATTAACAGAACAATACTAAATCTATTAGTGTTTGTAATCTATTATAAAAAAGTCCCCTGGTGATGTTCAATGAGATCCAGGCAACAGTCACTAACAAAGTCTAATTTCTAAGGTTGTGCAAAAGCTACTGGCCAGAGCACAATGATTTTAGCTAGTTTGCCTATTGTCTGCGCATAACCATAGCCAGGATTAACTCATTATTATGTGTGACAATTCCTGCAGTCAAAAAGAACAGCGTTTTCTTTTTTATTCTACCGAATCACAATGTAATGCTTGACATAAGCAGACCATAGCTGTTCTAACTTCCTAAACTTGGCTTTATTTTCTGTGTTGAACAGTTTTAACACCACATTTGTCTTCCCCATTCAATACCTCTTTTAATCTATATAAAACAACTATGACGACAAACATAACAGAGTTTCCCTGTCGTCCTTCCTGACCACCCCAGTAAGGAACCTTTTACTTGATGTTTAATTTTAGATGGATCACAATCAGCTTGTGAATTCTGTTTCTGAATAGAACAGTAAGGTTAATCTTGCAACATTAGACAGGCTACTGTCTAGTCTGCTGCTTTCAGCATTAGTGAAATACTGCTTCTGACAGTAATGTAATGTCTCATCCCTACACTTGTTCCTCATGTGGTTCAGCCTCAAAGGGAAATAAAACCAGGGTTTTCTGCTTGTCAGACCCTAGGGTTTTATTATTAACTATTCCATGTTAAATTGTAACCTTATGACCTGGTCATAACTCTCTCAACAAATACAGAAATAAAGAATTAGCAACACCAGAACAGAATCTAAAAATCAAGGTCCCATCATAACAGGCAATGTAGGGTAGGTACATATATGAAGGTAGGCTCTAACCTTCTGAAGAGGTGACAAGAAGAAATGAGAGAAAGGAAAGACAACACAGAGAAATAAAGAAAGTTGCCCATGCCACCAATTAATGGAATTTGGGTCTTCAAGATCCCATTGACTAAGATGACTATCACTTCTCTAGCCTGAAATCTGAAGTTGTCTAAAGTAATTTTTAAGATCACAAAGCAAAGTAAAGTGAAAAATGAGTGAAAGGACAAATAGACATCCACGCAGTGTGGCTTTTGTCTTATAAAGAGGAGAGTGCTTTTGCTGCCCCAGAACAGGCTGGGGACAGGTACCCCAGGCTGGAGGCACTGGATATGTCTCATCAGGCAGAGTGCAGTTAGATGCTTCTAATGAGGTATGTGATGTTAGCACATTGTGGGTCTATGGTATAACAAAAATTCTCTGGTGCACATTTAAAGTAAAACTTTTAAAAATTTCTAAGCCCCCAAGCTGTCTGCTTATTTCAACTACTCATTCCTCAGACCCTTCAAACGTGCTGATCCTCACGATGCCTCTGCATGGCAAGGAAGTATTGATATATACATCGTACATCCAGAAACTGAGGCAGAAAAAACCTTGGGACGGGATCTTCAGAGGGATACAGCTCTAAAATCCAGATTTTCAGACACATCTGCTCAGCTGCTACATTTGCAGACTGCTTGAAAGTGAATGCTGAATAGTCCCACATGGATAGACTGGCCACTTCCTTCAATAGCCTGAGAGTTATTAAAAATCGATACTGAAGAAGGGACTCAAAACTGTGGAGATGACATTAAGAGCTTTGAGAAAACCCAAGGCTTACTTGGTGGTTTTCAGTTTACACCAAATGAAGATGAAAAGCAATATTCTAAGTTTGCTGCTGATCTCTGATCCCATAGTCTGCCACAGGCCAAATTTGCCTTTCTAGGTTCCTGCACTGCTGCCTGTCACTGATCTAAACAAAAAATACATCCCTCATCATCTTCTTCTCTGTTGATACCAAGTAATCATGGTGCACCTGAAAAAAAAAAAAAGGCAGCACATTTTTCAAGATCACACTGTTGGAAAAAGGTCAATTTTTGAATCTCTCTGAATGAGGCTGGATTCCTGGTTTCTTTCTGTATAGTATGTTTTCCAGAATGGTAAGACAATTACAATGCATCCAAAATAATGCTAAGAGCATCAGGAATTAAAGAAAAAAGTGGTAAAAAAATACATTTTTTTCTGAGGAATAATAGAAACAGTATTCACAAGAGACAAAGTGTTGGGAAAAAAAAACCTTTACTTTGACTCAGCAACAGCTGAATAACAAAAGAAGAAATTTCACCCTTAGCTATGAATAAAGAACCAATGTCTAAGGGATTTTAAGGTCTCTGTGGCTTCATGGGAAGGTCAGCGTACTTCTTTCCAATGACCTTGGGACCTGAGAGAGAAGGCATTTCTAGCTATTTACAAGGGCAAAATATCTAAGTGCCTTAAGGGACTGACTGTATTTTCTGATACACCTCTGTGAAGCCTGTAAAACCTGTCTGAAATCCAAATCAGTCCAGAAGACTGAAAATCTCAAATAACTGCCTTTGGAAGAGCTCAGGATTTGGCCATCCTTATTACATTACCTTTCACAACATCTGATTCAATGCCTTGCATGGTCTGATTGCTTTAATTATAAGTATATAGTGCATTTCCTGAACAGTCATCTTACTCATTCTTCACTGTGTGAAAAAGGCCACAGAGATTAAATAAGAGCTATATTTCAAGTCTAGCACAAACTACTAGCTAGTACCTGAAATGTTACAACAGGTTAAGCTGCCCTGAGTGCTTAGAAGATATTAAGATAATTTGTTACTCTTTTTTGTCTTGTTTCAGACTTTCAGCTTCTCTGTCAATCCCCCAGTTCGCAGAAGACAATTAGGCTGTGTTCAGGACACTGAAGATGTGTCTACAGGCTTAATACAGTCATCTGCAGAAATACCTGAACTCAACTGAACTGAAGAAACATAAGTACTAGCAGCAGTCAAGCTCTGCGAATTCTCCCTGGTCCCTCAACCCCTTTTTTTACACAAAACCATGTCTTTCTATTCTTGACCTTGGACACAGCTGAAGGTATTTGGCTAATGTTTTAAAAAATTAGGCAAGGCAAACACCCAGCCTAAAACTTCAGCCTAATGTTATATTTTGGTAAAATTATAAGCAATTGAAAACTACGTCTGATAAAGGGAGATGTTAGGCAATTTAATGACAGGTGATGCTACAAACCCTCCCTGTGACAACTGAGAAAAAATATAGATAGCAGACATCTGAGAAATCACATTCTGAAGTAATTGTATCCTGGCTAATGTTTACTCTCATTTTGTGTCATTGCTTGCTTGTTTGATGTTCAATTTTAATTCATTTTTATGAGGCTCTGTTCTCTTCCTTTCATTAGAGGGCAAATTACTACATGGATTATGTGATGGGCAATTACACGAGTGTGTACATCAGAGGCCCATGTTGTCACTACGTACTTGGCTCTTAGAGCTATAGTTTGCATGTTAAGATCTGCTCCTGTACGCTTCACATGAGTCAACTTGGTTTACTGTGGGAATAAAAGAACTGCTGGTTTTAGTATGTCTTGTTGTAATTCACATAATAATAATCCTGCTAAGGGTTGTCTACAGTACTTTTTGAATTTAACTACAGAGTAATGCTTGCTACATTGGACTGTTCTGGGATAAGATGATAAGTTCAACTCAGATTTCCATACATTCCAGATGCTTGACAGGTTATGAGCAGTTTTACAGGAAACACCAGTAGACACACAAAGGCATCAGTCATTTTATACCAACAACAGCAACACTGCAATCCTTTTCTGCAGTGCATTTGAGCTTTCATATCCTGTGCTCACCGGGGGCATGGACAAAACAATTGGAAAACATTTCAGTACTTTGTGAGTGCTTGTAAGAAGACATGTGAATACCTTTTAGGAAAACTTTCAAGTTCTTTTCTTGGCGACTTTCTTAGCCTCATTCTCTTGTGAGTCATGCATGTGTAATGCAGCCTGAGGTAAGGGGAAACTGCACTTTTTTTTATGCAGGGGAGACAGCTCTGTCCTTCCTGTAGCCATTTGGCTGCAGCTGAGAAGAAAAGGCTAAAGGGGTACAGCCTTGCAGACACTGAAAAAGAAGGCGCTGTTATGCAGAAAGAAGCAGAAATGGCCTCCTATTTTATTTGACTTCTGGGAATTCTCGAATTAACATATTAAAACAGGAAATGCAATATGGTACAACAGATAAGACAGTAAAGCAGGAATTCAGAAGATCCAGGTTATAGCTAAGCTTTGGCTACTGAACTGCTGTGTGATCTTGAGAAAGTGGTTTATTCTTTCTGTATTACCAGAGATAAAATCCTGACGTCAATGGAAACCAACGTTCCTTGGCACCAGGGGTGATGTAGGGCCTCACACAACAGGCTCTTCATCTCTCTTAAGCCTCTAGATGTGGTTATAATTCTGTAGCTAATTCACTGTAACAGAACCTACCCAGTAATCTGGTCAGCCTCCCAGGGCTTCCTGAGGTCCTGTGTCCTAACATGCTGTAATGGATGTGCTTGGAGTAGGAACAATTGGTTGTGAATTCTTTTAAAACCTTCACTAGATTTTACATGTGCCATGTGATCAAAAATATAATCATTTGAAAAGAAGGATGAGGACCAGAGAAGCCAAACACCAGAGAAGAATTTCAAGGGGAAATCAGAAAACTCCCGGTATTTACAGCTCAGATGAGGTAGCACGTATACATATCAAACCTGTGATGAACTTTTTGTTTGATTTCAGGGTGCATAGTTTGTGTAGTTCATCATGCAGTGTCATTTTTATAATGTGCTTCATCAGAAGTCTTCAATCTGAAAAAATCGATGTGCGCAAATAAATTTCATTAAATCCACCTTCCTCTAAAAGTCAAACGACTCAACTATGATCAGCGATATACCATGATGGCTTAGACTGAGAGTTTCAATATTGTGAAAAGCATGAGAAAGATGCTTTCCCCTCACCCTTTATAAAAGACAAAGCCTATGCGAGCAGAATTGTGCTCATGACTGGTCAGTTGTACAACAGTATCTTTTCTGTTTCTGTGCATTTCAGAGGGGGAGGACTTCAGTTAGGAATCATTTTTCAGTGGTATGATATTAAGGGAAATTATTAAAACCAGCAGTGTTATGAAAAGATTTTTCAATTTAATAATGATTTTTAAATCCCAACAAACCATAACAGCATCTTTTTAACTGATAATTGTGAAAGCATTTGCGTCCATTGTATTTTTTAGTCTCAGAAGTCAAAAAGGAGTAACGGTAAACTTTCCTCTTTTTCCAGAGCATGATATGAAAGAAATCTTGCAAAGTCAGAAAGCACAGCTGAACTGATTACCTTTGGAAGACAGAGATCTAATGATGTTGGGTTTTCCTGTTGCTAATTTTTTTTTCAGTGGAAGACTTTAGCTTTCCTTTTCTATTTTTTTTGTGTTGCCATATTTTTAAACTAAGCATGTAGAGACTACGCCCTGGGAAAGTGTGAAGAAAGGTCCCAATGTTAATAAAATACTTTTTTTGTTTGTTTGTTTCCTCAGGAAACTAGAAAAGGCTTTTATTATTTTGGTTTTATTTACCCGTCTGGGTGGAACTGAGGAGGCACCAATACTGAAATGAAACAAGTTTTAGAGAAGAACAAAGAACTGCCAACAGATTTGTTCATTTTGTTGAGGTAAGTTATTTCAACACAGCCTTGATGTGGTGATTTCCCTATTTGCTGAATATCCAAGACTGAGATTTTAGTCTTTTTGTTTTACCCAAAGCCTATATTCCCAGAACACAGCCTACAGTATTAAGTATGCTATGACTTAATGCAGCCATACCTCATTAGCTAAACAAATTATTCCAGTCCAATACTCAGTTCCAGAAGCAAATTAATTCCTTTACTGCTTAAGACATGTCAGAAAATGGTACTCTCATTCTGGAAGTCCTTCCCAAGCAATAATATTGTCCAGTATAAAAAAAATTTCTCACATGACTTTTGTTGTACTGAATTCTGCTACCCTAACTGCTAGGCAGACCTCAGAGGCTGAGAGGAGCCACTAGGTCAGGCCATGGGACCCTGGTCTAGCTGTTGCAGCAGCTGCTGTTAAGAAGCAGCAATACAACAGCGCATACGTTGGGCAAGGCTTAAAATGTTTTTTCCTCTTTTTATTATACATCTTTAATCCTCCCTCACCTTTCTTTAAATTAGGATAAATTAAACAGCAGCTTCTGAAGACTGTTACCCATCTTTCATTGGGAAAGAAAGAAACTGTGTGAACAGCTGAATTATGAACACAGGTCTCAACTTGGTCAAAGGACCAGAATTGTTACAGGTGTTACTACACCTACCATCATGCTGGTCATGACTTGCTCAGATGTGTACTAACTGGTTGGTGTCAGCCAACTTACTGCTAAAAAATCCCAAGCACACAGAGCGGGAAAGAATCATGACTGTGGCTGCTAAAGAAAAGGGGGGGCTTATAAGGCTCTTAAGGCAAACGCAACATGCTTTGCTCCTTGTAAATAATTACAAAAAAAGAGGAAGCAACTGCTAATTTCAAGGTGTCTATTCTAGTGGCTACATCATAAACCACGAAATTACAATGCTACTCTGCAATATTTCCAGTGCCATTTATACCAATGGCAGAATATTCTTATTTATTTTAAATGAGCTGTATCATTCTGTAATACCATGGTTGTTTAAATTAGCAAAAATGATTCAAACCAAGGAACAAAGAAAAGAACAACCTAACAACCCTCTGATTCAATACTACATCAATGTAACATGAAAAATGGAAACATTTACTCCTAATGATTCTGGGTAGCCAATTAGTTTAATGAAGAGGTCTCTACATGTTCTCTCGTACTGCACTTAGTGGACACACTGGAGATTTCCCCCTGTCTGGGTCCTTGGGCTTTCTTTTTCATTTTCAGGGTTCAGCTGAACAGACTTCGGACTATCTAAAAAACAGATGGAGGCTTTTGTAAAGTTCCCATCCTTCTGGCGCTTCACTGCAATGACATCAACTTTGTGTTTCAAAGACGTCAAACCCATAATCCAGCAGGGCTAGTATTTTACTCCTTTTCTGAAACAGTTGTTGATCACCTAATGTGAAACTGCGACTGGCAGCAGGTAGAGAAATTATTTATGAATAGATTTGAAGTACTGGGTTGTGATCTGCAGAAATAACATTGGAAATGGCTGTCTAAAAGTAACATGAAGATTCAGTGAATGGGACTCAGTTTGATATGGTCAAAAAGTACATGACATGTATTTCTTGTCAGCTTATAAGAGCAGTTGCTATTACCCGTCTTCAACAGCGCACAAGCCTAACCCACTGTGTCTAACAAAGTTAACAAGATCCTCCACTTTTTCCAGGCCAGCAAAAGAAATATATTTTATATAGAATACAAAAGTAAGTCTTAAGTAATGCTAAAAAACAAGCACGCTTTATGTATGCAATAAACCTACATAAAGTATTGACACATACTTAAGGTCTTCTATTTATCTAGACTGTCCAGAAGAAGATCAGTCAAAATATCACCATCCTGGTTACTGTTTAAACTGATTTCAGTCCATCCTTTTTAAGTATTTGAGTCTGCTGATAGTTTGAAGGTCAAGTGTATCTTTTATTTTCAGAAGCTCTAAAGGGACTCTCTCAGGATTTCCTTTCACCCAGTGACTGAAAACCACACATCTGCTTTCCGCTGTCCTTGAAAGTTTTTAAAAAACACTGTATTTTGTACTTCTGTCGATCTAAATTAGCTATTCTAGAGCAATACTTTGGGGTTAAATTGTAAATATAGGCCGCTTCTGTTAAATTAGATAGTGCCATCTTTCTTCTCTAGTGATTTCACTGCATAATAGTGCAGTTCCTTTTGGGATTCAAATTCTACTACAGGGTCATTCTCTGCCTGTTCCTTTTGAGGCCATTTGAGTGATCCCTTACACAACACACCCTAACCGGTAACAGTTTTCTCTCTGGACAACTTGCTTTACTGTTAATTTCTGATTTCAAACCTTTAATTTAATCAGTGCTGGCCTCCAGTTCCCTTATCTCATTTATTAGCGAATTACCTTTTGAGAGTCTATTTCTCCTGAGAGGAAGTGATGATTCTCTTTTCCGCTTTGCATAGACCAATTGTTCAGACTAAACTTCATTTCCTTACCAAAGACATTGCACTTCCTAACTGTGTTTCTCTACCTCACTGCTAATGTCAGTGTGTCATCACAGAGCTGAGTTACTCCGGAATTGTATTAAAACCGAAGTAGGTTTCAGAAAAAACAGGTCACTCATCACTGAAGCTGGTTTTGTGAGCCAATACTTTTTCTCAAATCAAGATCACAAACAAGGAAATATTGTCTTGTGTTTCTCCGAAGTTAAGGTTCAGGTTCTTCTTTTAAACAGCTCAGCTGGCTATGAATGAATAATAATTTAAATGCATTCATACCCAGTTGCTGTCCTAGAGTAATCGTGCCTAGGTACAATTACTTCCTTCCCTTCAGTACTCTGTTTGAATTTTACTTTCAGCCTGTCAAATCAAATTAATGTTAAGGTTTCCAATCTGCCTTGCTACATGAAAGTCTTTTCTCCAAAAACCTTATTCTGATTCTGGTGTCTATCAGTGTCTTGCTTGCTGTTCTGAAACAGCAGTTACAGAATTTAGACAGTTCCTGGATTTTCCAGCAATTACCCTCATTTGCTGTAGTGCCCTTGATTACACCATACTGCTTTATAGCTTTACCTAATAAAGACAGTTACTTCTGTTTTTTAGCTTCCCTGTAACATGCAAGTAAAACAAAATAGCTTTTTGCTCTGATTCTGTTACAATCTACTCCAGAAACATGCAGATAGTCCAACACCTCTTCACAGCTGAACATCACTGATCAAGAAACCTTCCTGCCTCCCTATGAAGGTCCTCTAACTGTAGGTCAAATGGCTTACAAATGCTCAGCCTTCCCAGATACTGCTAAAAGCTGCTAGAGGTCAAGACCTGCATATGCGCATCTATACTTCGGTCAAACGTTTGTAAAGTACTGCAAAAAAAAGAGCTTCTCAGCTTCCAGTTTCTTCTGGTATGTTTTCATGGGACAATGCACAGCAGGTTCGGCAGTAGCTGGTGTCTTAGATCCTTTCTTCCAGAGAAAAGTACTTTCCCAGTTCAGCCTGTACTGCTTGGTTCAGCATACATTGCACCACTGATGGACATTTAAAATAGACACTAAAAGTGAACTATTTAAAAAGTACTTTTAGAGAATAATACATATACCATTCTTACACAAACCTCATTGTTACAGTCCTTTCTTACAAGAATGGTCTCTTCTGTAGCTTTGCCATGATCCCTGCTCTGTTTCTTCTGTACACTTCTGAGCTTTAAGGAGCAGGAAAAAAAGGTTTGCATTCAATACTGTCCTGTACCTACAGATTAGGAATATCTAGGTGTGTATGCACGTACGTACATATATAGGTACATGTATAAGTATACTTATATACGTACCTACAGAGTCTAAATTTTGAGTGCTGCACAAACATTGCCAAGAAGCTTTCACACTGGTGCCTCCTAAAGAAAGATATATCACCTTATCTTATTACTTAATTTTATCCTTCTAAACACTCACATGAACACTAAAAATGGAAGTATTAGGTCTTTCTGTTTCTAATGATCAATTATATGTTGAATACTATTAAGAGCCTCAAGCAATCACACCAGCAAAGTAAAACTTTAACAACTGTTACCATATTCTCAGTCTCTCCAGCAAGGCAAGATCAAGAAGAATAAAAGGTCTCAGTCACCTCATGCTGTGGAAATAACCCTTTCTCAAAGTCAACCTTAAATATGTTTTGTTAACCCTCAGACATAAAATGTATCCTTTGATTGCATGCTTCACCACATAGGTCTTTCTACTAGTTAGTGTCAGGCATCCATTTTCATGTTAGCAGCCATGACACTGCTAAACATCAATTTTGCAAATATCTAAAAAGCATAGCCTGGCTTTACCAATCTTTTATGATGCTGTTATAACATCGTTATTATGCAGTTTATAAACATATAAAACTAATGGATGACTACATTAATTAGTTTTTTGCATAATGCAAAGTCTAATTCCTTCATTAAGACAGGATATGTATCTCATGTGAAGATAGATCATTATGCTCTTACGAACATGACAGCAAGTTCTGCTGTAACAAATTCTTTTATGCAGGTTATGAAATTGGTCACCTTGAAGCCTAATTGTTTTCCCTCTTTATACCTCCATAACTTTTACTGCTAAAAGCCACAAACGAATGTCTGAGCACAGCTGCTTTTGAATTAAATTGTTACAAACTTGAGTGATATCTTTATAATTCCAAATGTCCCTTATGAATTCTTTATTCCCATTTTACAGATTGGGAACTGAGGCACAGTCTGTCCTGAAGTTGGTCCTTAAGAAAATGGGCAGGAGAGGTGGCAGAACCAGCCCCTGCTCTCTCATTTATACTCCAGTATGTGCCAGAGGACAAGAGGCAAGACTTGCACTTGTGCTTTCTCTTCTGCCATGCCCCTGAGACCACCTGAAGGCTCTACTGCAGCAAAAGCTCATGTCCTACCAGCTTGGAACCGGCGCAGACACAAATTGTGCTGTAAATCTACCTTGCATGTCTTCTTGAAAGTAGATGACAAAGAAGTAAACTGCACCAAGGCCTGCCAAGGTCAAGGTGCCACAGTCCCTGAGCCACCATCTTCTTTCTCAGAGCAAATACATGGTCAGTTACATCCTAAATAACTGGCATCACAGAACCAGCTGTTTTTAAAACCGGAAGGTGGTCTAGCAATCATTTTCTTTTATCAGTCTCTCTGTGCCAATAGCTGCTGACAATTATTCATGCCTTACAATATAAGCTGTGACTTCTAAATCATCTCAGTACTATGCAAGTCTTGTACCTGTTCTTAACTTACTGATATAATGACAGCTGACATATCTTTCCTCTAGGATGTCTTAGATAAGATATCTAATAGATGATCTCTTGGATAAAAATAGACTAGAGGGAATCAGAAGGCCAAGGAAGCACAAAGCTCACAAAGATCCAAACTGCACAAACATTTCTTCATCACTAATCCAAGTAACAGCCTCTACTAGTTTAATATACCTACCTCCCTATGTTTGTTTACCAATATTGCTATATCTAAATGATTCCTCCTCCTTCCTATTAAATAGTCCCAACACAAACAGAGAAATCTCGGAGACTTAAAATGTCAAAGGACCAGCTGGCAGGGTGAGGAATTTGCACGTTTGTAACTGCAAAATCCTGCCAAAAAACAGGACAGTGAACACCTCTTATCTTTACAAGACTTTTTTCCCCAAAACTCTGTTGTTTCAGAGAGTTTTAGAAACACAAAGCTTTTCACTGTGTTTCTCTGAACTTGTCATTCACAGACATTACACACAGTTTTATTAAGAACCTAATCTTATAGGGCCTTACCAGAAGCGGCTAGTAACATTTAAACCAGGAAGGATATATCAGCCTTCCATAAACAGTAAAATATGGCACACAAGTTCAAAACTGAACATAGCAAAGCACACAAAATGACTTGGAACTCTGTCTAGGAAAGAAAATTTGAAATTAAACCGGCAGATTTTTCCTGCTCTGTTTATCCAGAAAAAAATGTTAGTTCCCTTAGTCTTAAATTAACATCCTTACTGACACCCCACTCCTGACATCTTTTGATGTTAACAATTTCCCATTCTTAAAGTTTCTAAGTATGTGCACCAATCTTGAAGTCAATTATTGCCCCAGTGGATTCCTTAAGCAATCCTGCTTCTTGAAGAAATAAGTGACTCACGAAATAATACACTCATCTGCTGTTTTACCCCAGCACGGTCACATCAGACATTATGATCAACAGTGAAGCAGAAAGTCAGATTACTCTGCTTCGCAGTACAGGTTTCTTTTTAAGCTTCTAACGTTAGAAATTTTTATCCCCTTAGAGGGTCTGCTATTAGGAGAAGTAGGCTAATACTTCTGTTTGATACTTTACCCAGTGCAAGACAGGAGGACACTTACATATTATTCCACGCATTATTCACACTTTAATTTTGCAGTAAGAAGTCACTGTAGACCTAATTGGTCTTGCCTGGGGATGAGAACGCTGTCCCTGTTACAGCACCTGCTCTCCTGTTGACCTGACTCCATTACTACCACAACTGTAAATTAGTCCCAAGGATGTCCAAGACCAACTTGCTTCCTTAATTACAGTTAGCTTGGAAAGCATTTGCCCTATATCTCCATTACTCATGCCAGTTCGCAGGCAAAGATTAGTATGTAGACAGGGCAAGGATATACAAAGCATTAGGCTTGTGATATATTATGATAGTTTCATATGACCCCCCATACGAGTACCACCCCCAGCTGTGGGGTGGGCCACTTCTCCTTTCACCTGCAGAAAAGGTCCCTGAAGATTGAATTATGGGGGGTACCACCCATGTATAAGAATTTAAAACAGCAACTGGCCGAGGAAGGCAGCCATTCAGCATTTGTGAAAGAGCTTAAATTAAGACAACTGCTCTCAGAGGGCTCTTCACCTCCCCAGGCAGTTATTAGATGACTTTACAGTACTGTAAATGAAGGCTGACTTCATTCCATAGGGAGCAAACCAGGTTGTAGGGAGAAATACAGAAGCACATTAGTCAAGAGGCCTTGATTAACGAAGAAAAAACTTTTCGCTCAAAAAAGAAACTGAAGTTGAAGTTGATATTATTTTCCATCCTTATCAATGTGCATTTCTGAGTCATGCTGCATTCTCAGGTGATATTTGAAAACATGCAGTTACTTTAAGATATTCTATTATTTTGATGATACCCTGAGGTTTAAGTGTAAAAATACCATGTGCTATTTCAAGTGGTCACCCCATGAATCACTAGCCATTAGTACAGAGCAGTAACTGTAAGCATGATGCTGTATATGTGGACAGATCAAGAAAACAGCACCAGAAAAAGTATCAGAACAAAGAAGTTTAAGACTTGTAAAACACAGAACTCCTGTTAACTTCATTATTTTGATGCTTTTTAAAGTAAATGAGTCTCTAGTAAGTGCTTAAACTAGTGGTAAACGGATACAAGTAACTAAGCTTACCTAGAAATAATCAAACCTAAGAATGGACTAAATCAGATGTAATGATGGCAGTCAGGCCACTCACAGATGAAGTATTCATGCCATATAGTGAAAATTAACTGAGAAGTCATGTGATTTAGTGGAGTCCAGAGAAAACTGTGTCTGTGGGAATAACTCATCTGACTGGAATCCCCATGCAGGGTGAAGTCAGATGTGTTCGATGTATTTTCTGGAAAAAAGTTTCCACAGTTGTTAACTCAGGAGTTAGTAAGATGAGGTGATCTCTAAATTTTTCAAAAGGGTGCACCCTAATCCACATTAAGTCTGTAAACTACCTTGAGCAAACTCCCTAATCACAAGGAATGGTGACCAACTGCTTTAATAGCCATATCACGTCTCTGCTGCTGAAATCCTCAATTCTTCCTCAGTCCCTTGTTGCTAATTTACAGCCATAATATATGCTTAATTTATTACTATTACAGGGGTTAGTGCAGGGGCCAGAGCTCTGCCCAGTGATATTGGAGCTTGCTACAAAAAATCAGAGAGAATCACTTGTGCCTTGTTCATTACAACCGCAAAATTAATAACCTCTTAATTGCCTCACCCCCGTAAAATGTTCCAGTTCTAGCTTACTTAGAAAATTTTGTTTGTTTTAAGTGCCCCTACAGGAATTTTATCATACTGCCCAAGACAGCAACCAAATAACTGCAAATCATGGGAATCACCTTCCGAAATCACCCATGGTCTTGAATTCCTAACAACTGAGAAGACCTCAGCGCTGACAATTAGAATAACTGTTTCATGCCTGCAGCATCTTACTGTGGAGATATCACTGCAGAAAATATTTCAAAAGCAAAAGGTGGGATTCCAGTTATATTATGCAACTTTAAACATTTTGATAAATCATTGACATGGCTTCAGTCTTAAAACAATTTTCAGGCAGCCTAGGCAAAGCAAATAGCTTTCTGCAGCCTCTCCATTTCTGCACCTGGCTTTGCTCACTACCTCAGCTGTTCATTATCTAAAACAAAGTACGTTTACATGTTGCCTGTCTGCAATATAATAGAGGCACTGTTTGGGTTCTGAAGTGGTTCATTTCTGCAGTTGGCTCGGCACTGTACATCTGTCTGGCAAAAGAATAACAACCCGGATCAAAGAGAGAAGAGTCTCTCACGGAACTTCTAAGTCTGTTGTGAAATATTCCATGTGCTTGTCCAGCAAGCAGGTGCTTCAAGTTAAAAGATATGGTGGGAAGACCAGGATGTGAACTGTAAGCAGTTCAGTTTCTCTTCAGTCCCCAGAAACGGTCATTTCTTAAGGCTAAGTACCAGGTTACCGTGGCTTTGTAGATGCTTTATTGCTAAAATGTCATGAAAAAGATATCCATTACACGGACAGAGAATAAAGGACTGTCAAGTTTGAAAGGCTAAGTTAGCAAGCTATTAAAAAAATAATACAACTTGTTAATAGGTGTTGACATAAGATTTGTCTTTGCAGACCAGAAAATATATGGACCTTTTAATGGTAACGCAACTTTTTCATGTTGTATAATAACTATCTATTTGCAAATGTACATAAAAAATACAGGATTATATGTATATATTTCCATGCCAGTGATTTTCCTCTTTCCACTGGGAGTAAAAACCTTCTGTACTTCAGGAATTCAAGAGATTTTTGTTTCTTTTTCTGAAAAGAATTAGATGCAGGCAGCTTCAAGTGTGGGTATGACCCATAGGAGTAAAAAGGTCCCTCAAAGATAAGAACTCCGATGATCCACAAGTAACTCATCCCACAAATGTTATCCATTGATCTATGGATTAATTTCCCTTAAAAAGCCTACGATAGTACTATTTAACACTTGGACTACAAACTTACGATTCTTCAATTATCCAATGGAAAAATAACAGGCAGAAACATGTTTACTCAGACTTGTTCTACGAATTCATCCCCACCTCCTTCTGGTGAACACCACAGTTCCTCATCTCTGAATAAAATAGCTTTAAGGTTTATATACAAGAAGTCATAAAGAGCGTCAGATGTCAGTATAGTTCTTAAAATAGCATTTTCTAATAGAGAGGACTGCAGATAAATCACAAGGCTCAGAAAGGCATAATTGTATATCATGTAGCTGCTGGTCACTACCTGTCATTCTGTGAACTGTTTATCTTTTGGTAGTAGACTAATTGAGAATCCTGAGGGAAGGAAGTTAAGAGCAATATGGCAACATCACTGAAAACTGAGTGAAGTGAGGAATATCTTTTGAGCACATCTAAATTTATGTGACCCTGCAGCTGAACAGCCGTCCATTGGTTTTCAGAGTTGAAAAGTCAGACAGTATTTACATAGACAACCATACTGTTCTATGAGTATTTCTAATTGCTCACATAAACATTTGGACATGAAAAAGTGAAGCAATAAGTAAAAGAACAACCTTACCCTTATGCTTGCTAGGTAGTATCGTTGTGGGCTTCTACATTGTCAGCTCATTAAAAATATAGCAAGGAAAGTATATTTGATATACTGTGGATATATATAAGCAGATTTACTAACTGCTTGGATGTCCTGAGCCATCTGCTTGTTCCCTTGTCATAAAGGGGATGGAGAAGATGAACTAATTCTGACAAAATAAAACGAGGCATGGGAAAGAGCTATTATATGAAGTGTATGAAAGTGTAAAAACTGTAAGAACATAAATGTACTTAATTGCTTTGTAGAAGACACTCACTGCCCACCTGAGACCAAGTTGGCACAGCTTTACTTAATGGTTATTTTAAAGTTATTTTGAAAGGCCGTTACCATAGCTCATCCCTGCTTCTGGATGACATTGAGTAACAGGTTGGCAAGGATCTCTGGAGACCAGATCTAGCCCTGCTAGAATTAAAGAAGGTTTCCAGTGCCTTGTCCAGGTCAGTTTTGATTGTCTCCAAGGAAGGAGACTACACGACCTCTTTTGCCAAGCTGTTCCAGTGTGTGACTGACTGCTTTGTGACAATATTATTCCTAATATCCAGTTGGAATTTCCCTTGATACAACTTGTCTCTTCTCTCTTTTACTGTTACCTCATTCATATACCTCCAAGAAGAGCCTGAACTTGTCTTCTCTAACATCAGGCATAGAATGAAGTCAGCTCTGGTCTTCCTTTAGTGTTGTTGTCTCAAGGCAGAACAAACCTGATTGTCTTAGCTTCTCCTCATGCTTTGTGCTCCAGCCGCCTAAACATCTTAGTAGCCCTCCACCAAACTTGCACTGATATGTCAATGATCTTCTTGACTGGGGACTGCACAACCAGACCCTACTCCAAATGCAATCATACAAGTGTGAAATAGGAAAAAAAATCACTTCCTTTCACTTATTTAGTAGACTTTTGCTAATATAGTGCAAGATGCAGATGGACTTCAAACCTGCCAGGACACACCCTGAATTGTGTTCAGCTTGTCTATCGGGACATTCTAAGTTCTTTTTTGCAAAAGTGCTTTCTAGCTAGTTGGTATTCCATAATGCTGCATGGGACTATTACAGCCCAGACTCAAGACTTAGCATTTGCCTTTAATAAGCTTCAAGAAGCTCATGTCAACCCAGTTCTCCACGATGCCAAAGTCTGTCTGGGTAGCAGTCCTGCTCTCCACCATAACACCTCCTCCCTCCAGTTTGCTATTATCTGCAAGCGTGCCAAGAGTGCACTCTGTCCTGCCACCAGTGTCATGGTTTAACCCCAGCCAGCAACAGAGCACCACACAGCCACTTGGGCACTCCACCACCCCGCGGTGGGATGGGGGAGAGCATTGGAAGAGTAAAAGTGAGAAAACTTGTGGGCTGAGATAAGAACAGTTTAATAATTGAAATAATATAATAGTAGTAATAGTAGCAGCAGTAATAATAATTTGTAATGAAAAGGAAAATAACAAAGAGAGAGAAATAAAACCCAAAAGAGACGAATGGTGCAAATGAAAAATAATTGCTCGCTACCAACTTACTGATGCCCAGCCTGTCCCTGAGCAGTGGCCCACTCCCGGCCAGGTTTACCCGCAATTTATACATTGAGCATGATGTCACATGGTATGGAATATCCCTTTGGTCAGATTGGGTCAGCAATCCTTACTCTGTCCCCTCTGAACATCTTGTACAGCCCCAGCCTCCTTGTTGGCAAGGCAGTAAGAGAAGCTGAAGAGCCCTTGACTTAGTGTAAACACTGCTTAGCAACAACTAAAATATGAGTGTGTTATCAACATTATTCTCATACTAAATCCAAAACACAGCACTATACCAACTACTAGGAAGAATATTAACTTTATCCCAGCTGAAACAAGTACAATATCCATACCTTACTCTATACCATCTATGTCATGCCCAGGTCCCACACTTTTCCAATATATCCCAATTAATCAACATCACCATTCCTGTCTTTTAATATACACACACAGATATCATTCCCTTAGTCTATGAGCCATCCCTCTAAAATGTCCATTGAGTTAGTCTAGTCCATGACTTTGGGCTCCATCTGTCATAACAGTCATTCAGGGCAGGAAAGATGGTGTGTTGTGTTGGATTTTGCATGCTGAAGCTAGGTCTAGTTCCACCATCACTGCATTTGTTCAGTTCTATCATCACTGCACTTTGTTCGGTTTCATCAAAATTCATTCACTATTAATCCATATAGCAACCATTGTAGTGGTGACATACAGTATTATATAGCAATTAACATCATACAATTGAAATTATTGGCTATTCTCACCCAAAATTTAATCCCCTTGTGGTACACATCAGACTTAACCATCCTCTTGCTTTACCCACCAAGTGCACCCAGGTCCTTGAGAAAAAGCAATCACATGGATGGGTATGCCTTTGCCCAAGGCAGGAATAACCAAGACTGTCTTCCTCAGAACACTTTTTATGTGCATTACATGGACTTTATCCCCTTCTAGAGTACATAAAATTTTTGATTGGGCCGGGCCAACTCAATTGGAAGATCCCCTAGTGTTGACTAACCAGGTAGATTTTTCTAAATGCACACCCCAATGTTTGAAGGTCCCACCGTCCATTGCTCTCAGTGTAGTCTTTAACAGTCCATTGTATCATTCAATCTTCCTGGATGTGATATATGTGCTCAATACCATGCTCTTTGGCCCAGGTGTCTATAAGGTTGTTTCAGAAATTAGCCCCGTTGTCTGACTCAGCTTTTTCTGGGGTGCCATGTCACCATAAGAGTTGCTTTTCAAGGCCCAGGATAGTGTTCCGGTTGGGGGCATGGGACATGGTATATGTTTCCAGCCATCCTGTGGTTGCTTCCACCATTGTAAGCACACAGTGCTTGCCGTGGTGAGTTTGTGGGAGTGTGAATCTGCCAGGCATTCCTGCATTTATATTTCAGCCATCATCCTCCATACCAGAGAGGCTTTAACCACTTGGCTTGCTTAATTGCAGCACATGTTTCACATTCGTGGCTAATCTGTGCAATAGTGTCTGTGGTCAAGTCCACCCCTCAATCAGGAGCCCATCTATATGTTGCATCTTTTCCTTGATGGCCTGATGCGTCACAGGCCAACAGAGCTATAAATAATTCACCCTTATGTTGTCAGTCCAAATCCACCTGAGTCACTTCAAACTTAGCAGCCTGATCCACCTGCTGGTTGTTTTGATGTTCTCCAGTGGCCCAGCTCTTGGATACCTGAGCCTCTATGTGATGTACTTTCACAACCAGGTTCTCTATCTGGGCAGCAATGTCCTACCACAATGGGGCAGCCCAGATGGGTTTGCTGCTGCACTGCCAGTTGCTCTGCTTCCACTGTTGTAACCACGCCCACGGCACATTTGCCACTGTCCATGAATCAGTATAGTGATAGACCACTGGTCACTTTTCTTGGTCAGCAATGTCTAATGCTAGCTGGACGGCCTTCACTTCTGGAAATTGGTTCGATCCACCTTCTTCTTCAGCAGTTTCTGTGACTTGTTGTGACTCCATACTGCAGCCTTCCACCTCCATTCTTTCCTAAAATCCATCAAGATCTACCAGTGAACAGGGCATATTGCTTCTCATTTTCTGGTAGTTTATTATACAGCCTTTTTCAGTACATGTCACCTCCTCCTCTGGTGATATTCAAAAATTTTTGTTTTCTGACCAGTCCATGATCAGTTCCAAGATTCCTGCACAACTGGGGTTTCCTATGCAAGCTTGTTGTGTGATCAGTGTGACTCACTTACTCCACGTAACATCAGCGGCATGATGTGTAGAGGGGACCCTCCCTTTGAACATCCAGCCCAGCACCAGCAATTGAGGTGCTAAGAGGAGCTGTGCTTCAGTAACAACTACTTCTGAAGCAGCTCAACCCCCCTCATATGCTGCCAATATCTTTTTCAGTTGGAGTAGAGTGGGCTTCAGATCCTCTCTATCTCCAACACCAAAACCCTAGGAGCAGGCCTTGAGGCTCATCTGGCGCTTCCTACCAGAGGCTCCAGGTAGGTCCATTATCCCTGACTGTGGTATAAAGCACATTTTTAACATTTTGCTCTGCCCGGACTTGTCCCAGGGATACTGCATGAGCTGTCTCCCATTTAATTTGTTCAAAGGCTTGTCATGGCTCAGGGCCCCATTTGAAATCATTGTTCTTCCGGGTCACTTGATCAAGAGGGCTTACAATCAAACTGTAAATTGGAATATGCATTCTCTGAAAACCCACAATGCCTAAGAAAGTTTGTGTTTCCTTTTTACTAGTTGGTGGGGACACGGCTGTTATTTTGTTGATCACATCCACTGGGATCTGATGACATCCACCTTGCCATTTTATCCCTAAATCCTGGATCTTCTGTGCTGGTCCCTTGACCTTACCTTGTTTTATGGCAAAATTAACTCTATCCCAGCTGAAACCAGGACACCCAGGTTAATAATGAAGAGGTTAAATAGAACCAGCCCTTGAGAAACTCTGCTGGTAGCTGGATGGTAGTTGGACTTTGCGACCTTGAGTTTGTGAGCTTCCATAAGGTTCAGAAACAGCACAGTGTGAGAAGGCCAGCCCACAAGGCACATGGCAGAGTTACGCTTTTGCAGCATCCTCTGGCCATCTGAATGTGGGCCACATGGGCTCCACAGCCTTTTCTGGGTATCCTAGAATACTAAATTTAGGGAATGCTTATTGTGATAAAGCAGCCTGGAAAATTAATTTCCACAGACACCAGTGAGGGATTAATGGGAAAACAACCCATGGATACGAAGTCAATAATTTCTGATAGTTTTTCACTGGGGGAGGGGAAGTGGTTCAGCTATTTTTTCTTTTTTACTGTCGAAGACAAAACAATCTCTTGCCGTGAGGAAGGTGCCAGACCAGTGGGATCACATGAACTGCTGTGAGGTGCAATTCATTTCCTGCTGTATCACGGTCCACCCATTTCACTGGAGCATGCAAGCAAAACAAAATAACTTATCAGCATGATTTCTGATATGGTGAAATCCCATTAAAGTTATAACATGCTCTAAGCAGGCACTAAGAAAAAAGGAATCTCTTCAAGTAACTAAAGAAAACTGCATTTCTGAGGGTTAAATATTCCTGAGACATTTCTGAGAGTTAAAAACTAGTAACTAATCTAAAGGAACAGTGGCATATTTTGAAAGCAAAAAAGACAGTATGAAAAATAAATGGAGAAAGGCATGAGGTTTGCATACATGTACCAGCTGCTAGGATGTACTGTCTCACATTTGCTGTTATCCAGATGGTCTTTTTAGAGCTTTAGTGAATGCTAATTCATTACACCTAATACCTTGGCAAATAAATCTGAAACTTTAACCCAGAGCATAATGAAAAAAAAACGGGTGAAGAGGGGGAAGACAGAAAAATAAAGAATGTAAACAGCCTGAAGTAAATGATTTCATTTTTGTTCATTAAATGGAATTTGAAAAAGAAAAAAAAAAAAAAAGAAAAGCTTGTAATAGGTTCCAAGAGACTCCAGATGGGATTTTTAGTCATTTCTTTTATTTCCCAGACAGGGCAAAGTCTCTCGTTTTCTGAGGTAGTTTCATCAGCTTGGACAATGTGAACTTAAAGTGTAAATAATGTTGAACTGATGACTTCAATGGCATTTTGTGTATTGCACCACTGCATATGATACTGCTGTTCAATGCTGTAATTTACAACATAGATTTTATCAGTTCCCCGTAAAAGTCGGAGACAAGAAAAAAAAATCCAGGGACAAAGGATTAAATTTAGAGATGATCTTAAGACAATGATTAAGAAGTCAAAAATGTATTAATTTTAAACATAAAAAACACAAGCAGTTGTTTGAATGGAAAAAAAAAACCTCAGCGTATGATAAAGAAAAATTGATCTGAGTTTTTGGGTTTGCAATAAATTGTCAGGAAAAGAAACAGAATTTACAATAGGACTTTGACTTTAATTTTTATAAAAGCTTCAGAAGACAGAAGAAGGCAGAGCTAGCATGTGATGAACATGCATTTAGATAAATTTAAACTTCTTCCCTCCTTCAGCACACTCTTGAAAGTCATGATTACACTGAGTCTGTTAATTTTTAAATGTAAATGTTAAAAATAATTTATGCAGGAAAGTATTAAATATTATTTGGCCTTCCTCAGAACTATCAAGTGTTGCCACAGATTTTGAAGAAGTCAAAGATGCTGAGGGCATAGCAAAAACCAGCCTGATGAGTCTTGTTCACTGTTTACCATTTGAGCTGAACAGATCGGTGATGGCAAATCAAAGAAAGCACAAGGTGCTCTCTACTAGCATAGGATTTTGGATCACACTGATGTCACTGAGAAGTGTGGCACAGCAAACAACATGATGAGCAAGGGTTGATCCAAATCATGTCATCATGCTAGGAAAGATGATTGGGAACATAAACAGTTAAGGCAGAGCTGCAGGTGAAATTGAGCATAGAGAGCCTGGAACAGGGAAGGACCTGGAGCTGGGGAAAATAGTGTTGGGTTTGCTTGGGACTATTTTGGGCAGGTGGGAGAAAAGAAGGCAGAAAAAAGATAGTAATCTCTTCTGTAGGGAAGGACCAGCCTCCACAAAGAGCAGCCACTCTCTAT
>VZSZ01008686.1:40793-66742 GCA_013398815.1 Ibidorhyncha struthersii
CCTTCCTGCCTTCCTTCCTTCCTGCCTTCCTGCCTTTTCCTTCTTCCCTCTCTTTTCCCAGGGAGCAGCAGACCATCACCCTCATTTTCCAGGAATCAGGCAATAATCGATTAGTGCCCTGTGATCTGAATGCCATCACTACCTTCAGCAGCTGCTTGATAAAATGCTCAGCAAACAAAGCATCCCATGGAAACATCGGTGCCTGTGGACTCAACTGCAATCCAGGACTTCCGGAGAAATTTTACCAGAGGAAACAAATACTTGAAGTAAAAAAACCTAGCTATTTCTACCACTGTTTTACTTTCTTATCTGTGATTTCTTTTTTTTTTTTCAATGATTATTGCAATTTTGGGAATGGCCTCCATGGTATTAGCATGACCGAAAAGACAGTAGTCCACTGCAGGTGTTACTAGTGGTTTAAAATACTAAGGGTAATTGTGCATTTAATTTTGGACAAATGAACTGTAGTTCTTGCAGCAAATCAAACTGCATATGACAAATTCTCCTCTCCCGCATACAGACTTGCTCTCCTGAGGCCTTTCATGTTGTGGAGTTATACTGTTGTGTTCCTGGGAATAACAGTCTACTGTGAAAATGGCTGGTCACAGAATCATGATAAATGAACATTTTTTTTCCTGACACCTTAAGAATGTTAAGAAAAAACTAGGATGCAATTGTACCTGATTAACCTTCCTTCTCTAACCCATATGGCATTTCAGCTTCTGTTCAACAAAAATAATTTCCATTTAATGGGAGTGTTAGCATAATTTGTGGAACAACACTGATCACCGAGGAATTAGCGATCACTCTGAACATAAATAAGCACCTTCCTTCCTCTCCCCTTCAAGAAAATGCATTAGTTGGAGCTTTCAGGTGTTGATGCATATCATAAAAGGTGAAGGACAAGATCAAAGGAAGATGCAAGGTTCCTCCGGCATCCTACAGGGCTGGAGTTAGATGTCTATGAGAATCTCAGAAGAATTGTTGTAAGTTTCGATTTCTGATCTATTTTTCACTTTTTGTTGTAGGGAATCCCTCTGTGTGTTCACTTACAGGAGCACAGCCTTGCATAGCAAAAGAGACCTGAGACTTATTGTCATTTCCTGGCTAATTACTTTTTAAACACCTGAACTCAAACTTCAGTTGTGGAGGGATGCAATACTTACAACACCACATTGTTCATGACTTCAGTTCTAAAACGTCCAGAGACCTCTTCTGCAGCTGATGCCTCATTATCTGGTACTACCAGATCCTGAAGGGGCAGATGAGGTGGACAAAGGTCAATACACACTTCCTGGTTAATTTCTGTTTCTTTTCCAAATAAATGCACTAATTTTAAAGTCATATAAGGTTGAAAAACACTGACAGAAAAAATAATAAGCAAAGCAAAAAGTAAAAAAAAAATAATTAGGACTGGACTCTAATACTCTTAGAAATAAAACACGATGAGATATTTAATGAATAAACAAATTTTAAAAGGAAATTACTGGGAAAATAATTTTTATGAACACCACCAGTGGGCTTTTTGTAGATAGCAAACATGTCATTAGGCAAGCTTTATTACAAACCTGTGGTCTTCTAGCAAAATGCAGGCTTATGAAAAGGCTGTCAGGGCTTACAAAAATGGGGCTGCCAAAATCTCCAGGTATCGCTCATTTAAATTGAAATCTTATCTATTATCCTTGAGTCAAATGTCCTTACATCAGAAGACAAACCCAGAGGTAATCAAATATGATTTGTTATAAAGCATCCACCTTGCACCACTACATAAAAGTAAGGTAGTTGAGGGGGAACAAAATCTGTCACTGGCTCCAGAGAGGTGACTATAGTGACCA
Source organism: Ibidorhyncha struthersii (assembly GCA_013398815.1). Lineage (NCBI taxonomy): Eukaryota > Metazoa > Chordata > Aves > Charadriiformes > Charadriidae > Ibidorhyncha > Ibidorhyncha struthersii. The sequence goes on from VZSZ01008686.1 coordinate 42,629, forward strand.
TGGAAACAGAAATTCCACAGAAGGCTGAGCAACACTTCTTTGCCAGCCTGCCCATTGCTGTAGGTACACTGAATCTTGTGATACAGAGCCTGATGTAGAGATGGTTGAATACCAGGAAAACATCCTGATACTCTGTGGAACTCTATTCACCTACACTTTGGTCACATTTCTGATCTATTGCATTCACTGACGTGACTGTTATTAGCAAGAACTTCCTCCTGAGAGAAGGACTGTGAAAAAATAAGCTTTAAGTTAATTTTTAATTTACAAGTGTTTCAAGCTAGAAATTCTGTGTTTAAATCTCTTGAAGTTGCCTTCGCCATTAGTAGGATTTCTGGCAGGGAGCAGTAAATGCTGACGTTTTCTACAACAGCTAACTCTATCAGCAAAAAAACCCCATGTGGTGAAAACAAAAACCTGCAAGCAGATAACAAAATAATTGAAAATGTGTATTAGCTGTGATTCTCCACTGTCTTCCATAACCATTAACATTGAAACAAAGCGGATACAAAATGCTGTTAAGCCTGATAATAAAAAAAAGTAAACGAAAGAAAATTGTTTTCCAGGGTTCAAGACTATGAATTCAAATCCTACTTTATTTGATATATAAAGCTACAAGAGAGAAAACAGTCATCCACCATATTTGTGGCTTCCCTACTGAACTCTGCCAACCAAGCACAACTTCCAAACCATCCAAACTGTCCACACAATACCTGTACCTGTCGGGACTTGTCAGTGCTATGGCAGTCACTACTTACCTGTGCTGGACTGATTTGCTTATCAAAAGAGTGAGAAACATTAACTGGGAATGAGGATCTTGTCCTTTAACCGCAGTGAAGTCATTCTAGGCATATGATGCCACAAAACAGAATCTGACTTGTATAGATTTGCACAAGCATAGAAGTTTATATACAGCAGGTGGAAGTGATACGGAAGACACAACTATTTGTGGTTCCCTGAACCACTGGAAAACTGGTGGCCAAACCAGTCTATAATCCCAAGGCTTGTGTAAAAGTGCTCTGCTTCTGCAGCCAGCTAGGCAGTTTATGTGTTCGTCTTCAGCCAAGTCTGACAGGCCTGTGGTGTCTATGCAGTAACAAAAGGAAAATTCATAGCTTTACCATGCATGTGAATACTGAGTGAGAGAAGGAACATTCTAGAAGTGAGTGCTTTCACAGGCCAGTGTGAAAGCCCTGGATAGTCAATGAACAGCAGAGGTGAAGGGTAAAATTCTTGGTGTCTGCCATGAAAACCAATAATTTTCTACCCTTTCAAAAGTTTCTCCCTCTCTCTTTGTGAACCTTGCTTATTTCTTACACTTGTTTACATGCAGAGCAGTTGCTCATGACAGCTACCCTGATAGCATTTGCTTCAGATTCATGTCTTGAACATTGTCTGCCTCTTCATGCCTCAGGTATATCTTGATTTGAAAAAATAAAAGGATGAAGAATTGGTTGCTTTTCATAACAGTTTGTTCTGTGGTTAGTTGCCCTTACGTCGTGATGATCCTCAGAATTAGACATTGCTTATATGTATTCATCTGGCTTCAGTCTTTCGTTATTGGAGAGTTTCTTAGTGCATAACCTCTTGGCTATATAGAAAACACTGGCACTCACAGGAAAAATTACGTACCTTAGGGGGAAAAAAGGGAATTCTGAGGTGTATATATATGAACACATTAGTTTTGCTTATTCATGTCAACTGTAGTTGTTTGTCCAACAGATGTGTTCAGTTTCTTATTAATTTCTTAGTAATTTTTAGTTTATAGTCCATTACTAATTGCCCTTAACCTCTTACATGCTACTTTTTTTCCCTCCTAATTTCTTCTTTTTCTTTGCTGCTGACCTTGCATGGGCTTTTATCTAGGGTGTGCAATTTATGCCAGCTGTTCCTCTAATGATCTAAAGAAGGCCTCTCTCTCACTTGCATTATTCCGTTTTAATTTGTCCTTCAGATCAACTTCACTCAATTTCTCCCAGCTTTGGCCAATTAAGTACACCTGATGCTTCTCACCATTTGAGATTGTCCTTTATTTGCCTACAGAAGATGTAATAGGTCACCATTGATGGTTCCTAGGCAACAATGATTAATTAATCACTGGACTGGAACCATTAATCTTTATCTTCTAAAATTAGATTGAAACTTAAGATACCTCCTGTCAGATGCAGTAGCACTTGCATGGGGAGAATAATCACCAAGAAGTTTTATAAGCGTTAATGTCATGTTCCAAGTTATGCTCAGAATCCTGAAAAGGCTGTACAACAAAATATTCAAGACCAAGCGTGAAGTTCTGGGTGCGAGGAGGTCCTCAGATGACAATGGACCTCTGAACAAATGAACAAAGACTAGAGAAGGAGACAGACTGAAGTAAAAGAGCCACTTGATCCCATGGCTTCTCTGTGTCATCGAAATGCCTAGTGGAAAATGAAGGAGCTCCTTTTTTGTTCACTCTAAAGGAGACTGAAATATGTGGGAGAAAATTGCAGGAGAAGAATGACATAAAGATGCCAGAGGTATTATAGAATCATAGAATAGCAGGTTGGAAGGGACCTCAAGGATCATCTGGTCCAATCTTTCTTGGTAAAAGCATTTTTTATACAAGATGGCCCAGCACCCATGATTGAAAGTGTCCAGTGTTGTGGAATCCACCACTTCACTGGGGAAATTATTCCAGTGGCTGATTGTTCTCATTGTGAAAAATTATCCTCTTCTGTCCAATCAGAATATTCCCAGGAGCAACTTGTACCCATTACCGCTCATCTTTTCCATGTGACTCCTTGTAAAAAGGGAATTTCCATCTTCTTTTTAGCCACCCATTAAATACTGAAACATGGCAACAAGGTCTCCCCTAAGCCTTCTTTTCTCAAAGCTGAACAAACCCAGTTCTTTCAGCCCTTCCTCATATGGCAGGCTTTCCTGTCCACATCTTTTTTGTATAGTGGGGACCAAAACTGAATACAGTATTCTAGGTGTGGCTTGTGGTACAAGCACTGAGTAAAGTAGGACAATGACTTTATCTCTGCTGGTGATGCCCTTGTTGAAGCCACCCAGCATCCTGTTGGCTTTCTTTGCTGCTGCAGCACACTGTTCACTCATATTGAGCTTGTTGTCGACACACCAGGACCCATAAGTACCTTTCCACAGAGCTGCTCCCCAGCCAGGTAGGTCCCAGCCTGTGTTGCACTCCTGGGTTATGCTTTCCCAGGTGCAAGACCTTACACTTGTCCTTGCCGAACTTCATAAGGTTCTGGTTATCCCACTCTTCCAGCCTATCCAGGTCTTCCTGCAGGGTGTCTCTCCCTTCTGATGTGCCCACTTCCCCAGTAAGTTTGCTTGAAGAAGCAAACTTCATCAGGGTACACTTGATCCCCTCATCCAGATCACTTATGAAGATGCTAAACAGCATTGGGCCCAGTATCGACCCCTGGGGGACCCCACTTGTGACAACTTGCCAGTTTGAAAAGGAGCTATTTACCACGACCCTCTGGGTGTGGCCTGCCAGCCAGTTCCCCACCCACCGCACAGACCATTTGTCTAGACCATAACACATCAGTTTCTCTAGGAGGAGGATGTGTTGAAAGCCTTGGAGAAATCCAGGTAGACAATATCCACCACTTGCCTCTCATCAACTGCGCAGGTTACTTTGTCATAGAACATCAGGTTTGTCAAGCATGATTTGCCCTTGGTGAATCTGTGCTGGCTTTTCCCAGTCACATGCTTCATTTGACTTGTGATAGCCCCTGGAAGGATTTGTTCCATAACTTTCCCAGGGACTGAAGTAAGACTGATGGACCTATAATTTCCTGGATCCTCCTTTAAGNCTTCCTTTAAGCCCATCTTGTAGATGCGGGTGACATTAGCCTTCTTCCAATCTTCTGGGATGTCCCCTGATCTCCATGACTTCTCAAAGACTATGGAGAACCACCTCATGACAACTTCAGCCAGCTATATTAACAGCCTTGGGTGGATATTGACAGGGCCCATTGATTTGTAGGGGTCACGCTCCTGTAACACATCACATACCAACTCATCCTTCACCGGTCGTGGGTCTGTGTTTGCATCAACCTGGACTTTTGTTCCCAAGGCCTGGAAGCCAGCAGTGCTGGTAAAGACAGAGGTGAAGAAAGTGTTAAAAACCTCTGTCTTTTCAGCATTGCCAGTGACTAATTCACCTCTCCTGTTTAACAGTGGGCCAATAGTTTGCTGTTCTAAAAACTAAAAACTTTGCCTTTGTACTAATCTTCAGCGTGCTCAGCAGGATCCCACACTCCACAATATCGTGATCACTGCAGCCAAGGCTATCACTAACTCAGGCACTACAAAGCAGGTTTTCTTGGTGCATGAGTAGCAAGTCCTGCAGTGCCTCACTCCTGGTTGGCACATCTCACATTTATATGAGGAAGCAGTTTACTGATTCCAGGAACTTGATGGATGACATGTGAGCGTCTTTATTGTTCTTCCAACAAATGCCTGGGTACTGGGAATCACCCATAAGAACCGGGTTCCCTTGACCGAAAGCTTGCTTAGGTAACCCACATAATGCTCCGCTGGCCTTATAATCTTTGTTTGGAGGTCAGTACCAGATGCCTACTGCAAGATCCCCCTTGAATATGACCCCTCTGATCTTGACCCAGAGGCATTTGACAATCCACAATCACCGTAGCTGACTTCTATACACTCAAGGTTCTCCTTAACATAGAGTGCTACTCCTCCTCCTCTTCTTCCCTGTCTGTCTTTATGAAACAGCCTACAGCCATCCATTAGGATCCTCCAGTCATGTGAGTTGTCCCACCATGGTTCAGTTATTCCTATGATTTCATAGCTTTCTGGCTGGGCACAGAGCTCCAGTTCCTCCTGTTTGTTGCCCAGGCCACATGCATTGTTATACATACACTCGAGGTGTATTAAAAATACAGGCAAACCATAGCATCTACTGAAACAGAAAAGAATGATGTTATTCCTGAGATGGAAACAAATTTAACATGTTTTTTACCCTAATGTTTGTTCCTGTTTTAATGTAAAAACGGAGTTTGCGCTGACCTCTCTCTTTCCAAAAGAAGCTAATAACAGAACTACCTAGAGAGTACAAAATTTTACTAAAGGAAAAAAGTTTTAAAAACTACTGTCAGTTCTGATTAATCAGCTTGGGTAAATGGAATATTATCCTTCTTTCTCTTGCTTCCCATTCATCTGACTAAGAAACTTTGAAAGCAATAATATTCCCCAGTATTTTTCTTTGTCAACTTGTAATGCTATCAGCAGGGAATTCAGATTCTATTGAAAACTGAAATTGTGTAACTGTGTGCTGTTGACTGACCAATCCAAGAATCAGTAGTAGTCCTCTCAGTTTCATGGTTTTCATTGAAAATCACCTTCTTTTTCTAATCCATTAAAAATCCTATTTACAGACATTTGGTTTTCTTTCATTATCTACATTGAAGAAATAACCACTTTGTAGGAAAGGAATGAATGTACAATCTCTATCCACTGGTTTTGCTTTTAAGTGGAAAATTCATGGTAGTAATTTGCATCAAAAATAAAAGAATATAAGGTTTCTCTTGGATTTTACAGGTCTTTTTGACAGAAATGAAAAAATCATACATCTAACTAAAATGGATTGAATGGTTCAGTGCACAGAGTGTTCTTTTCATCAGTAAACAGCTTGAAAACTCCAGCATGTGAAAAATGAAACACTGATTTAGTCTAAAATTGAAACCTCTCAAATACCCTTCTGCTTGGAAGCATTTAGCTTTGAGCTAAAGTCAAAGGCATTAGCAAGTTTTCCCTCTGGAAATACACTATGTCATCATTAACATAAAAGACCACATTTCTAACAGCACCAGAGAATAGAACAAAACATCAATAATCCTCAAATAAAGGAAACTAAAGCCCAGACTGTTTCAGCTAAGGACACCCAAATTCTGCTTAGCTACAGCTTGTGCCAGCAATTCACTGGGAGAATGCAGACTGCATATAAATTACGTGTAATATGGATGCATCACCCCTGAAGGCTATCTTTCTGTCTTTTAGGAATTAAATCAATCTAATTTAATGTGCATTGTGTGACTGCACAAGTAGCACTATCAAAAGTTCAAGTAGTCATAATCTATGGAGAGTGGGGGGGATTGTCCATTTTTACTGTTTCATTAACAGTAAGAGTAAGAAAGTGCCCTCTGTTTTGGAGTGCAGTACCGAGCCCTGGGGATACATAAGCATAAACAATCCTTATATTAGCATTTATAAAACTTATATACATGTATAACTTTTCCCATATATATATACACATTCATAACTTCATCCATCAGTGACTGGTTTTACTAAGTCAAATTTTTTGTGGTAACGTCTGCTTCTAAAATATGATCGTAAAGGACTGTGATTCTGGAGAAGTATATACAAAAGGCAAGACAACCAGTCCCATTATAGTTCTTTTTATTTGATTGTCTTTTAGATGAAAGCATCTTGCCCATGAAGATTTATTTTCACACTACTCTCAATTTCATAACCCTCGCTACTCCACAAAGGCATATAAGGAAGTACAACATACATAATCAAAACCAGCCCAAAATACTTCTAACAAAGCAGAAGTGTTTGCATTATTTTTTCAGCTTGAAGGGAAGGGAGAACCACCCTTTACCACTTTCTGTCCCTCCCCCTATTAGTGATTCTACAGTTGTTAAAACGTAACATAGGTTAGTATGTTGCCAGTCTCTCCTTTGCTTTAGTCCAGAAAAAAACCCCAACATTTTATTTCCATCAACTCTGAAATCTCACTTCATCTAAGAAAAGCTATGGCAGCACCTTCCTAACCACACATATTGTCTTGCAATCTGTCTGCTGGCTAGTCTCTCTAGAAAACACTAAAGACTAGAATTTATCCACTTAGGTTAGTGAAGATCCTTGACTGTACTGTGTTTAAAAGTTATGAATTCAGAAAAAATATTTTTAGAAAGAACTTTGCCACTATTCCCCGTTGATTTTGGTTTTGCTTGGTAAAATGCAATTATTTAAAACAGCAAAACACATCTTTGTTTAGTATCTTTATCAATGATCTCAATGTGGGGACCGAGTGCACCCTTGGTAAGTTTGCAGATGACACCAAGCTAGGTGGAAGTGTTGATCTGCTTGAGGGTAGGAAGGCTCTACAGAGGGATCTGGACAGGCCGCATTGATGGGCTGAGGCCAATTCTATGAGATTCAACAAGGCCAAGTTCTGGGTCCCGTGCTTGGGTAGAAACAACCCCATGCAGCGCTACAGGCTTGGGGAAGAGTGGCTGGAAAGTTGCCCAGTGGAAAAGGACCTGGGGGTGTTGGTGGACAGCCGGCTGGATATGAGCCAGCAGTGTGCCCAGGTGGTCAAGAAGGCCAATAGTATCTTGGCTTGTATCAGAAACAGTGTGGCCAGCAGGACTAGGGAAGTGATCACTGCAGTGTTAGGTTTACAGTTGGACTTTATGATCTTTTTTTATGATCTCTAGGGTCTTGTCCAACCTAAATGATTCTATGATTCTATGAAAATATAACGCAAAGGGCAATGCAATGTGGCCCATTATAGTTTATGGTAAGCTTTATGACACACCTTTCACTGTTTTCTGTAGTCCACGTGCTGTGTCAGTAATGCTTCTTCAAAGGCTTATTGTGGGATTTTTTTCTTTTTTGCCTATTATAGGTGAGCAAAACTTTTTGTTGGTGTTGGTAAAATGCAAAACCAGAAATTAAAATTTATCATTTTAAAATAATGATCAAATATTCATAAAACCTTGTTGTAAAATAAATTGGGAGAATGAATGACAAGGCTGGTCATGAAGCATCCGTATTCAGAGAGAAATCTAACTGTCCTGTGTTTCCATTCTCTTTTCAACAGGGAGGCACCCCTGAATGCTCTAAAAAGCAATGGAATCAGACACAGAAGGAACAGGCAAAATTCTCAGTGTGCAATTTTCCTGAGTAGCTACTTTTCTTAATAACATTTATTGTTTTTTTCCAAAATGGACAAAAAAGTAATGGTCCTCAGCAAAGATCTTCCACTTTTGTCCCCAGAGGACTCTCAAATACGAGGACCAAAAAAGAGGACTTTAAAAAAAAAAATTACTTCCCACATTTATGTCTGCACAATTCCTACAATAATTTTCTCTGTTTTCAGCAGTCATCATGCCTTCATAATGGTCCACCACTTCATTTTTAAGACTCTGACCAAGTTTGGTTTATATGCACAATCTCACAGATAGCAAAAAACCTGCTTTGAGAGAGACTAAACCTACTTTAAATTCAAATACACTAAAGCAGAGAAAAAGGTAGGGTGAAATATAAAGTATATGCAGCTGAGTATGGCATTCTTTTGATTTGCACCCATTACATATGGAATTAGAAAATTAATTCACTTTAAAGAATAGTTCTTAGAACTCATATCTATGAACAGAATGTTATTATGGAAATTGTTTCCGATTTCAGAACGTTAATCTATTTGTCATAAGCAGCAAGTATTGACTAAGATGCTATGGCACAAGATGCGATACATGGCATAGACTTGGAACTGGAAAGAAATTCACGTCTTGTGGCTGACCCACTTGTGTATAAGACAGAGCCTAAGAGTGAGAAAATGCTTCCTTTATCTTCTCTTAGAGAAACTGTCAGCCTTGATGGGATTCAGGGCTGACCCAGATTTTATTCTGGCTTGTATTAAATTGTTTAAAAGTGCACCCTGCCTATCCCAGTAGGTAAGAATCACTAAGATTCACCCATATTGCCTCGTTTTCTACATTGGACTTGTGGATAAAGCTAGGAAAGAGATACTGTAAGTTGCTAAAAGATTCTCAGAGGAACTGAAGAAACCATGACAGAAATTCAAATCCTGGATGAACCCTGAAGCACAGGATCCAAACAAGTCTTTATTCTGATCTATTCTACCCCGATGAGAGTGCACTCATTTAAGTGGGAATACACAATTTTACATCATTTTAAAAAAATACAATAAAATAAGCAAGTCTGCCTGACAATCCAATCCATGTGTTTGTTTTCCAAAATAAGTATGGCCAGAAAAACTAAGCCAAATCCTGCTTTGATTTTGACATAAATTCCAAAGCATAGATCTAGTTGAAGGAAAGAGAGCATATTCCACATTTCAGACATGTTTGGCCACTTTTCAATCATGCAATCTCACGTTAGGATTAGTCCTGCTGTTTGTTTCGGGATCTTGTTCCATTTCCCTTTAAACAGATTTCACAGCTGAGTATTTCACTAAGTGGAACAAATTTCTGAATCTTGCTGATGCCTGCTTAGGGATTGAGACTTGCAGGATTTGGCACTACTGCAGGGACTATTTTCCATCTAATAGTCCTTTGCTGCAGACTGAGCCCAGCCAGTCCACCGTGAACTACATCAGGTCTTATTGCAAGTACCCAAACCAGCTGGACTCAGAGGGTAGCCACTTGCAAGTGAACAGGTTGTTTAAGTAGAGTGTTCAGGGACTGCAGTGTGGCAAAGCAATGATGGCAATCCCTCAAGGGATTTTGTGAGGTTTACGGGTGACAATTTGTTTTGTAAAGACCCTTATGCTTCTATAGAAGTGTGACCCATGTGGTTATTAATGCTGTGCCTACCCAAATCACCTGGCAGAGTAGAATGGAGGCAGATTGAGGTACGTTACTGCCTTTTCAATGGAAAATTTAGTGCAAGATTGTATTGTTTAGGTAACATGAACCCCAGGTGTGTCATCTTCTATATGAGATTGCTTTGTATGCAGCACTCTGCTCACCTGCAATTGCGCTGTAGGGAGTGTTTGCTGGGGAGAGGCCGATGCCTGATCTTTTCTTAATGGGGTCAGCTACCAACCTGGGAAACAGCCTTCTGAGAAGCACCATCCTGTTATACTCTTATCATAATATGCAGGGGCAACACACCACTCTCACCTTCCCCAGGGCAGCAACAGTAGCTGTACCAATACAAGCTTGGCCACAGTTGTGTGGGAGGTATAGCTCTCATGCATTGTTAAGGCTTCTTGCATAGAGCTCTCACATATGCAAGGAGAAAGTAAACAGGAAGAAAGTGCTGTAGCAGATGAAAAATGACTATATCCTTAGAAATTCTCAACACTGATGAAGATGAATGGCTGTTGTACACAGCATCTGAGATTGTGAATAGACCATTGAATGGTGGCAAAGGGTCGTGCTGTTAACACGGCAGGACTGTTAATGCAGGAAGAACTTCAGGGCCGGGAAAGCATTCACAGGTGAGCTAGACACAACACTGACTCAGAAGATGATCAACAGAAAAGCACAGAACAAGAGATTACCCCTGAACCCGGGAGTTAAGCCAAGCATTGTAGCCAGTGTTTACAGGTGCTTCTCCTTTCTCTTTTCCTCTGGAAAGCAATTCAGGCTTGGAAAGCTGAACTAGCAGTTCAGTAAAGCAATCCTTTCTGGAGGTAACCTCTGTCCTCTGCAAGGTTTGGAGCCTTAAGAGCTCCCAGGTGGCTTTTCTATGTGGCCATCCTTATTTGTGTTGGCTGTATTGGTAGACCACCTAAGCCTTAATCACCATTGCCTCTTTCTTGGCCAGACAGGTTGCTCTCAGCAGTCAAGGTTGTCTCTCAGCTGAGTCACAGATGTTTATACTAGGCTGCAGACATTTTGATGCTATCATCCAGAGTAACTTGACAAAGATGTGAGACTTATCTTGCACAAGACTTGCTCCGTCTCTGCCATGCAAGCAAGCTATCCCAGCCAGGGTCAAATCTGAGTCCCTGTGTCACGTCTACACTGACTTCACTGCACTGCATTGATTTCACACTCCTGATTTTGGAATCTATTGAACTGAAACGAAAAATTTTTCAGCTGCTGTTTGACCATCTGCATTTTACTTATGAAACATGGCTTCCCCTCCCTGTCAAGGTAAGGAAGAGCCCAGACTTGGGTTTGATGTTTTCCAGGCTCTTGCTTATCTACAGTGCACTCTACAACACTTTCAGGAGCTGCAGTACAGATGGTAAAGGTTGGGAAGTCCAAAGAAAACCTCCTTTACTATCTATGATTGCTGTGGCACACATCCACAAGAGACAGGAGAGTCAAATTAAGAGTCCTGTCATATTACTTTACAATGGCTACTAATGGCCGCTTGTTGTAGTGTAAAATAGGGCTTGTGTTGGACTGAAAGCAATAAAGTACTGCTAGCTGCATTTTTTACTGGTTGCTGCAGCTTGCTTTCTCTTGGAGTCTAGGCTTACAGCCACAGGTAATCCAGATGCTTCTGTTTCATTTCAAGAACTCCAGAAATAATAATTGCAACTCCTCTACTGAACAAAATAAAAAGAATTTGATAAAAACTGTGTAAAATACGGACCTCCCTCACTCGTCAAATGCAACAGAAGCCTGGAGTTACTCAGAGATACAAGCCAACAGAAGAACAGGACGTTAGGAGTACCAAAGTGGGCTGACTGAAGTACTTTATTTCCCATCAGCATCCATGTTGTGCCTGGGGGCTCTGCCAGTACTCCACAAGGAGGTGCTTGAGAAGCAGTGGGCTGTCCAGTGTGGTCTTCTGTAGCAGAGGTAGACTGAAGGTGGGCTTCAAGACTGGATGCATAGAACATGGAGAGACATCATAAGCACCTGTCACTAACTCCACTTAAACAGCTGCTGGAGTGTGTGGCTGTCTTAAACAGGATGGTTGCTTACTTTGGGATATCACGTTTGCTTTGCTAAGCCTTCCCTTCTTATTGCCTTTATCAGTACTTCTGGTTTCATTCATGTGTACTAAAACTTGTTTGGATCCAAACCCTGCACTGTAAGTAAAAGCAGGTGTGGGATTCACTGCAAAAGTGTGCTAAAGCTCTGAACTAAGCTAAACCACTATATAGGTATGTTAGGAGGTGCCAGCTGTGCAAGGTCCAAGCAAAGAGCCCCAGGAACATAAAATAGTAAAACTACAGTCAAACAGCAGCAGCTTTTCTGACAGAGCACTAGGTACACTCAGGCTGGTCCTACTGTGTTGGAGAACCTCAGCCTTCTGCTTCCACTTTCCTTGTTACCTAGCAAGGACAGTCAGATCTGGTATCTCACAAGTCTTGTCTCTGATAATTCAAAAGGCTTGCGAATAAAAACCACCAGGGATGGAAGATGACCAGTGACACCTCATTCCTAGAGGAAGGAAGAAATTTCAGGATGTCTTAACCAGGTAGCTGGAGAGTCAATAGAAATTGCCACATCTAGCAAAAATATAGGCCATTTGCAAAAAATCATCTTGCAGAAATTCAAACCATTCTTCAAAAAAATATAGCCTGCCTGCCCATTTAGTTATCAAGTAAGAGTCTATATAGGTCTAGGAGATCTTTTATTTCTTCCTCAGATTTCACCTGGTTTCCATCTACCCTTATATAAACTTAAGAAACAAAGTCTTCAAAGATTTTCAGTAGGCAATTTTTCTTTTTTCCCACCTTCATATGCTGTAAAGTGTACCAAACTCTCTCTCTATTTATATATTTGATAATAAAGTAAAACAAAAAACCTGAAGATGGAATGTCTTCTAGAAAGCAATAGGATATGAAATGTTGACTAAAGAAACAGATTGGGTACTTACCTCTTCCACATTTGCTGGTAATTTTGTTGATAAATATGCTCAGTATCAATCTAGTTCCTTGACTATCCCTGTACACTTGAAATGGAGAGTTTAATATATGTAAAAAAAAAAAATCTTCGTATTGCGTTGTTATGTAACATGAAGAAAGAGTGAGGAAAAATACCGAGACAAAATGGAATCTGATACATTTTAAGCAGATCAACAGTGTTTGAGTCCTCTTTACTTCCTTGGAAGTGCTCAGAAAAATCATAGTAGATTCCACCCTGAACAAATTTACATTCTGCTCTTAGAATAATAGTCAAGAGAATAAACATTTAAGTGAGTGGAGGGGCTAGGTCAACACATATTTTGCATAATTACACTTAGAAAGCCTTGGTGGTAATAATCAGCTATTCTTATTGCTATAAAGCTATTTCAACTAGCTGTTTTTTTCTCCATTCAGTTTTTGAAAGTGTTGGTATATATAACACATTGTAGAGTTGGAGGTTGCAGGTCACCAGTTATCCACAAGGTCTTCTTATAATTTTTAGCTGTTACACCTCAATCATGACAATGGCACCACAGATCCATGATGGCATATAATGATGTAACAGTGCCAGGTAGGACTGAAGAGAATTAACATTGGTAACAAGCAGCACAGGCAGGCAATACAGTAGTCTAAACCTGCCGAGTAGACGGCGCGTTACTCCATAAAGACTTTCATAATATAGCCATAACATTGTTGTTAGCTGAGTTAGTTTCCTCAGCAATTGCTAGGAAATCTGCGCAAACCTGAGAATTACAGTAATCGGAAACAAGGGTGGGCACTATCACTGTTACAATGAGAACACTGTAGAGGTGTATACAAGCCAGAGAAAAAGAAATCTGCTTTGCTTTTTGCACAGGCCAATGAGGTGCTGTCCTTTTTACTCTTTGGTTACTTTATCCCCTGGCTATTATCTATATCTGTTTTATCAGCAGCAGAAATTTGCTAATGTCTTGTATAGCCACCAAAAAAGTACCAATGCCATATGATGTCTCCTCAGCGGACTAATTACCCCAAGACTAGAGTTCAGTGCTGTTGATAGTTTGAAAGCCACAATCAGAAGACTTCTCAAGCAAAATGCTTTAGCCATTACAAATCTATTTGTGGGTGTAATATTTGCTGACTTTACCAGAACATTCTTACATTCATAACGATGCTACTTACAGAAATAGAAATGCAGAGCAGAAAGACCAAAAGTAGCCTCATTATACTTGTAAAATGAAGCTTGCAAATACAGCCATGGTGGATACTCACTTTAGCTCTGCCTCCTGTGATGGTTATATGCTTATACTGGGAGAAATGACAGTACCTTCTCATGTCACAGAAATGAAGGAACATATCAACTTTACACAGGTATTCAAAGTTTGCATCTGTAGGTACAGCTGTCTTCCCAGGCCTCCCTTCAGCTGCATTTCAGTCTCCCCAGTCCTCTATAATTACAGGGGGAAAGCAGCAACTTCACTTACCTTCCCATGGAGCAGCTATCCTTCAGGTCCTTTTTGCATGATAGCTGCAGGCTGTTGTTGGTTTTAAGATGAAGGAGCTTCACAACAGTAAAAAAAAAAACCCTCCTTTACCAATTTTCTAGCCTTCTTCAAGTCACAACCTTCCCATTTGTCAAGCTGACTCAAGCCCCATTTACTCAATTGGCCTTTTAGGTGGCCAACACTTTGGAAAATATAGTTCCAGCTTGCAAAAAGTTAAAGGGATGTTATTGAACACACCTACAATTTACCTAGCTGATGTTGCCCGCCACCTACCCAAAGAAATTAAAGACAAGAGATAGAAATTAAACAGGAACAAAGCTGAGGCTTCATTTTAAGGAAGACCGGAACTATATGCAGCACAGGACAGGGACAGCAACTTCCCATGGAGCTGGCTGCAAACAGGGTGTAGAAGAACTGCCTGTGAGGGATGCTCTGCCACTAGTCATCCAAGGCCAGGGGGTATAATTAAAATGTGCAGGAGTCTAAAAACATTTTGAAACAGATTCCTGACAATTACATCATATAAATTCAGATTCAGCTCAATCAATAGCCTGGAAGCTTGAGTTTATAGCCCTGTTCAGGAATCAATAGGAGTTTCGGCTGCACAAGATTTGCAGGATATTGGTGTTCATTATTGACACTGCTCGTTATTATTGTAAAGATTTTTTAAAAATCAGGAAGGGAAAAGAATGGTACGCTGATCCTTTTGTCACTAAACAGTATCTAAGTGTCCAACAAGTACCTAAGTGTCCTAATCATATCAAAGTGACTTTGCCAGACGTTACGTGAAAGGAAAATTTTGTTCACCAGTTATTAGTTTTTCTATAAACACCTAGCAAGGACTTTCATCTTCAATGAGCTACTGCTGCTATATCTAACACCCAGCCCTTTTGTAACCTTCTGCAGTATTTGTTGTCAGAAGACATTGCTTGGAAATGCATGTCTTTTCTAACCAGTTCTTACTCAGAGAATGGCAGTAGCACAAGACTGAGAATTCGAAATTACTTCTTCCTTTGTGTGTAAGAACAAACTAGAGATCAACAAAATTATATTCTATTATGATTTGTCAGCACGTGGGTGTGCCGTGAAGTGTACTAAAAACATAAGACATTTAAGTTCAATTCTGTATAATAGGAGACAAAGACTTATGTATATGCATTTGGAAAACAAATCTAGCTGCTGAAGTTACTTTTAGAGCCTTCTTGGCATATTTTTCACAGAATGCAAACAAAAAATCAAACAAAAATACAAATAAGTGTGGAGGAAAAGCTTCAGCAAAAATACTGTCACATCAGAGCTGGAACAGTTGATTTATATAAACATTGCACAATGTTTTTAAGATGAACTTAAAATTAAAAGCAAGAGACTGAGCATGAATCTAAGCTTAATGTTTCTGTGATCACTTTAAATGAACATGTGAATTCCTTTGTAGCTAATAAGCAAATGCAAGAATTTCTATGCCACAAAGTCCAAAATATTTACATCCTCTCCAGATAAAATTTGAAATCTGGAATAGAAGTATTAAAAAAAGAGATCTCAAAATTTTCAAGACAGAAGTGTTTCAACTGAAACAAAAATTTCCAGAAAGATTTGTATCAAATTAAACCTGATGCTATATTTCTTCATAAAGGCACACTTTTCATTGAAAATTGCAGTTCTTTGCCTTTGTCTTTTCTTTCTGGGCCAGCTACACCAGAACAGATTCCATCTTCTTTAAAGTAACCAGGGCCACAAGACTAGACAACACAGTCAAGGGGAACTCCCACTGCCTTTATCAACAACAGAAGTACTATTTTAAGTGGCATAGTCTGTAGCAGAGCTAGGTCTCAGACACAACTGCCACAAGGGAGTGAACAAAAATGAAATCCCACTTGTGCTGAGATCGTATGTAGCAAAATATCAGGAATAATTATTAAAAAGACTATATATACTTAAATGTGTACATGTATATGTGTTTACACACATACATATATGTATAGGTGTATATACACACATGCATTCATACACATATATCTATATGCACTCATCTACTTTAGATGAAACATTTTCATCTATGGCAAATTGCTACTTATTGAGAACCTTATGACAAGAATTACTTAGTGATACAAAGCACCTAACAATTTTCACTAGCTGAACATCTATTCAATTGTTTGTTCATGGAGACTGTACATATCAGAATGATTTCTACCTAGGGCATACATAATTGCATGCTCCCCCCCTTCGAAAGTCTTGAATGGAGGAAGGACTTAGAAACATTCAAAGGTAACTCACTTCTGATTTGAAGTCTGTAAAAATACATTGTACCTATGTTTGCAAAATATCGTGTATATATATATAAAAAAATATCATGCCATCATTCTCTCAAATAATTTTGCAATGTGTTTTCTAGTCTTTAAATTCATGAGCCATTGCTGCACTTGCAAACTAAAGCAGGACTGGGAAGAGTGGAAGTCATCCTTGACAAATCTATGAAACACTCTGCAACAGACAGCCCCAAACTGTAAGGATATTTAACACGCGCCCATACAAAGAGCAGACGGGTTCAGGGGGTTCCGACACACATCTAAGGAATGTTTGGCCAACTGGAGAGAAGATCACCACAATGTGAAGGTGATGAAAGAAAGCAGTTTGCAACTCTGCCTGATCTGTGTGATCTGTGGATGTAGTCAGATAGCTTCTGACAGAAAGACAACAGGGGCAGGCAGAAGTCAGGCAAAGACCATATGCGGTGCTGTAGTTCCGCTTTGTTTATTCATACCACCATCTCCAGGGGCCTCAGGTAATCATCAAACAAGAAGAAACACTGAAGCTGTGATACCTAGCTAGTTGAATTTGGTGGCTAATGTTTTTGCTCTCTAGATAATCATTGAAGAGGTCAGACTCTGACTGACCCACGCGAAGGATAAATAACCAGGATTTTCATGAACTAAGTAAGTCTTCACTGAAGAACCATCTGCAGGTTGCCAGTTTATATAACCTTCCTGCAATGCAAATTAGCTGGAAACATGCCTTGCTAGCTTGCAGGATGCATTATGTGCTAATGCAAATCCTCCTGAGCTTTTAATGAAATTGTAAAATGTCTTGTATGTTATACAGGGTTTCTGTAAAAGGATTTCTGTACAGGCTGTAGGAACTATTACCCTCCATATGAAGTGAGAGGGCAGTTGGTCTTCTAACTGAGAAGTGGCACAGTGATATCACAAGAAACTTCTAATCCTTTTGGGAACAATCTCAGCTGGATCTAGATAAAAGGAAAAATAAAATCAAACAGAAATTAGAGAAGCAGAACTTGTAAATGATGTGTTAACAGCTACCTACATATTTGCCAGACTCTGAGAAAGTTGGTAATGAGATCACAAGTGAAGTGTCTCAGTGGCCAAACTGTGGGTTAGAAATGAAACCTTAATCCTCATTTTATGATCCTGGAAAAACTTAGATGAAGATTTTTCAAGTGAAGAATTACAGACACTTTAGAATTTCAAGAACTGGCCATTGTGTAATATAAGAAAGCTGAAAAGTGATGTTTGCTGTTCAGATTGCCTACATGTGATATCATGTGCCCGATTTAATTAAGCCTCCAGCAAACTCCCCAGAACATCACTGTATCTGGAATTTAAAAGCTACATGAGCTGTTGATTACAGAAGTACACACAGGCTAACTATTTCAGACAGATGCTAGAGAGCACAGCGGCTGGGATTCTTTTCAGGTGCAATTTCTGTACTATTACTTAGTAAGTTGGTGAAATTTCAGATTTTTTCCATTATCTCTTAAATTTATACTTTCATTGTCCAATACCCACAAACTATGAACAACAAAAAAAGATCTTTATTCATTTTTAGCCTTCATTATCAAGTTTAATCTCTTATTGCTCATGACACAAGACAGTATGAAGTAATACTCCTGTGGAAACTAAATAGAAAAAATATTCATATTGTTACTCTCACCCTCGGACAATGCCTTGAAGGGAAGTGACAGAAGAAGAGGAGGACCCTACAGTATGAGGAGAAAAAATGTTCGTTTTTCCCCACTTGTGTTTTACTGACTAGCCAGTGTTGAAACCCATTTAGTTTCCAGGACTTAATTTCAAATGCACAGACAGCTTGCAGGTGAAAATAGAAGGTTTAAGCAAGATTAATAATTAATGCAGCTAACAGGAAAGGGTCCAGGTTGTCTGAGGTCAGTCTTTGGTCGGTCACCGCACTTTGCCTTCAGGCTCACCAGCCAGCTTATTTGAGCTGGAGCAGCAGGGTGACCCTGAAGGATACACATACCATTGGATATATCACTGCAGCACACAAACACACCCGTCATCAAAAGAAAGCAAAGGAAACTATGCAACAGCTATCTCAAGGGATAGGTCATGCTGAACTGATGGACTCAATTGGCTTTTGTACAGGTCAGACAAGAAATCAATCAGTCAGTGACAGAGTCCTCCTACCTAATTCCCGTATTTCCCTCCCAGCTCTCTGGCTCTGAGCGAAATGGCCTGCAATTTTCTTAAAACACATCTTCTAAGCTTGAGCTGGCTTCATGTCACTCAGATGCTGCCCTGTCTCAAGCAGCTTCCTCCATTCTTTTATGCTACTGCTGAGCACAGGCAGTTTCACAGAATAAAAGGTCTAATGGGTTAGGGGAGTCCATGCAAAAATGTCCTCGCAGTGCAGGAAGCACCTGGGGAAGGTGGTCTGTCATGCTGAACAGAACAAGCTAGATGGGGTCTCAAGTATGTCCTTCTTCAGCAAGAAGACTATTAAACTGAGGTCCGGCTCTGTAATATGAGGTACCCTTCAGTCAAAGGGTAACAATGATATGAATCATTAAACCGTGCTACTCAGGCAGAATTTACCCATGGAAGTTTCTAATGACTGAGAATCACTTTTTTTTCAGAAGCTCCCATCAATCCTGCACTGCTAATGTAAGATCTGTAGCCCTGATATGCAGAAGTGTCCAACACCAGCTCCTCCCATGGACAAGGAAATGGGGCAGAGTTAAAGGGAAAGGCAGGCGTTAACACTATGGGTGAAGAGAAGTGTTCTAACGTGAACTCCAAAAGTGGAGGTTCCCCAGACATTGGCTGTATTTGAAAATAAAATCTGCAATAAATCCCTTTAGCATTTATCTTTTTGAACAGGCTTTGACAGGTTCCTGAAAAAAAGGTAGAAGGGAGAGAATTTCACACTCAAAGGCCTAGGGCACAGGGACATGTAGTAAGAACTTGATATGCACCAGCACTCACCCTGGCAAGCACAGAATGAGGTAAAGAGGAACAACTGGCAACATATTTATGCAGCCAACAGGAAACAGAGGAACCCACCGCTGATGGGGAAGACATACATGGCTAAGTTCCAGGCACAGTGGGCCTCCCAGAAGTAAACTTGTACCATGTGGGACCCAAACCAAGGAAGAACATGTGAGGTGGCACAAGCCTGTTTTCAAGAAGCATGTCTCTTCTCCCTCCCACTGACACAGAAAAGCAAAAAAGAATGTGCAGTCTCTGGTAAGATGAAAATTTAGTGGAGATGACCTGATATAATCTTTGTTCACAGAAAAAAGAGTAGAATAATGAGGCGACTATTTCTCTAGTAGGTCCGGAAAGAATAACATAAGATTCTAAACACGAGAAATGTGCAACCTACATCAAAAGACTAATCCTGCCTCAGAACTTAATATTAAATTGCAACTAACAGTTTAGGGAGGGCATCTGCCCCACAGAGGACTGTATTAAGAATTGATACAAGGTATGTCATGCACATTTAGATTTTGACTTATGCTTGTAAAGCTAGTACTGGAAAAAAATGAATTTAGACTCATCAATCTTGCTAAAAATCCCTATAAAAGTGAAAGTCATTAAAGGACACTTTGCAGATTAAGAAAAGATTTCTTGGCATTTTGAATGGACTATCAGGTCACTCAAAAATAAAATTATTCTCTGATACAGTGTCAGTAGCCTGTGTATGGCAACCCTCCTACCTACAAAGTGCCCAAAATGGAGGTGTTCCAGCCCACAGCATAGCTGGGAATACTTGGAAAAGCAAAGAAACAACTTTCCAACTTAATGTTGGAAATTACCTTCCAACATAAACAAAAAATAAAAATAAATCAACTGGTGTGATCCAGAAATGCACTCCAAATCTAAGTTAAACAGCAATAGCTGTCTTCCCATGTAGTCCCTCATATGGCACAGCTCACAAGTTCTCCACAGCCAGTCCACTCAGCACTCTTGAACAATTCAACAGCAAAATACCATGAAAATTAGAGTGCCTTCCTAAGGTCTTTTGGTATAGTGTCTGCAATCCATCAAAGAGAGTTGTACACCATACTAACACAAGACCAACTCATTGCTGAGGACTCAACAGCATGACTCAAAAGATACAGGGAAAGCAATTACATACAAGAGCCAGCAACCAGGGCAGAAACAGGTGTTCCAAAGCTTATTCACAAGACCAGCAAAGAATTATTGAACCCTCACAAGGTCTGAGAGTTAGGGAGAGAACAACAGCATCCCATGTAAAGAAAGTTTGCAAAAGCAAATGCTATTTTGAAAATAATAAAACAGTATAAACTAGCTGAAATATGTTAATAAATATTGAAGACCACAACAAACACGTAAGGTAAGACAATTAGATTTCTACATAAGATTGTTAAACTCCTCAGGGCTTAATTCATACAGATGTTAATGACCAAAAGTCTCAAATCAAACACACCAGCAACTGAGCCTCTTGTAGTTGTCAGATTAAAGATCAAAAACCCAAAACAGGGGTGCTTAACTGTCTGAACTAGAAAAAGCTACTAGACATATTCATGCCTTGGGGTTTTTAATTTTCATGAGAAATTCTAGAATAACAACTTGCAAAATGTCTCCTATCACAAGGAATGAGCAAGTGGCACCCCAGCCATGTGTACAATGCAACCAAGAAACTTCACTTGCAGTAACAGACAGATAAGGCCAGGACTGTGTGCGCCCTAGGTGTGTGTAGGGGTGTATGTGTGTGTATGCGTGTGCGTGTTACACGCCTGTGGATGCAGAGCAAAACTGCACAGCAGCATGAGCAAAACAGCCTCAGGCAACAGACAAAAGCACCTGGGAAGGTGATAGCAGTACTTCAGCATCCCCACTAACTCCTCAGCTGCCTACAAGAGAAGTGGCTATCCCTAACCAAAGCCAACACTAGCCACTGTTCCAACAATCTTGTTTTATGTCTTAGAAAAGGAAGAGCTCAAACAAAATCAAAGCAAGNTTTGGAGCCATCCACCGAACAGAGAGAGAAGGGGCAAGATACATACCAAGGTGTAGTCACCACGTAACATAGCAGACTTGCTGTAGATGTGGGAGATCCAAATGCACAATGTGGAAATTTTACACTGGCAATAAGCAGAACCTTTAGAACTGCTATCTTTAACTATTTTTTAAATATTTTGACTGTAAATTTGTTGTACTGTAATTAAATATTATCAAACTGTTACATCATCCTTTTAATATAGATCGGAGATGATTCTCAGACAATTCTCAGCTATTGTCCTCATTCTGTGTACACTGAGATTTCTGTAAAAGTTATTTTCATGTGGGAATTGCAGTAATTGCCCAGAATGAAACCAACTCAATTCTACAAGGGAAAGGCAATACAAAGAGGTAGATTTACAGGCTGTCTACCGCATGGCAACCTGTTTTAGGTCTCCATGAGTGCTAGTTATGATTCCTTTGGATGGGTTACTTTCTCTGGATGGACAGCTTTCAAGAATACTTTCCAGTTTGATTAGGTAGTATTCCTGGCTGGAAACAGCTCAGTGCACTTAGTTTGTAAGATACTATGCCAGATAGCATGATGTTTTCTAGCTGAACTAGTAGAGATTATTTCCCAGGCAGAGAAGTCAGCAGTAGTGCGCTACATTAGTAGTAGAGTAGAGCATCTGGTACCTTTCTTGAGGAGCAGGATATTAGTCTTGGACCAAGAGCTGTGCTAGCTAGTGAAGCAACATTTTTATGTATGTATTCTGTATGCTTATTGCAAGTCACTTGAGACTGTATTCATGCAAGTCCTGTCAAGAGAAAGCGTAAAAGACCAGCTCTGGCTGAAAAATTTTTCTTTGGAAGATTTTGGACTGTAGTTTATAATATAACTGCTTCTTTGTAGGTGATAGTTTTCCAGGCAAACAGAAAAGAACAGCGGAGAAAATGAATGTTGAAGTTCAGTACGAGTCATAGCCAACATGAAAGTCATATCTGAAACGAACATAACACACAAATCAGTTCTGCTTTGCCTATAAGTAGAGGAGTCCAGTTCAAACCTTGCTTATCTGTGCTTCATTAACCTCTATGATGCATTCATTTGTTTGTTCCACCTCCTAGCAAAGATTCAAGCTGAAACTGCAGGAGACTATCACTAAGGAATCATCAGTGATACAGAAAATGCTCCAGCATACTCAAACACTACTAAACGCAAGTATCAGCCATCAAAATCATATAGTGATTTAGAGGACAAAGGACTTCTTCAAACACATTTAATTTATCACTCACTGTGTTTACATCTTCAGTAACTGAAAAAAAATCATTAGTCTGCAAATTTTGCCCTGTCTTCATTGCAAATATGTTCAGTTTGCATTTCATTAGGTACTTTTCTACAGGCCAATGCTTGTGATATATGAAAACTGCATGCACCTGGTATAAACATTATTGATGAGACTATTCAGTTATGCAAACAATGTAAACTGCAATCAAAGAGGGCAGAACTTGCCTAAATTTGAATGGGAGGTGCATGGAATTTCCCACACAGATCATGCTGTTATGTTTGTCTCCTTCACAGGTGGGTCAGCAGCAATGCCTTGTGAAACTCCTTTGCAATCCTGTTTACTTCACTTTAATTAATGAGGGATGAATTTGGCCCTTGATGTTTAACAACTCTGAATTTGAGAGAAATAATTTGTCAGCAAAAACCAAATCAATTCAGTTTTGTACCTCAGGAGTCACTTTATCAGAACAATTTTCTGTGAGGAAAAGATTTCAGTTCAGACTGTTTCTCTTTCATGGATCAAATGGCATGCAAGAAATGTATTGTGCCACCCAGACCACCAATTCTATAAATTGATTTCTAGGTACTGACCACTGGATGTGGTCTTTTCATGCATGTCTAGGCAGATGTCCAGAGACAGCAATAAAATAAGAATAATTTTTTTTTGCAATAGTTTTTCCTTACATAGGTGGTAACTTTCAATATCAAATGTTCAAGTCTTTTGAAGGCAGAAGGGAAAAGGAGAGGGGATTGGTACAGAGTTCGCTTGGAAACTCAATAATACTTTAATACAAGAAAAGTACTGTTCTGGAGAAGCCGTCTCCAGTATATCCTTCCAGCATGTGACGAAAGAATTATCAAATACAGACACTTCCAGTTCCAAGAAGATGGTTCTTTAGGAACTTATTCTGCTCTTTCTGTTCACGTTGACCTGCGCTAGCGTCCATGGACATCATTAAGATTTTCACCAGTAAAACTGAGGTCTGAATTTGCTGTGAATGAGGACCTAACTCTCATATTTGCACAACAAAGATGATGGCTGTCAGAACACCTCTATATATAGGCAGCCTGCTTGAGATACTTCAGATTTTTAAATAACTGTCAAATACTCAGATCATAAAAATCAAGACTGGATAAACTGTCTTTAGGTGGTCATTCAATAACAGAGGCTTCTGAAAGAGCAGTTTTAAAGAGTCTTTGCACAGGTAATATTTTTTAAAGAAGATATATCTTCTTTTTTATCCCTAAGCAGGAATGAAACGTATCTGAAGGACTGTCATGCATTTCTTCATAAAGGAGGGGAAAACCCACATGCACACACAAAACTTGGGAGCAACAGTCATTCATCATATAATCTAAGTATCCAGAAGAACTTGGAAAGAAGGAATCTTACCAGTTTACACTTCCCAAAAGTCAACAATTTTTTTTCTGTATTGTATGCTTCTAGGAAAAGGAAAGAAAGACAAACTGTCTTTTCTTTTGTCTTGGTGCCACAGACAGGGTTTTGGGTTCTTCGATCATGGC
>VZSZ01008696.1:0-83508 GCA_013398815.1 Ibidorhyncha struthersii
TGGCTAGTGCCCATTAGACTGTGTCTGTGTTAGAGCGGGTGAACAAGTGTCTGACAATATCAGCTAGTCCTCATGTTTATGCATTCTTTTCCCTCTTTTTCTGCACCCAGAAAGTTGAGGTCCTTGTCTTTAGTTAAAAGCGTCACCATGCTCTGTGGAAAAGTATGGGAGCATGAAGTACTAATTGTGAGGTGGGAGGAGAGAGTTCCTCGTTCTTCAAATTTGTGACAGTAGAGGAAAAACCTTTCTGCTTTCCCAAGAGACAATCAGGAAGGTGAAATATCAGAATGAGTTACTGTCAGGTAGTGCCAAGCGCAAGGCTTTTTTGGAAGCATTAAAACTGGTGTTACCTTCGTCCAGTTTTATTTCAGCAAATGCCTGACTTCATCTATTCCTCTTTAGTATTGTGGAGGCATTTATTGAAGATTCGTGTTCTTTGTGGGGAGGGATAAATGGCAAAAAGCATCTAACTAGATCTGTTAACCTCAGTAAGGAAGTGATTTGGTTAGGCTTTAGTGTATTAACTAAAAGATGAGGAATGAGTAACAGAAACAGCGGTCTGAGGGGATGAATAATTCTCAATGTCTTAATTCTGGAAAAGAGTGAATTAATAAGGAAAATATTTAAGACTTAAGGAAATATTCCTGATAGTTCATAATTGTATTGCAGGAATTGATAGAAGTCCAGCAATATACTTTAATGATAATATTTCAAGAGTTGAAATTTGTTCAGTTTTGATTCCGTAATTCAAACAGACACTGAAATAGTCTTAAAATTAACCAAAACGGATGAGTCTTTCACCTTCCTATTGTCTTTCTATTGGAACGCAAGAGCAGTAAACAATGCTGATTTCAAAGAACTGAGAGCAAACATTCCTATGACTTGCTGTAGAGAAAACAAAACAAAAGCCCTGAACTGTAAAACTTCATGTGCTACCTGAGGTACATATTTATCTTTGCGTTACTTGCATCTTTCAATTGTAAGGGGAGATTTGAGTCACTGAAGAGTGTGTAGTTTCATTCTTGATTTGTACGTTTCAATTAATGAAAGATCAAAGGAAACCAGAATTTCCTTCATGCGTCTGGATGTATAGATGAAATGCTGTGTGGGGTCTCTTCAACTCCAGAAGGTACTCCTAATTAATCTAAAACTATTTTTAGAAGCCTATATTACTTTAGTTACAAAGCCAATTTGATTATTGGAGTCCTGCTAAATCCTTAGCATTTGCAGAAAAAATATCATATGATGATCAGTTACTGAAAATACTACTTGGCTGTGTATGTAGTCACCTTCTGGCATGCTTCATTCATCTCCCCAACTATCTCTGAGCAGTGTAAAACTTTGTGTGTGCATGTGTGATAGACGTCTGTAGTTTGGGGACTTCTTACACATAAAGTTTGGCTATTTTTTGCGTTGTGGAGGGATTTTAGGGTTTTCTCCAGTGGTTCAAGATTTTCTTAAACATTTGTCTATCTAGTAACAGGTATGCTGGGAAACTTCATACTCATTCATTATTATGTGAAATTAAGTATAATTCTTGATTATAGTTTCCCTGTTGGAGTATACACTGCTAGACAGATTTTGAGTGCTGTTTAAACTTCGAGAATAAAATAAAAATCCTAGATGTTCCTTGTTTGCATTCCCACTGTAGGAAAGCTACCTGAAGTGAGATGTTATGTCAGTCATTTTCTTGATTGTTGACTTGGTCTTCTGGGGCCAGTTCAGTGCCAGAGTGGTCAGTACAGCTGAACAAATACCTCTGTGCTGTAAAGCCTGGGAGAAGTATGGGGTCTGCTTCCCTAAAGCAACCAAAGCTGTTTGCACTTTGTACAGAAGCTGGCAGACTGAGCTTACAGGAATAACAGTGTATGAAATTCAGATATTTAGGTAAATGTGGGGTTTTTTTTAATACCACCTTCAGAATTGCTACCTGCTGTCTCATTACTAATAGAAAATATGGACTTCACTGACCAGTTTTAAAGTCCCAGAAGCAGAGCAGAATTAGTCTTCTGCCTGTTGACCTTTTTTTTTTTTTTTTTTGAACACTGATCATTGACCTTCCCCTCTTATTTAATTGCTCTTAGTGGGTACTTTAGACACAATGCCAAAATTTATCTTAAGCACTTTACTTTCTAGTTTTAATCCTCTAACTACTAAGGTTTGCATTTCAGAAACAGCCTTTACTTATATCGCTTCAGCAAGAGTGCCTCAAGATACTGCTCAACAACTCTTGCCTCTTCTATCTCACTAGGCATTGGTGCAATCAAAATGTATAATCTCATAAATTAAAAAAAAACTTGTATGGTCCTCCAGATCATGATATGAATGGTACATTTGTTGTTTAAAATAATCTCCAGGTAGATGCAGTGTGGTCTGCATACTTGCAGCTTGGTCACAAGTACAGCATTTTTCCCAGTTGTACTGGAGACGACACTATCTGCCATACTGCAGGTTAATGTCAGAGGGTATTCTCAAAGCCTGCCTGGTCTTGCAGGGCTGGTCTGTGTAGGCTCAGTACTGGAGAGACCCTGAACTTCTGACTTACTTTCAGCAGTAGACCGCTGCTTTGGTTTCCCTCTATAGAGTCTGTGGAGGTTAGTCTTGAGCTTTAGATTTAGTCATTAGTCACTACTGTGCAACCATGGCTGTCAGGGCTTGCTTTGTAGTCTCTTTTGGGGGTAAGTATCAAACCAAAAGCTTGGAAGAAGATATTTGGGAGTATTACCTGTATGTACTTTAATTTGGGGAAGAACTTGTTAGCACTCTGAGTAGTGTTCAGAACAAGGCTTGCTTGGGAGCTATGCCATGTCAGCCTTTTTACTGCTGAATGTTTTACAGATCTTCATCCTTCAGTTTGCTTTTGGAAGAACTTACTGGTCTTTCATACCTTACTTCCTACATGGATTCTGTCTTGTGGTGGAATATTTGTCAGTTTTTCTCTAGCACCATGTGTTTCTTAAAGGTGGTGTCCTCTGGCACTTCAGAAGTTCTGGAACAGATCCTAGTCTTCAACTCTGCTAACAAAGCTTGTCTCTAGCATTTTCATGGTATTGGTATCAGCTTGGTATTATTCAGTGCATTTTAGCTGGTTCCCATGATAGCAAGCATATTTGTTTCTAACACAATTAATGTTGCAATGATTATCTTTGAAGGCTGCCAGTTTTCCCCCTGCCTATTCTAAGGAATGTTTATTCTCTGTGCCTGCATGCGCTGGTCTGAAATATGCAAATTTTAAATGAAATGGAATGGATTTAATGTGGCTAACAACTATGTTGTAGTTATTGACTTTGGATACTATAAGACCACAAGCTAAGCATAAACTTGAGTATAGCATATGTACTGGGTTAATGCATTACCTGAGTGTAGGCGGTTGTTTGAGAGCCTGTCTTTCATTAGTACTGTACTTTTTATCTTGTAGATGAATCATCTCTCATCTTTTGACTTGATTTCAGGTTCAACAAGAACGCATTCACAGGTGTTTCACACTGTTTGACTAAATAAAATTGCATGTTAAGTTCAGAAGCTGTCCCAAAGCACTTGTGCAACATGCAGCTAGCCTGTGGGATTCTTTGCCATTAACTCTGTCTCAATGGCATTTTTTCCAGACTCAAAAGGAGGAAATTGTTGATAATCTGCTAACTTGTAAAGGGGATACAGATCTTCGTAGCTCGAGGCAGAACCTGATAACCTGCTGAATTTTAGCAAGAAGAACTTTCTTAGCATTGATCACTTGATCTCTGGTACCTTCTTCGTAGCACACAGTTGGCATTGCATTGCTCTGGTCGTTATTACAGTGAGCGCTTCTTAAAACTTTGCACTAAAGATCTTAATCTAATAAAATAGTTTTTCCAAATAAGGGTCAGATATGTCAAGTAGATACGTGGATATCTGTAGTAGACATGTGGAAAATCTAGGATGACATAAAACTAAAATATTAAAATGTGTTACTTTTCTGCCAACAGACTTTCCCTTCCCTTTCTTACATGATGCTACATGTAGACAAAGTTTTTTGGTTGTCTGTTATACGAGTAGATAGTAGGCATTTAATTCTAGTCCCCAAGGTAACAGTACTTTCTAAGAAGTAAGTATTAAGCATGAATAAGGTTTGCTGGTGCTATATGTGTTAAATTTAACAAATTCACTCTAAGCATCCCAAAATTACAGCAACACAATAAACTTGACTTGTAAAAGTCCTCTGAAGAACTAAACAGGTAATACAAATTAGATTTTTGCAAGTAGACTTCAAAATGATGAAGAACAAATCATGATGTGAATACTTTACAATCGAGTAGGACAAGAAGGTGTCGTTTAAGTTAAATGCTGTTTATGTTTCACTGCTGTCAATGATTCAGTAGGTTATGATGCACTAAAAACTCCATCAGAGGTCACCAAATTGACCGTAATGAGACATTCTTAAAAATGACTCTCCTGACAAAGTAGACCAATTAACTAGATTAAGTAAAGTTGCTATACAAAACTATGCTAGGGAATTCATGTAAGACATGGAAAACTGTTGTCCATGTTCCAGAAGGTGTGTTGTGGATGTGGTGTGAGTGAGGATAACTAACACTCAAGAGGAGCTAGGATGAGAGCGGGGTGTTAGCCCTCTCAATCTCTAAAGTTTGCTAGGTTTGAGTAATATGTGGTTTGGCCTCTACCATACTCTAGTACAGACTTTGCCATGTATTCTTTGCCTGAATTGTGAGGCCTTGGTAGGCTAGGGCTGTTGCTGAAACGCTAAGTTTTGCCAGTAGCTGCATCATGATGGGTTACAGAAGTAGAATATTAATTATAATCATAATGATTATGGTTTTAACCTTTGGAATTAGACCTCTAGAACATCATACAAACTGCATATGCTCAACTAATTGTAGATCTCTGGTGCATGGCTTATGTGGAAAAGTCTGCAGTTAGTTTGCATGTGAGCTGGCTTCCTTTTGGGACACTCAGAACCTACATCACTTGGTGTCTTCTTGCCAAGTTCTCTCTTCTGGCTTTGTTAGTTCCAGTTTGGTCAACATTTTTAATGCAGTTTATTATATCTTATTGTTGTTCTTGCCTTGGTTTCCAGTCACCTGTGTGCTGCTACTTGTTAGTCTTTTTAGTCAGTGGCAGCTAATGAACTAGAAACTTGCTGGTTTGAGTTGGTAGTCTCCATTGGCCTTGTAGGACAATTTTATGCACTTCAGGGCTATTAGTAGGTTTTCTATTTAAGAGACTGCCATCTTTGTTAGATACACAGAATAACAAAATGACAGTACACAGTGGAAACACTGGGGATGTAAATCAGAGTTCATTTAGTGTAAGTAATGTCCTAAGATCACACTTTGGAATCTCTTGAACAGGAAAACTGAATTGTGGGTAAATGGGATTTTTTTTTTCACTTGCATGTAAACAAGGATACTGTATATATGTTAATGTGCGAGACCTTTTTGAGTTGTGCTTTTTCTTTTGGTGCTGTTACCAATAATTATGCTAGAGAAAAGTGAGATTCTAGAAATAGTCATGTTGGGAAGAACCAGAACTAAACACTTAAGGGTCAGAATATATCACAGGAACCAGATTAAACTCTAGCAAATAAGCTTTAAGTAACCTTTGAAAAAATACACTGGCCAAGTTTGGAAAGTGTAGTCTGGAATAAACTTTGTGCCCAAAGAAATTACCCATGAGTTTCATTTATAACTGTCAAAAAAAAACCAAAACACTGAGGCCTGAAAATATATGGCAAATGATAATTTGGGGGTAAGGAAGGGTCTGGCTTTTTTTTTTTTCTTCTGCACTTACCTCACTTATGTTGTGTGGTGCACCATGGGTCTGGGTCTCAATCAGAAGCACGACATCTCTGAAACTGTTTCTGAGAAGTTCACCTGCCTGTACATGTAATGCCACTTTGTATAATCTCTCGGTGCTGGTACCCTTGGGTATGTTTGCTAATTGTAGGTTTGCTGACTTGTTTGTATATATTTGATAGGTATTTCAGAAAGTGCCTGTTTTTGTTTTTTTTTTTTTAATATGGCCAAATCTACCACAGCATTTGTCTGATCTTGTTTCCCTTTTTCCTTGACATTCCTATTCTCCAACAGGAATGGCTAGTTTAGCTATCCATGTCATGGTGTTTCCTGACCATACACAATGTGAAACCGAGTATTTATTTCTTTAAGGAATATTTTTCAGAAAGCACAGATAATATAATCCCTTAAAATTCTGTCTTTTTTTCAGTGTAAGATATAATGCTTTCATATCCACTTAGAGGTAGAAATTTTCTAATTCTCAGGTTGTATAAACACTGAGCTTCATGGATTAAAATTTGTTTTAATACCTAGGCAGCAGAATAGATTACATACAGGAGGCTTAAGATACTTGTAGAAGCAGGACTCTCGGACTCTGTGTATTGCAAGACAAGCATCCCTCATAGATGAGGTGGAAGTTATACATACTTTTGATTTTACATAAAAGTGGCATTAGAAAGATTATACATACATAAACATGCTTGTATATACAGCAACACCATTGCTCTGAAGGTCTCAACATACTTCTCAGTGTTCGTTACAGTAACACTTGTTTACCATCTTGTGAACTTGATACACTTTTCCCTGGTTAGTTAAAAGGACAGTGCACGTGTTATTTATCCAAAAGTATTAAGCATTTTTATTTTTCATATTTTATTCTGTTGAGAGAGACTCTGAAAAACTTGTTTGGAAATAATATTGATCTAGTGGATTACACAGAAGACTAAAAGCTAGTTACTGAACTCCTTGATGAAATCAAGGACTTTGTCAGAACTAGAACTGTGCCAAGAAAATTGGTGTCTACCTGCAGTCTTATGATAAATTCTGTGTGTTAAGAGGCTGCTTTTCATGTGCAACCTAATGGCTGGAGCAACACTGCCATAGTATGTTTTAATAGGTCATCTGCTCTCTAACCCCAAATAGCTAAAAAATAATAGCAAAGGACAGAGCAGAAAGGGGTTGGAAGTAAAGAGTAAGGAGGTCTTCAGCAGTCTTCTATGTTGTCTGGTATGTCTGTTTTGAGAATGAGTCAAAACTTGAAATGTCTTGGTTTTGCTCTTGTTTGCTCATGTTTTTGAATATCAGAGTTGTTGGATGGTTCACAGCCTTTTATAAGCTATGCTTTTGGCTGATTGCCTTGCACTGGTAAAACAAGGCATCAAAGCGTATCAAGCTTTCTGTTGATGCTCTGCTTGAATTGCAGGTTCCTCTTTTCTTAAAGGCTTCTGTGTTGCTCCTGCTGTGTAACCTATTTTGGCAATGTCAACTGCGTATTTGTTTCTTGCCTGTTTCAAGTTTTGAATGATACCAGAAGGACAGAAAAGGAAGAACGCTGATTTTGGCAGTGTCTTAGCTTGAGGCTTTACTTGCATTTCACCACCAAGTACAGACCTCAAGGGAGCACTATAGTTTTGTTCCAGGCCATCCTAGATACATATTTCTCTATGGCACCCCTCATGCTCTATGTTCTTTTCCTTTTCCAGTTCACACAGAGGAATGAATTGTAGTATTCCCTTAGTTTTATTGTTAACAAATTTCTTTAAACAAAAGGCACTCAAATTTGGTGTCTACTACTAACAAGATAAACTTAGTTTCTGTAATAAACCAGACAATCTGTGCTACAGTTGCGAAAGCCTATTATGGAGCATCGTAGTGTTAATAACATGCCAGTGCTCTTCATCATGCTTGTTGTCCTCTGCTAATAGAAGGTTGAGCTTAAATTGAAAGTTTAACCCCAAAATAAATCTGATTAAAATCACTGATATAATCATATTAATGTTAAAATCATTGAAGAGGTCATAAGCACGTTCTCCAGACCATAAATGTTAAGTACAAGCAATGACGGAGGGACAAGTATTTGCTAAATGGAATTAATACTGTATAAAGTAAATGTAGCATTTATTGGCCAGTGGTGACTCATATTCCCATATACTTTATTCTAGAGAATGGTCTCTAGTTCAAAACTTGTAGCCCTTTTACCCAGAAATAACTGGATTCTACAATGTCTTATAGAAACTACATTTTTTCAAAGGGTTAATTTTAATACCTACTAAAAATGCAACTTCATTGTAGTCTCTACTCAAAAGGACTTGCAGCCATGCCATGCCTGGTTGATGTTTGTCTCATATCTGAAACAGAAAACTAGGGAAGGTAAATAAATTAACAACTTCATGTAGCTATACATTCTCTATTCCTCTTTGCGTTATCTGTAAAATAGCTTCTCACTGCATTTTTCTTATGAGACTGACTATCACTCCTTTAGTGCAGTAGGATGCTCGTATAACCTGGTAGACAGGACTGCTTTTATTGAAGGTAACATAGTGAGTTCCAGGAAATTAAGGCTTGCAGGTGGCTTGTATGTTCCATGCATACCTTCTTAGGTACATTATCAATTTGTTTTACTCAGGCAGTCAAGCCTGACTGTGCAGCTGTATGAACAGCACTCAGTAGCATGTTCATTTTGGACACATACCACTATTTACTAATGAGCGATTTGAAGAAATTTATTGACATCTACTTTGCAACAAATAGAGGTGGTTTAATTAGTTCCTTTTTTGCTAGTATTATAAAATTAACTTTTTTTTTTTAAAAAAAAAAAGGGCTATGGGGAGGTAGGTTTAATAGAGCACTAATTTGGGCTGTTGTGTGAACTGGAGACCACCACCAAACTTTCTGCCTCTCCTTTACTCTTGCTGTAGCTGTTGGACAACAGTTACTGAAAGTAATAATTTAAGTTAGTATTATGGGATTTTTACTTCATTTGGCTTAGTACTGTATTTCATTACAATGCTGCTGTAGTAATTTAGTAGTTATTACTTTTTATTGCATTACTGGACATTCTAGGCCTTTCTGGGTAATATATTGCTAAAAAAGTAACCAAGTAAAAGGCCCAGTTCACTCCTGTATACAGAGTACTAGCTCTGACTCCAAGCTTTTGTTTCATTTTCTTCATTTCCCAAGTTGTGCTGATGTTAGAGATAATACCATCTAATCATTAGCACTATATAAAGTTAGTATATTCATGATTCAGTATTCAAGACTGCTAAATTGGTCTTATTTTTAAGTTCTGTCACCTAAATTATTTAAAGAACAGTCTTGGTATTTTATTTTAAAGGCTGAAAGTTCACTGAAGTAAGTACAAGGCATTCCTATACTTTAAGATGCTCAGCTGATGAGCAGCTTCAGAAAAATGGAAAGAAGTCCAGAGAAAATACAAGTTTCTAGTGCAGGAAATAGATTTATGCCACAAAAGCAAATAGAAAAATCAGTCCCTTGAGAGCTGGTGCAGAAGGGGCCAGAGGGCAGACGTGATATGGATCTAATTAGGAGGATGGTAGAAAGATGGGCATGAAGAAGGCAGATGATATGTGAATGTCAGATCATTCATGGTTAGGTGACTTTTTTTTTTTTTAAAGCTTGTGGACTCTTTTCCTTTTAGAAATAAATACTATCTAGTAGAGGTGGGTATTATGAAATATGATAATCATATTCTTCTAGAGGGTGAAATGGAATTTAAGGATGTGAATATTTTTTTTTCAAGGCTAGCTATGTGTAGTCCTGGCACCAGTGTGTACTCCGAAACTAAGTGTCCCATTGGGACTGTACACAGTGGTGAACTGAGATGCTGGTAGATTTCTTTCCACTCTCTTATGGCTTAGTTCCTGAGTGATGTTTTAGGTTTTGGAGTTTTCCCTCTAGTTAAGGTGACCTTTCTGAAGTCTAAAGAGGTGAAGACGCTCTACCTCAGTACAGGTGTAGCATCTGCTCCATATTACCAGGCACCACAGCAGTTACAGATGTGTCACTTCAAACAAAAGAAAAATTCTGCAGTGCAGTAGTTCCTACTTAGAGCAAATTGGCTGGCATACTTTCCTGGAGTAAGATGAAAGGCTATGCTGAGTAGGGTGTAGTATCAGCATAGCACAATCTGCAACAGAAGAAGGTGATGAGAAAGCTGGAACCTGAGAGTGGGAGTGGTTTTGTTTTGTTTTTAAAAACAAAACAAACCAGGGAAAAACCCCCACCTCTGCATAGTGTTTTCTATGTTACAGCACCAGATGGGCAAGTTGTTCACTGAGTTCTTTTTTTGAAAAGAAATGTGCTTTAAGTGCTCCAATCACTTGTCAGGAAACAAATAGAAAAGGGAGGAAGGTTGTGCATATGCAGCTTTTTTTTTTTTTTTTTGGAAGCTTCTTAATTATTTCCCAGTTCTCCTTGTATTGTTCTTTGTCTCTAGCTTCAAGATGGGATGAATAATGAGGTTATATCTGAAACTGTTTCCAAACACATTTGTGCTGTCAGTCTGTTTCAGAACGTAATTGCAGGAAAAGAAATAAGTACAACTGAGAGGTTGCTAGTGCTTGTTGGAATGAGTCCTTCTAAAAGAAGTGCTTCATTATCCAGCACAGTATCTCTTTACAATTTTTTCTGCATTGTAGAATGAAAGCATCTTAATTCCTTACCAATTATATCTTAAATTCTTGCATTAAGAAGACATGCTTGATGTCTTTTTGCATTAGCATCAACAAAACAGTACTTTATCTTACCACTGATGTTGAGAATTCACCCTTTTGCTAGAATATGGCAATATATGTTAAATCCATGTAACAGTCTAAGCAATGCAGGAAGCCTGGAGAACTGAAGTTTCAGATGGAAGGACACTAAAACATGGTGGACAGTGTATTTTTACATCTTTTAATAGTCTGGTACAACTACAAAACCGCTAGCTGCTTAAGCTATTCAGTTGCAATGAATTGTGAACGTTAGCTGTATGGATAAGTTGGTTGTCTGTGAGACGGTGGGTGTGTTGTTCCCAAGCACTCAAAAGGGGGGGCCGTTATTAGGAGCTTGCCTGGGAACCTACAGTGTTTCTCTTCTTTCTTAAGGAGGTCTTTAATGTTCATGATCATCACAATTTTAAGTTTAAAGCTGAAGCTTTTATTTACTTGCCACTTGAGAATACTAAAATACTTAAATATAGTCTTTCTCTTCTTTCTCTTTTCCTATCCCCATCTCTTTGCCCCCTTTTTAATAAATTTTGGATATAATAAATGTCTTCTGAGCGTTTGCCTAGAGACCTTTCTAGTTGAATGTTTTTGAGGCTTTTCTTGGTTACTATCCTTCACATTCCTGTTGGCAGCAAATGCATTTTTGACTCTGTACCATTTTTTGAAGAATGAGATTTTAACATTTAGACTAGCTTGCAAGTGACGCACCGCAATTTGTGGATGCTTCATTAAACATGAGTTTGCGTGGTTTATCTCTGTATGTGCCTGATGTACCCGTGGATGTAACTCCTGGCTTTGTTAGAAACTGGACTCAGTTAAAATGTACTCAATGGCACCCAACACAAATATTCTAACACTATTTTAAAAAAAAAAAATGGAGTTAACTATAGGGAAGACTGTCAAGGAGTCCTGTTACCATTGAATGGCTACTTGTTCAAGATTTGAAA
This sequence comes from Ibidorhyncha struthersii, assembly GCA_013398815.1. Taxonomy (NCBI): domain Eukaryota; kingdom Metazoa; phylum Chordata; class Aves; order Charadriiformes; family Charadriidae; genus Ibidorhyncha; species Ibidorhyncha struthersii. The sequence continues at coordinate 11,464 of VZSZ01008696.1, forward strand.
ACAGTAGCAAAAAAATGCTGAGAGGTTGCAGAACCTTTGCAATTGCAAAAAATTGCCTTTGCAATTATTGGTGTCTCTCCCAGGAAACAGCAGAGAAAGTATTCAGTCAGATAGATGAAACCATGCATTAGGATTTAAAGCATATTTAAGGAGCATTTCAATCTTGTTTAAGTAAATAAGAGTATTTCAGGAGGATTAGAATAATTTTTTCCTTTTCTTAGATTGACCACTCTAAAGATGTGAGGGGAAGTGCGATAACTAAAACTTGAAGTTTTAAAATGAAAAATTAATAAACACTTTGACAGTTTAGCTTACAGCAAGGAATAGGGGATGTTGGGACTTTATGAATGCATACTGTCTCTAGCAATCACTTTCTTTCTTGCCCTTTGTGCAGAGCTCACAAAGACAAGGCTGGTGTATAAGTTGTTTTGTTCTGACTTTTTTGCTAAAGTATGTACTAAGGGTAACTGTCCTGTTATTTCTGGCCATTCTCCAGCAAATTGGGAGATTACTTCTCCCTATTGTTATCTTACTCTTTTGCATAACGAATTACAGCTAAATCAGGGGTAGTTTAAAGTACCCCTCTTGAGGGGGGGAAGCATTGCCTGTTCTGATCTTCTGTTAGGGCTGGAGGAGGTTAAAGGGGTAGAAGAGAAGTAACTCTTAAATTGCTTTGGTGGGCTGTACAGAGCAGGTATAATACTGTTCCTTTTCAATTTTATTAACTACATCTTCTCCAGTGCTTGATGTAATAAAGATTGGGTATCTGTCAGGACAAAATAGGACAGGTTTAAAATGCATTTGCGTCAGCACCTGACTGCACAATTCAGTTTCTCATACTATCTGTCACTTGCACCTAGACCTACAAGTGCTTCAAGTCTTATGTATGCAGGTAGTGATTGCTGTTTCTAGAGGGGAAACCTGCATACCTAGCTCATTTTACGTTTTAAAAACTAACGCACTTTATTATGTTAACTTACATTATATGCACCAGTTATTTTCTTTGTAATAGAATTTTGGTTGTGCACAGTCATAAGCTAAAAGTGAAAACTAGAGCTTTAAAGCTCAAAAAACTTCAAATAGCTATCATAAAATGAGCTTTAAAAATAAAGAAATAGCATGTTAACCATGATGTATTTTTCTCTTTTTAAAAACAGGTGAACCAAGGGTGATACTTCCAGAATATATTTGCTTTTACTTCTAGATAGAAGTTAAATGTGTTAAGGTGGCAAAGTAATTCTGGTAAGAATTTTCGTGTTACTTCTGCAGTGAATGTTGTATGTGTAGGTATTCAGTCTTGCCACTAAAAAGAGCTTTCTGTAACATTACTGCTGTTTCTTACAAGGTCTTGTTTATTTTACTTTATCATTGCATGTAGATGTTTCTGATCAAGCAGTACTAATCCACTTGTTATATTTAAATGTTATATAGAAAGCTGTTCAGCTCTTTTTTTGCATGTTCTATGCTTGGACATGATAAAAATATTTGACTTGCAGAGATTTTACTTCTGCTGTTTATATAGAAATAAAAGGAGTTAAACATGCCATAGTATTCATTAACTGGGGTTTATGTGGGTTAAGTGTTCTTGTTTCTATAGCTGCCATCGCTGATTCTTGTTTTTGTTCTGCCTTCCTCAGTGATCCTCTTGAGTTTTCTACGGCCTAGTCTTGCATTTCTTGTCTTGTTTGATCTGATCTTTGTTTTAAATGTTTCAACATACACTAGTGCTGACCAACCAAAGAATGCTGTGGCATAAGGGAAAACAGAAAAGCGTTTTACAAGAGAGAGTGAATAGGCAAAGTGTGTGAGTGCCTTGTGTGCATTATCTAAAGTAAAATTAATCAGTTTGGGAGTCAGTACCAATGCTTTTGGTATTTTCTCCTGAACATGTGCAGTAGAATGGTATCTTGAATTAAGTACACTATAGTAGTGACTGCCACCCACTCGGTCTTGCTTGAAGGAAAACACTGAGAGCTGGTAAATCTAAAGCATTGTGTATTTGAAACTCCCACATTTATCTTAACTCATTAACTTTTTTTTCCCCTTGCAACAATCTGCTTGCTGTTGGAATACATGACACAGTAGAAAATAATGTGTTCAAAGAAACTATTAAATAACATGTTTTCTGTACAATGCTGTGTAAGAGCGGCTTGTTTTCCCCTTATGCTTCAGATCAAGTACCTGTTAGAAGCAGAGGAAGGTTGAAGCCCGCATCTAGGTTACAAAGAAAAGCTGAAATGAAGTCATTAGCTTTCATTTATGCAGTGGGAAGGAATGCTGTGTGTCATGGGCTTTTAGGTTTATAAAATGAGTGTTTGTGGTCGTGGGCTGTCAGCTGAAGTTTCAGTGAAATGAAATTATCTAAGCTCATTCTTCCCATTCCCTTCCACCCTACATTAGCTCTAGAGACATCCTTTGCAGGAATGGGATACAGGGAAGAAATGGTCCTCTCTTCCCCAGTCTTTTTCTCCATGTGGAATGTATTTTCTGATGGATTTAATTTCTGTACTTTTTTTTCTACTTACAGCTCAGACATGAGCAGTGCCAGTAACTCACTGGCACGGGAATTCTTGACAGATGTCAACAGACTGTGCAATGCAGTGGTACAGAGGGCAGAGGCCAAGGAAGATGAAGAAGAAACTCATATGGCAGCACTGGGACAATACTTGGTTCAAGGCCGTGGGTTTATTTTGCTTACCACACTGAACTCAACTATTGATCAGGTAATAGTTTTTCTTACTGGGTTATAATTTTTGTATTGAGCTTTGTGTGGATTTGTCTGGCTCGTGTTCTCCTTGGTACTGGTTTTCTTGCTTTTTTATGGTAGAGTGTATAAGTTAATTGTGAAGACGAGAAATTCAGAAGGCTATGTTGCAGTTGCATTCTGTACTTCAGCAAGAACAGAAAAACAAAATAAATAGTCATATACCTGTATGCCAGCTGATGCTGATAGTTGGGTGGAAAGAGGCATGAAGTGTTTACTGAACCTGCAGTACAAACTGACAGTTTTTAATTTGAGAAGGTCCTCCTGGTTTGAGAAAATAAAATTAAAATATACCCCTTTTTGTTCATGGGCCATGAGATATATTTTTGTTCTTTAAGTAACTTGCTCTTGAATATAATAGAAAGTAAATATTTTATAACTTTAGCTCAAAAGAGAAAGCATTTTAGAAGAGGTGATCAGTTTATACTGTTTTTTTAATAAAGAAGTTTAGCATACATCCCTTTAGCTGCAGATGTCCATTTCCTTCCCTTCTTTCTCTTCTTCAACACTCTTGGGTATGTACTAAGCAATGGGTAGGATGAGATGTGCATTAAGTCTTTGTGCTTTGAAACTGCAAGTTCCAGTGTTTAAAAACTATGAACCAAGTGAATCCTGGTTGAGTTTATTCAGCCCTTGTCTTAAGTGAGGTCAGCTGTTAATGCTAGTCAAATTCATTTTGGAGGCTTGCATTTTGTTCATGAGGTGGCTTGTGCGAAGACTCCAGTCAGGTCTGCTGGTTTGGTTCTAGGTTCCATAGGTGCACTAGCTAAACAGTAAATCCACAAGACTGCAATTATATATAATTGCTAAGAAGAATCCTTGCCACTTCTAGAGCCGTGGGGTTTGTCACTCAAGTTCTGCAGTTACTGTTAATAGAGGCTTCAGGACTAGAGCTGCTGGAAAAACAGCCAGCTTTCATGTAGGAAGAAAATGGGGGATTCCGTGTGCCTCCACTCCAATAAAAACTCAATTCTGAAGTAGAAGGGGGGAACAAAGCTTGCGGCATTCTTCATGCAACATCAGCAATTCAGTAATTTTTTCCTGTAGGAAATATGTTTTGTTAAGAAGGTGGGTGGAAGAGGAACTTGATTAATGGGGAAAGTCAAATTCTGGAAGCGTACCACTGAAATTTGAAAAGTTAATATTTTGCTTTCTCCACTCTTATTGTGCTTTGAATTCTGTATTGCTTGTTCCCATTCCTAATTAATCTTGCTGACAATACCTTTAATAGCAGAAGAGAGTTGGGAGAATGACTTCGAAAAAGCTTAGTTTTCAGGTCTAATTCTATTGTATCAGATCTTTTAAATTTTCATTTAAATTGATAGTCTCATCAGAAAAATATTAACTATTTGTTATATATAGCTCTATAACTATATGTATAACTTTGTTATATATAAAAATATAATTTTCTAAGTTGTTTATCTCCGTGCATTTTAATTTCATTGCTACCTTGAATTTTTGGAGAAGGATGTTGCTTCAGGTGCATATCCCTGAATTATGTTAAGTGCCAAAATGCTCAAATCAGCTTTTTGTGTCTGAAAATTTTTGATCTTTAGGACTGAAACCATTCTGATAGTGCTGCATAGCACCCACTAAAGGAATTGTGTTTGAATTCTGTGCCTTCTACTGTTCCTCTCTGCATTGAAATTCCTAGTGTGTAAGTCTTAGAATCCCAGCAGGAGTGAGGGCTTTTTGGTGGTTATTCTGTTTTTAATTAAGAGTAACCTTCCCTCTTTCCTCCAATAAAACACCTTTCTGTTGTGAGTCAGTAGCATCGCTTGGTAAATGTAAGCTTTTTTCATTTGCTTAAAGGTGTCATATTGGAGAAAGTAAAGTTTGCCATAAAGTTCTTCAAAGTTACACTTTTGGAACTATATAAGTTTCAAACTTGTCTTGGGCTTCATGTTGGCTTTGTTTAAATCAACAAGTTATTTGCTTTTGACTTTTCTGGTTTTTGCTCTTTGGGGGAGGAATTCCTTCAACAAGAGGGATTAGGACACCTTCATATAGAAAAAGTTGCGGAGGTGTAATAAATATCTTAGATGCTTTCTGCTTGGCTCTAGTTAATGATTATAGCACTCTGCAGTTAGGTCATTTTTTCAGTGCATAAAACAGCAGAAAGGTGTAGGGAAGTAGATGTTAAATAGCTTTGTAAAATAAAGAAGGCTAATCTGTTTTTCAAAGTATGTAAACTTTTTTCTATTCTGTTTCTAATATAGGAGCTGACATGTCGAGAAGAACTTCTGACCCTCCTCCTGTCGCTTCTGCCGTTGGTATGGAAAATCCCTGTCCAAGAAGAAAAAGCAATAGGTATGTCTTATCACTTACTAAGGACCTAGAAGTGGTTTGTGTATTACTACAGAGCCTAGGACTCCCAACTACAGAGTAGTCGTTCATTCTATGTTAAGAGGATATGTATTACAATGAAGATGTGGATTCTGCAGGGATTTTTAAACTCAAAAATACCAATATTCTGTCAGCATACAAGGAAGATTGAAATTGTACAGGGAAGGTAAAGGCTCTCGGTCAGTGTGAAAGGCAATGCTCACTTTACTGTTTAGCTGAACTTGATGGTGATGGGATTTTTTTTTTCTTTTCAGGTGATTTTGGGGGGAAAAGATAGTTGAAAGACTATGTGGTATTTTTGCTAATGTGAAGTGTTTCATGATGAGTAGAAGGGGAAAATATACTGATTCTTTTTAAAAACAAAAAGTAACACATGCTGATGCTAGAGACAAAATGAGACAGACTCTTTCAGAAATTGAAAAAGTGGGAAGTAGAAAATAAGCTTAAAGCCAAACAGTGGACAACAGAGTATGAAAGAAGTACAATGTTATCAGGGAAACAGGCCCTGAAAAATAGAATAATACTGGACAGAACTGGGCTGCATTCCTTAGAAAATACGATGTTCTGCGTCAAACTGATGTGCTAATCGAGGAATCAAATCACAAAGGTTCAATTGCCAAAGAGTCAGTTTAAAGTGAATTAAAGAAATAAAAGGGATGATACAAAATAAATTCTGTGCAAAAACTGAACCAGGAAATGGCAGTGGTTTGTTTGGTGTGGTTTGTTTTGTTATTTTTTTGTTTTGGGGCCTTGCATTTTTCTGATTAATTCTTTTCCCTGCTAGAGGATAAATCAAAGAGCATGAAACAAATGAAGTTACTTGTCTGTTAGAGTTCCTAAGGATTCTCCCGATGTTTTTTGCTATTTTAAACTTGTGCAAATTGAAGGTTTTTGTTAATGTTTGTAGACTTGGTGTATTTAAAATGCCAGTTTCATAGCACTTTTGTATAATAAACTTTCCTGCTTGCTCAGTTACATCTTTCTTTCATGCTCCTGTAAGTGTGATTGAATTAATAAACTTCTTGGTTATCTTATGAGAGCTTAGTGACTTTTCCAAGGCTAGTTTAAAATGCTGTTGTGTAAAGAGGTTTTTAAGATGATCTGATTTTGCACTGTGCATAATGTACAGTTTTTGCTTCTACAAATTTCCCTCTTGTAGTACTGATGCAGTAAACATGATGTGTATCCAGTTGTGCACTAAGAACTCTTTATTTTTGTTTGTTTTGTTTTCTTGGACTGAAATAAGTCCACCTGTATTAGGCAGCTTTTTTTGTTCTGTGCAGGAAATATCCTTTATTCAATAAAGTACTCCTGGTTAATTTCCTGCCTCCAAAGTAGATGATGTTTCTTCCTTAAGGATAACAACTGTGACTTTATGAAACAGTCATGCTTTCACATGGAAGCATGTTTTCTTTCAGTTTTATTAGTGATTGTATCTATTTTGTGGTCTTTTGGGGTTTGTGGTCTTTTCTGCTTTCTGCTTTTTGTGTTTGGAACAGTTAGTGCTGAAGTAAAGGCTAAGGTCTGTATACTTGAAGATCTGCACTGTTTCGAAGTAGAGAAATTAGTTTTGTGTGTTACCACTGGTACACTAACAATTTCTTCATGCATTCTAAGGGGACTGTGAGTTAATGCACCCAGTTCCTGTAGCAGCCGAGTTGCAAAAAGTGACAATGAGTCATCAAGTTGAAAAAGACCTTTTTTCTCCCCTTAATTTTTCTTTGCTTGTGGGATAGGGCCATTTGGCCATGCTTATAGTGAGACTTTGAATGTGTCAAATGGTATACACAGAGTAAATATAGCTTGAGTAACTGGCTGAAACTGCTTCTGTAGCCAAGTAATAGAGGAGATTTCAGAGCTGGTATCCTGCTGAATAATATTTTACTTCTAATGTATTAGTATGTTTAACTTATCCAAATTTACATTGAGTATATCTAGAGGCTTGTGGCTATACTGTTCCTTTATATCCTATCTGCAACAGGCCAAAATATTTTCAGACTAAGCTTTCTTGCCTTTGCTTACTAAAAAGTCCTTTCATCTACCTTAACATATTTTCTTAAAAGAATGGAATAGCTATGCCTACAAAAAAGTTTCAGGAAACCCTCTAGCACATTTTTGTCTAACCCCAGTTAGAAAATGAACTAATTTGTCTAGGCTTTGAAAATAGCCAGTGTGGTTCCTAAACATTAACTGTTGTTGACATTTTTATGCTGAAAATGTCAGACATAGGTATATGCAAAAACATGACCTATTAAGATACAAATATATGTCATATTTTTAAGATGAAATTATTAAACCATAAAATTAGGAAAAATGCTTTACATATTATAATGTTCCTGAATGTTCCTTTGTTATCTTTCTGTTTCAACAGATTTTAATATACCCTTTACAGTAGACCTATGCCTGACCAAAGAGAACAATCCAAGTGCTGCAAAATCTACTCAGGAAAAACTAGACTTAGATGGAAGCATTCATTCATCTCTTCAGACTTCTGTAAAATTAAATCCTCGCTCTCGAAAAAGTGGGCGTCTGCGCAAAACCACCCATCGTTATTCTGTGCGAGATGCAAGAAGATCTCAGCTGTCCACTTCAGATTCAGAAGGCAATTCTGATGACAAGACTACTGTAACAACCAAACACAGACGCTCCCAGTTATTGCAGCCTTTTTTAACATACCCAGTTAGGGACAGCTACTTTGTAGGTAGAAGTGATTGCCTACCTGCAGAAGTGGTACCAAACCGTAATCCTGATGCCCCTAATCTAGAAAATGCCAGCCAAATGATTCCAACACATGAGCTAAACCCAGAGACTTTGAATGAGCCAGCTGCAGGAATTGAGAGCAACATGGATAACTCTCCTTTTGATTTATGCCATGTCTTATTGTCACTCCTAGAGAAAGTATGCAAAGTTGATATTACTTTGAATCACAGTTCTGCTCTTTCAGCTAGTGTGGTGCCCACATTGACAGAGTTCTTATCAGGATTTGGAGATTGTTACAACATTAGTAACACAGAAAATGAAGTAGTTTCTGCAGGGTGGACAGAAGAACCTGTGTCTCTGATCCAAAGGATGCTCTTTCGATCAGTGCTGCATCTTATGTCTTTAGACATTAGCAGTACAGAAACAATGCCGGACAATTTACGAAGAAATTTAACAGACTTACTTAAAGCAGCATTAAAAATCAGAATTTGCTTGGAAAAGCAACCTGATCCTTTTGCTCCAGGATACAAGAAAACACTACAGCAGCCATTTCAGGATGACTTCATATTTTCTAGATATCGTCACAGAGCCTTGCTTCTACCTGAGGTTGTAGAAGGGGTCTTGCAAATTTTGATCTGCTGCCTGCAAAGTGCAGCTTCCAATCCATTCTACTTCAGCCAAGCTATAGATCTGGTTCATGAGTTCATACAGCATCAGGGATTTAAGCTGTTTGAAGTAACAGTGCTTCAAATGGAATGGCTGTGTATGAATAATGAGGGAGTAACTGGGGAAGCCTCAGAGCATCTGAAAGCCCTGATCAACAGCGTCATGAAAATAATCAGTACTGTCAAAAAAGTGAAATCAGAGCAGCTACATCAATCGATGTGTACAAGAAAGCGGCATAGACGATGTGAGTACTCCCACTTCATGCATCACCACAGAGATCTCTCTGGGCTCTCTGTATCTGCTTTTAAAAACCAAGCTTCCAAAAACCCCTTTGAAACCGCTGATGGAGAAGTTCATTATCCTGACAGATGCTGTTGCATTGCTGTTTGTGCACACCAGTGTTTGCACTTGTTGCAACAGGTTTCTTTGAGCAGTACTTGTGTTCAAATTCTCTCGGGTGTACATAATGTAGGAATATGTTGTTGTATGGATCCAAGGTCTGTGATTGTCCCATTGCTTCATGCTTCCAAGTTACCAATATTAAAAAACTTTCAACAGCACATACTGAACATCCTTAACAAGTTTATATTGGATCAACTGGGTGGAGCAGAAGTTTCTCCAAAAATTATACAGGCATCATGCAATATATGTACTGTTGACTGTGATCAGCTTGCTCAGCTGGAAGATGCCTTGCAGGGCAACTCTAGTGATGCTGGTCTTGCATCTAGTTCCTCTTGCAGAGTTCAGGGAATTCTGCCGAGCAGTGGATCTGAAGATATGTTGTTGAGATGGGATGCATTGGAGGCTTATCAGGACGTTGTTTTTGAAGAAGACAAACTACGTGGCATGCAGATTGCAAGCCATATTTGCCACTTAATTCAAAAGGGAAATGCAGTGGTCCAATGGAAACTATATAACTGCATTTATAATCCCGTGCTTCAGAGAGGGGTTGAGCTGGCTTGCCGTGCTCAACAGCTTGGACTAACTACAGCTGATAAACACACGTGCAGTTACCATAACCAGTGTTTGCCCTCTGAAGTACTTCAGATTTATTTGCAGACGCTTCCTGTGTTGCTTAAATCCAGGTTGGTTGATTTTCTGTTTATTAATGGAAAGCATGCTAATTAAGTACAGAGCTTTGTATATTTGTTACTGATCAGAACGTAAGTTTTATTTGGACTGTAGGCTGTACCTGGATAGGGGTGGCAACAAGATAAATGCTTGAATAACATAAGATTTAATCCTAGATTCATAAATCATAGAAAGTGAGGGCTCTCTACTGATGAGTTATGGTCTTTAACAAGCCAAAGTGTGTAGAAACAAATAAAATCTTAGACCAATGCCATATGCTCTTTGCCTCTTCATTCCTCTTGCTAAAGTGAGTCAGGAATGTTGAACAGATTGACATGTCACTTTGCTGTGGGAATTAGACTACTTAATTTTCTGATCTGTTTCCCTTTTCCTTCAAGAATGGTATTCATAGAAACCACATTTCAAAAATAAGGCTTGAGAGGTTTACTTGTCCTGAAATAACTGCTTCCTAATTTACAAAATCTTATTCAGTTAAACACAGTTTAAAAAAAAAAAAACAACACAGCACAACCAACCCACAAACATTCTTCCAAGGTGTGAAATAGAAACTTTCCTATTTATTGTTGAATTGATGAAATGTTGTTTAATACAATATATGGAAGATTATTCAGTATATGAATGTGTCCTTTCCTTCAGGAAAGATCCTGACCTTTTCTGTTGGAGTCCTGATAAACCTAAATTCACTTTAGCCTATCTGAGACAATCACACAGACTAGAAAAGTATTCCAGTTTAGATAAAGGGTTGTGAATACGTTTTTAATGCTTATCCTAACCTAAACTGTATCAGAAGCTATTTGTTTTTGAAAGTGCACTTAGTGGCAAAGAGGCAAGAGAAGTAACGTTTAGATTAAAAAAAGTTTAAGATATCCTATTTCCTACAGGGTTAAAGATGGGAATATAGAAGTAAGTACATAATTCATTTGATTCTAGAGTGTATAACTCAGAGTAAAGGCTGATCCTGGGGGAAGGAGGTGAGAGGGTAAGGAAGGTGGATGTCTACAAGCAAACATAGTACACTAAGAAGCTTATAAATCCTTACCCCAAATTCTCTGTGAACTCAGTGTTACACTTGGAGTAGAAAGAAGGGAAAAATATACTTGGAAACAAATATACTGAAAGGTTTCTTTAACACTGGACATCCTGGCATAACAATGGCACAAAAAGTTATGCTTGAAAGGTATTCCTGAATTCTATCTGAAATACATAGTCCATGCAACTAATAGACATAGCTAGTAAAATGTCTTAACGCTTCAGGTTTGAGAAGGAATATCTACTTTCTGGTGAAGTTGTAGAACTGGGAGAAACAAAGATATTTACTAGCTCTAATTGCTAATAAGTTACAGGGCAGAAGTACCAATAAAGAGCAAATGTCATAAATAAGATTAAACACTTTCAATGTTTTGAGCATCGTACATCTCTGTGGTCTACATTTTAGAGGTTAGTCAATATTTCCTACATTATATCTTACAAAAAATTGAATTTTCTACTACCAGATGGATGATGCTTACTTGAGATTCTAGAGTACTGCAAACAAGTGCCTCCTCTTTAATTTACAGTTCACAGTAATTCATAGCAATTACTGTAAACATGATTATTCCTTGGTGTTACTCAGGTGCATAGAGCAGAGGGTTATTTTTGGATAAGGTATGTCATCTGAACTACATGAATTTATGGCTGATGTTTAAGGTAACTCTTATGCTTTTTCTTGCAGCGTAATTAGAGACTTGTTTCTGAGTGGTAATGGAGTCAATCAAATGACTGAGCTAAATTACTTAAATACTTTAAGAAGCCATTCTTTGAAAGTGTTAGAGACTTTGATACTCTGTCTTGGTGATCAGCAGAAAGACCAAGCAGTGCCGGAACTGGGAGGCCTGAACAGTGAACAAAAGGAGTCCACGTCTGACTTGCCTGCTTCTCTTTATAGCCAGCATGTTGTTTCAGAAGTTCCACAAAGCCTGAGCAAATTTTATGCTGGTTTGAAAGAGGCTTACCCAAAAAAGAAAAAGGTTGTGAGCCAGGACATTCACGTCAATACAATAAACCTATTCCTCTGTGTTGCTTTTTTATGTGTTAGTAAAGAAGCAGATGGTGATCTGGATCCAGCTAATGACTCTGAAGATACGTCAGGATATGATAGTACAGCTAGTGAGCCATTAGGCCACAAATTACCATATCTGTCACTGGAAAGCCTTACTTTGCCTTCTCTGGAACATATTCACAGGGCTGCAGATATTTGGTCTATGTGTCGTTGCATATATTTGTATAGTTCAGTTTTCCAGAGACAGTTCCATAGACTTGGAGGCTTTGAAGCATGCCATAGATTACTAATCCTGATAATTCAGAAACTTGCAAAAAATAAGGAAAAAGAACAAGAAAAGGAGAGAGTATTGAGTGAAAGCAGCAGAAGCTCATATGAGAGTCCTTGTGGTGAGCTGCACAAGGATGACTCCGTTCAGTTGGCTAAAAGCAGGGAGGTGGCACAATTGGAGCTTGATAGTTCTGACAGTCTTGCTGGTGCAGAACAACTGGTGCCTGAATGGACCTCTTGTGACAGCTCTTTGAGTAGGGAACACACTTCGGTTACTTCAGCTGCCAATCCTGAAGGGATAAAGACCTCTGTAAGAGAAGAGACTGAGTGGGCATTTCAAGGTATTAGACTTCTAGAAGCTCTGCTGACAATCTGTCTACACAGTGCAAGCACCATGCAGCAGAAGATGGAAGGGGAGATGTTTCACCAGGTACTGTGCAACTTCCCTTGACTTGCTTTACTCATGTTTGTTACATTCAGTATTATTTTACCAGTAATTTAGCCAAAAGATCTTTTAGAGATGAAAAAAGCCTAAGTTGTTATTATGGTACTGTGTTTTTTGTGTAATACTGAAAGCATACGGTTAAATGATGTGCTTGGTAGTCAGGAGTAGTGGTCAGCAGGCATCAAAGAATGGGAGTGGGTGGACGTGCAAACTGGCAGTTGCTGTTTCTGAGGAGGCATCTTCCCACGTGTCAGCTTGTCACTTTTTGTATTCAGTAAGATGCTGGGAAGGACCCTGCACCCCTTTGCTTGTTCTCCAGCATGATCTTTGTCCACTGCTCTTTTGGGTTGGATCCCTGTTCGTGCCAGTTTCCTCCTTCCTGGGGGCTGGGAGAGCCTTCCAGAATGGCAGATTGATCGAGGCTGGATGAAATTTTTACCTTGCTCGCTTTTTTGAACTGTACTTCTGGTTTACTTTTCATGTATCTGTTAGTTTGGGCCAGCGTGGTCAATATGGCTAAGGGCTGAACTCAACATCAAATGCTTTTTTCTGGATTAAATGTGCCTTGAGTCCCAGGGAAGACTGTTATCCTGGCAGATGAAGATTTTGTTTGTCTCTTTCTGCATAAAATGGTCCTGACTAGAGGGAAAGGGATGGTTTCCTCTGACTACAAAGGCAGTAGTGGATGTTGACAACTATGCTGGCTGACTATGCCTGTATTTTTTTTCTGCTTCTCGTGTTGGTTTTTTTTTTTTCTTTCCCCTGTGTAGTCCTTTTGTCCAGTCCCACACTCTCCAGAGGCTGGGTGAGCTGATGGGATTTGAGTGGTGGGAGAGGCTTGTTGGCTGAATAATGTTTTGGAAAAAAAAAAAAAAAACCCAAACAAACAGTGGAGAATGTGTGACAGAGGTGGGATTGAAGGAGAGCTGCATAGACAAGATGTGAGCGTTACACATAGTGACTCACAAGTGGTGTTTTTATGACTGTTGAGTAGAGCATGGTGCTTGAGAAAGAGGAATATGAGAGGGCACAGGTACTGAAAGGACACCTGAAAAAACTGTTACTTAAGCCTTAGAGGTGAATTAATTCAGTGTTCTACGAAGTTGTTAATTCACAGAAGACACCTTGATTGTGCTTTAATGTTTTAATTGCTATCTTGAATTTTACTTGGCAGTTTGTTACAAAAGTGGGAGTTGTTAGGTACAGAGAGAACTGGAAACTGGAATTCTGTCTGGGCCATGTGTTACTTCTGTGAACTTGGACATGTCACTCTGACTTGTTAACCTCTCTAGTAATGTTGTGGTGTGATCTGAATGCACTGTGTACTTGAAGTTGTTTCAGAGATGTTTATTTTAGAAACAATGCTTTCACTTGCAGTGTTTAGGAAACAGCATGTTGCCAGATGTTTTTTCAGTGTGCAGAGTGCTTAATCAACTAAATCTGTCGTGACAAACAGGATGAATCTTCCTTATTGCAAGAGACGGAATGAAGTCTGATGGCTTTAGCTGAGAAGTCAGATTAGTGTAGGTGGAAGGGGAAGTTCTTAAGTGCAAGTACTAGGCTAGTTCTGTTAGCCAAAACATAATAACGTGAATCAAAATGTTTGTCTCCCCCAAAACACAGAATACCTGTGTGGATGATATCTTACTTCAAATAAGAGAGCAGCTTGCTCAATCAAAAGTGATAGAAACTGACTTGGCAAAGCCTCTGCTTGATTCACTGCTTCGTGTTGCATTGGGCACTTTTTCTGCTGATCTGGATCACTCTGAAGAAAAAATTGAAAAGGTATGAAACACCAACTAAGTAGTCTAATTCTAAATACCGCAAGGCTTGCTGAGTCAGATTTGTTGTTTGGGTCTATTTTTAAACTTGCTAGGACACATTTAAGTGTGTTTGGTTGTTGTAGCTATTGAAGATTAATTCTCTGATTCTGGTATGTATGCATTTAAGTTGAATGCTGGTTATTGATATGCTCCCCACATGTACTGCTCAGAAATGAGTAATGCCCTGAAAAGGAACAAGCCGTGTTATGCTTTATGGACATACCTGTAACCTGAAATTCTCTTTGCTCTTTCATCTCACAACAGTGTGACAGACTCTCAAATGGATAGCTTCAAACAGGCATATTGACTGACCTTAGTCGCTGCAGACATCTTCACCTTAGAATAAATGTCAAGGTGCAATATTTATGATGATAGTAATTTTTGGAAACACAATTATTCTAAACACATTGGGCACCTGGTCAGGTCGTTAGTATGGAAAAATACATCTTTGCAGAATCCACTTTCTATGTAAGAATGAAGTATTAATATAAAGTACCTCAAATTTCTTGAAAGAATATGATTAGTTTGTTTCTTTTGCCAGTGGGCTTGGAGAAAATAGGTATCTGGAAGATGCTAACTTAATTGCTTCTCTGACCAAAGATGGTAAATTTGTGTTATACAGACCCATTACACTGAAAAGGAGCCTGTGTCACAACCTGGAGATATTTCTGAAGAAACTGAAGAATCGCAGTGCTGTAGTCTTAAACTTTTTGTTGAAGAGGAAGGATATGAAGCAGATAGCGAAAGTAACCCTGATGATAGTGAAACAAAGAATGAAAGTAAGTGAACTTTCTGATTATACAAATCAGTCAGTCGTTCTGACATAGCAAAGCTTGCTTGTCTTCTGAGATGTAGGTTGCTGTTACAGATGGAAAGATGATGAATATTCTTGCTGAGTATTATAGGAGCTGTTCTGTCTTGGTTTCCTTGGCTGATGTGATTCTTGGTCTAAATTCATGTTGCTTAAATGTGTTATTGTGGTCTAGAAGCAGTTTTCTCTGGAGATGCTTATCAGTTGTTTAAAAATCAATGCACAATTTTTATTTAGCATTATAACAATCTGGTAAAAATTAGATAGTCTAATTATATCTCTTTATAGTCCTTCAATGACTCTGCACATCTCATGCTGTATTCTGTTTGTGTAATTAATTTTGAACACGAATTTGCTTTAATTTTTTCTTTTGTGCTGGAGCATCTGGATGCTTACGTTCCTGAATGAGGTCAGCATGAGCAGTAACAGCCTTTAATAGAACTGGATACAACTGTTGCTGTTTACCTGTGTGACTAGGCTTTATCAACAGAAACACAATACTTTAAAAGCATTTCTGAATTAAAAAATTAACCTTAAATTTTGATGAAGCATTTGCATGAAAGGTACGCCTGTACCAAACATTTTTTTTAAAGTAACGTGTTTTAAAGTCTCTCCAAGATGTAAGAGGAGAGGCTTAAATGTTGGGTATTTTTGCTTTTTTGATTGTCATGGAGATACTGTTGTGTGCATTTTCTGAGTTAAATAACTAAACAACTGCTTCCTCCAACCTTTCTGGGGGGAAAAAAAAAATCATTTAAATTTATCTCCCTTCTTGGCAGGCTGAGTTCTGTATCAAAGCTTGAGGCTGTGTTACCATGATTTTACTGTCATGTTTTGTGAATTGCATATTTCATTATTACTACTATGTGTGTCCAGTTCCCAGGAAATGAAGGCACATAGTTTAAGAGCATGTAATGGGCGAAATTAATCCTTGCCCTTCTGTGTTGGCAGGAAAACATGAAAATCTGAAGCAGAATAGAAGATTATACTAACTTCTGAAAACTGTTTATAAGCTAGTTTTGTACCTGTGGGAAAGTTGGAGAAAGTATGTCCTTGGATGTTCTATTTAAATCATGCAAACTGTGTTCAGCTGAGTAAGTTTTAGTAATACAAGTGTTTTCTTTCAGGAGCAGACACAAAGGCAGCACCAGGATGTACTGGTCCTTCAGGTTATTTTAATGACCTAGCTGAAAGCATCAGTCAAGGAGAATTAATGTATCCTGAAATCTGCATGTTAGAATTAAACTTGCTTTTGGCTAGTAATGCAAGTTTAGATGTGCTTGAGCATGTATTCCAAAGCTGCCTGAAAATCATCATCCAGAAGGAAAGAAATGCCACTGTACTTATAGAACAGGTAAAGATGTTATTAAACAAAGGCAGCAGCTTAGCAGTTGTGTATCTTTTTTTCTTCAGTTTTATAGTATATTAGTATATAGCTTGTGCGTGTATATATACACACACTATATATAGTATATTAGTATACCTAATAGTGATCTCTGAAATATTCTCACTTCTTATGGCATTTGATAAGACCTGGAACAATGTAAACAACTGATACTACATGATACTACAGATACTACTACTTAAATGCATTGCATTTAAGTTACCAGAAACTATAGAAACTGTAGTTAACTAATGTGTTGAAAAATATTTGACCTACAAAGTGTTTGAGTTTCACAGTTGTCTTATTTTATCAAGACCGTTCAATCACTAGATACAGATTTAGTGATGGTCAGGCTGCTGAAAAAAAACCCAACAAAACCAGATATATTTGTGTATGTATATACATAAATGTTCTAGATATATATGTATTTAATATGTACGGTTAGAAACTGTCAGTGATGTACCTCAAAAATATTTCATGCTCTTATTCTTCATAACTTTATATTAGAAATTAGTTATGCACGTGTTGATGTCCTTGTGATCCTTTGGAATTTCTGATAGCTTGGTTTTTGCTTTCTAGTAACTAAACTGAGCATGCCTCTTTTGCAAAAGAAGAAAATATGGTTAAGTAATCTAGTCTTAAAGTGCTTGTTTATATAACCATTTGACAAAGCACTAACTTTGCTTCTAAACAGCTTAAACCAAAACCAGGAAAGGAAAACGTTTTATTTCAGTACTCTAATTGTTTCTGTGACTTATTAGCTTTATATCACTAGCACACATGTATTTCTCTTTTCTGAACTTCAACACATGAAATTACTATAATTCAAAATAATCTCATTTTCATTACTCTTCAATATCATTTAGAAAGAACAGTCTGTCAAACTAATCAATTTAGAGATTTTTAATGTCTCTAGAGATTTTTCAGATTACCTTTAAGATGCATTTGTGAAGGATGCTCATAAGTAAACAGCTTTGACTCTCTTTTTAATTACTCTGTAAAGTAATCTTGCATAAAAAAACTTGGGGAAAGGTTGAATTTGCTGTGTATTACATCACTATATACCAACATACTATATTCTGTCACAGCCTGTCAAATCCTGAAGTTCTGTTACAGGGGAGAAGGCAAGGGAGATCTCAGATGCTGAACTGAAAATGGCTCAGGTTTCTCTCTAGAATCATTGGCATTTTAAAGTCTCTCTTCTGCAACTAAACTGTACAGAACACGAAAGAACATTCATTAGCAAATATAAAAAATTCTGTAACTTAAAGTAACTAGAATTGTCTTTAAAATCGATAGTAGACAAGAACTGATTGAAAGAAGTTATTTCTTAGCTGGTGTGTATTCTTCAGATATCAATTTTTCCTGTATTTTTTTAACAGGGAGCTGTTAAACATCTTTTGGGAGGATTTCTGAACATATTGACACAAACAGAGTCTAGTTTTCATGGTGAGTTTAAGGTTGAAGTAACTTACATATTGCTTTTCATAACTTAATGTGTACACATTCAATTTTTTAGTTCACAATGCAGTTGCAAAATAGACAATGCAAATTCATTGGTACGTGTGAATTTATGCAGCTGCTTTAACTTGTGACAAGTATCTAACTTACGTGTAAACACAGGGTTATTTCTGAGCTAGTGGAAATCTGTTATTTAAACACATGCTGGCAGATCTGAAAATGATAGTTGAAGTCATAAATCTAGGGTGTCAGTGTTAGCAAACATTGCTCAGAAAAATAACACTTATTGATTGAATCTGACTCCACCACAAAAGTTTTTAGTTCACATTTCTTTGTAACACAGGTTTTAGTGATGTCTTGCTTGAGTTTTATTTCTAATCAGAAAACGGCTAGCTAATCCAAGAATGTGGAAGCAAATTAAACGTATGCCCTAAGGTTGCTCCACAGCAGAAGATGATGTAAACCCATCCCAGGACTTTGATCTCTGGCTTTGTGGGGAGAGCCTTTGCAATGTAGATGCTAGGTTCCCAGACTTCCAGACTCCACTTTGCAAACCTAGGACCAGACTTGCTGTAGCCATCTAGATTCAGTCAGTGAAATTTTGAACGAAAGTCTCAGGAAGTACTGTTAGATCTCTCTAGAATTCATATTGTAATCATTACTGCTTCCTGAATTTGAAATGTTTTTGCAAAACACTCTGAATTCCATGTTAATCTTTCCTCATAATAGTATGGAATATGAATTTTTAAAGCTCTTAAAATTTTCAATAATATTAGTCTCCTCATTTTTTAGCATGTCAGATGGTGCTGGTAGACCTGTTAGTTTCCTTGATGAGTTCACAGACATGTTCAGAAGAGCTAACTCTTCTTCTGAGGATATTTTTGGAGAAGACACCTTGTACGGTATGTATGGAGTAGCACATAGCAAAATTCAGAAGCTTAATAAGAAAAATGAAGCAAAAAATCTTTTTCTGTCCAAGTATTTTGGGAAATGAGGAGACTAACAGCAACATTATAACTGATCAGAGCAAATGAAATTTGGTTGTTGAAATAATTCATTCTCAAAAAGTGAAAAGGAAGTAAGAGACATGAAAAGAGAGGGCTTTGAAGTGTGTGTTAGAGTCCTGGGAACTCTCTTCAGCACTCCTCTTGAGGAGACTGACATTGTGGTTATGGATGACAGAACACTAATACTGTAAAGCCTGAAGTCATTCCTTTAAAGTTATAAAGCATGTTGGTATTTCAGGAATGCTTTAGCAGCAGGAATTATTTTCAAAACTGTCTCAAGTTGGCTTGTGTACTGCTGAAATACCTATCTGTTGCTTTGTGTGGGAGTCTGTAGAAAAAAAAAAAGTGGAAGGAAATAAAAAAAAAGTACTGTGGAGTCAGAAATGGTACCAAACCAAACAAGGAGACATAAGTCAATTTTTCAAAGGTAGCTTGTGATAATTGGCTAAGTAACTAGAGAAACATTGTGGCCTCAGGGGTCAGCTAGTTTTGTGACTGATTATGCAATAACAAAGTGGTGGCCCATGTGTGCATTCTTAACCAGCCTCAAACATGGAGTAAAAGGTGTGTTTTTTTTGTTGAGGTATAAGTTAATCTGTTAGCACATAACAAATGAGATAAGACTGTGCAATGACAGCTGATTCCTAAGCATGGTAACTTGAAGATCAATCTGCCCTGACTAAACCCCGAAAAATGTTGGGCCATAGTTTGTTGAAGTTGCTACTTGATGCTTTGTAAGTGTGTGTCAGTTTGGATATCGAAGTCCATCTCTGTTGGGAAAGCATGAATCAAAATTTAAGTGAAGAGTGGGGTTCTGTTTAGTTAGATGACACTTGACTATGTGGTGTAAACAGTTTTTATTTTTTCTCATTTGTTTGGTTTATTTCTTCTAGGAGATACTACTCAAGGGTGTATTGAAGATTATAGAAACTAATATTTATATGAACCCATTACAGTATCTTGCCTTCCCTTTGCTACACGGCACAAATTTGAGTAGTAATTCTTCACAAAAGTCTGCTAACGCTTACAACAGCAAAACTGCTGGACTATTAAAAAGAGCAAAATTTTCACAGAGTAAGAAAGAGGCAGATGGTGAAAACTTGAGTCACCAGCTGCTTTCTTCTTGGCATGTAGCCCCAATTCACTTGCCTTTAGTTGGACAGAACTGTTGGCCGCACATGTCTGAAGGCTTCAGTGTCTCACTGTGGTTTCGTCTGGAGTGTGCTCATGAAACAGAAAATTCAACAGAAAAGGGGAAAAAAATCAAGACAAGAAGCAGACTGGTACCTGTAAGAGAGAACAGCTTTGACAGCACAGGTGAGGATATAGTACTTCCTGTTTCTATTTTGGTAGCACTGAAGAATTCTGGTTACAAGTATTACTAATTGATGTGCCATATACAAAAGGCTGGATTTTTTTCTTATGACAGATATTAAACAGGAGTGGTAGTCTTTCTGATGTTTTGGGGTGTTTTTTTTGAGTACTGTATCATATATTTAAAGCATTTCCAGCCTTAGTCCTTATCTTAGATTAATGCCTGTTTCCTTAGAAATTTAGTATTCTCATTGAATTTGTAACAGTAAAATGTCTTTGTTACTTCATGTTATGCTGAAGAAAATAGTAAATGCTGCAGCTGAAAGGTCATGGGAAAAGATTTAAGTTTATTTGGTCTTATGTATTGATGTAGCAAGTGGCTACTTTTGTGTTCTTTCTCTTTAATAGTGAGCTAGTAGATCTTTGTGATTTAGGATTTAAACATTTGAATTCTTAACTAAAAGATGCTCTGAATCCATCAAGTCAGAGCCTGAGGCTGACTTGATATAAATCCTCTAACTTTCCTTGTGTGTGTGCCAGTGTAAATGGCAATAGCTGTACAACATTTCTCTGTTTATACTTTTGTGGAGTCCCACCTGCTCCCAAACTATTTTGAGCAGATTGTAGGAGGAAAAATTCCTTAAGTTATTTAAAACGCCTCCCAATCACAACACTTGGAATACCTTTTACTATCCTTTTTTTTTTTTTACTGTATTTCAATAAAAGGTGGGAAACCCAACCCTGAATCTTGGAACTCACTAGAGCTGCTTTTGTTAGAAGGTCTCTGCTTTTGCTTGGTAAAGTAAAAATATTGAATGCAAGGTCATGCTTAAAGGGTAGTATGATTTGTGAAGAAAAAAATGAAGATTTATTGGTGCATACTAAGACTGCCAATTCAACATAGGAATGTAATGATAGAGCATATTGAAAGCATCATTGAATTAGAGTGTATGGATGCTTAGTGGGTTTACATGTTTACAAACAAAAACATGTGAAGTGCTGAGTTAGTGTCAAGCTCCTCTGTTTCAGTATATGTCTTAGGTCTCTGAAGAGAATTGCACACATTAGTCAGCTCACTTAAAAAAAAAGAACCCAAACAAAAACCCCAAATCAAACAAACAAAGCCACAATAAACCCCCAACTAAATATAAAACAATTCTCTGCAGTACCAGAGCTATTTCTTTTCACACTTGGTAGCTGGTAGGACAGGCATTGTTGTTGTGTTGTATTGTAATTGTGTATACACATGTTTATATTTCTAGAAGAAACCAAGTCAATAGGAATGGAATACCTAAGCCTGGGAGATAAACTTGTTGAAGATGGCTGTATTCATATAATTTCACTGGGTTCCAAAGCATTGATGATACAAGTCTGGGCAAACTTGAACACTGGAGCGTTCATATTTCGGTATGGTGTATTAGTCTGAAAGCAGTCTTGTGAACATATGTATTGTTACTTCCAGTAGCAGCTTGCAGAGAATATTGGTGGAGAGTAGAAAACTAATTTTTATAGTAGAGTCATCTTGCACACTGATGGCAACATCTAATTTATTGCATACAGACCTACAGGATTACTTGCTTAAAACGTTAGTCTATGGTGTTGCACGTTTCGTGTAGTCATATATAAATAATTGCTCAAAGTAAGATGCAAGATCAGTCATAAACATAACGTAATGCAAGGTAGCCGTTCAAGTATTAATGAAATGACACAATAAATGTGTGAAGATAAGCAAAAGCTTTTGTAGCTGTAGGTTTTCACACCTCAGGTGTGAAGATTGCTGTTATTTAGTACTTACCACAACAATCTTGGTTTTAATCTTCTGAACACATTTAAGCTCTAACATAGTTCTCATAAGTAATGTATCCTTGAATTGGGTCTACAGCTGCAAATTTAGAACACTTTATTTCACAGCGTTCAAAGCACTTGCATTCTTTCGATAAACGAACGTATTTGTAAAATAGAGATAATATTCTTATCTTAAATGTAAGCAGGTTCATGCAAACAAGTTAAATAAGCTAGGAAAATCCTCACATTACAGTTTTAACTTATGTTGAGCACTCTAAATACAGCATTGTGATGCAAAAATGTGTTACAAGTTAAGGAATGCAGTCTCAAAGTGACTGAGGCCAAAAAATTGCAGATTTGGGGTTTAAAATGCAAATTTGAAAACAAACACTTTTTCCTTTTCTGTTGTTTTCATAGTATGTGCATGGATCCAAATGATGAGATGAAAGCTGGTCTGCTGGCACAGGCTGAATCTCCAGAGAATGTTTTCGTTGTGGGCAGGTGGCAGCACTTCGCAATAACCTATCTGCAGCAGCCCGAAGGCAAGAAAAATATCCATGGAAAGCTGTTGCTGTGGGTTTCTGGTCAGAGGTAAAGTATACATTAGTTGCACCTAGGTATTTATCTTCTTAAAAAGATGTTCTCTGGTAGGAAAACATCTGCACTATTTTGGCGCAAGCTGAAGTTACAGTTGAGTATTCTTCTGGGGGTAGGAGAGGGGTGTCTTATACTGCTAGGAATTCCCTAGAAATATCCAGAGTGATATTGATTGTTCTGGGAGTCTTCAGTTCATACCATGGACCAATGCAGAAATCAATGTTTTTCTTCATCACAGATAAGTGAGAGACTTAAGTACTATATGATTTTGAGTAAGATCCAAAAAAAGCTGTGGCATGAAGTTAGCAGTAAGCATAATGCCTCTGGTTAAGTTAAGAGTCTGAATTAAGGAGGTATATTTCAGGTACTGGCAATATTACTGAAAGTAGAGATGGAGAGAAGGCAGCCATTTCGCTCCACTGAGAGAAATGGAGAGGGGAGAAGCTAAAAAAAATTCAGACAAGATCTGAACTGGCAGTGGGAAGTATTACTTTTTCCACTGAAAACTTAAGGTTCGTGCTCCTAAATGAGGTACCTGTTGCTAAGTTGGATAGACCTGCACCTTTATGAGAATTTATTAAATATCACAGTTTTTATCCTTTTATTCCTAAACTCCAGACTAGGAAGACTTCATTTGTGTCCCAAATAGGAAGCAGGTGGTTGAAATGCTATGTTGTAAAACAATAGATGTATCACAAAAATTCTTTATTATTCCTCTAGAATTTGGTCAGTAAATAAGCAACATTATTGAAGACATTCCTAAAATTATATCTAGAAAAAAAGCTGTTGCATGGTTTTTCTTCCTGCAGTTAAACCTGGAATCGTAAAGGATAATACTTGTTTCACTTTGTTCTTGAACCTACATGGAGATAATTTTTAAGCAACTTGGATTTCCTCCCCTGCATTGTTCAGTCTATGATATGAAATAAAGTCCAAATATGGAGATATAGGGGAAACTAAAAATACTGTAATGTCCTGCTTATATGCAGTTAACAAGGCCACTCCATATATAGTGTTAGTTGCCAATTTGCTAATAATTAGGCTCTTCCAGGAAGCTTCAGATGACCTTTACAGTCCAATTGGTCTGTTTATGTATATGCATATAAGGTTAATTGGATGCTTTCTGAAAACGTCAGGCTTATTGCCAGTGGCTATACGTCTGACAATGTTCACTGGTATAAGCAAATCCTCAACATATTTTCCAGCATATGTGAACCACAGTTTTCATGATGTGCATTAGCATGTGCAAAGGCCTTTGACTTTTTAGGAATAGTAGAAATTCTTGGAAAATTGTGATATTTTAGAATTGTGTTATGTACAGTTTCTTCTTTGAGGTCAGAGGGAAGCAGGAAGGAATTTCAGATCTAGGAAATTATGACTGTATGGCAACTCTAGTTGGGACTGTATTCCTCTGTTCTGTGTAGTACTTGAACACATACATCATTATGTCACTGAGTTTTAAGGTGCCTAGAAGTTGAAGATGGCTTCAGTAACTCAATGTTGACAACAGCATGGCTTCTCATCTAGTAAATATTAAAATATATTTTAAGTCTAAGCTGAATACCTTAGACGGCAATTTTGATAACTTCTTAATATTTAAACTTGTTTCTTTATATGTATTTTTAGGAAATGTGAGATTAACTTAGATTACGCGCTACCAAGGAAATCAAGTTTATCATCTGACAGTAATAAAACATTTTGTATGATTGGCCATTGTACGTCATCTCAAGAAGAATTGCTTCGATTGTCGGGTAGATGGGATCTTGGAAATCTGCTTCTATTTAATGGTACTTCTGTATGCTTTTTGCTTGAATAAGTTTTCTTTCCCTCTTCCCCCTCCAAGATCAAAGGCTTAATTTGATATTTTTTTTAACATGCCAAGCTTTTACAGTGAAAGCAACAATAGATTCATAACCAGCATAATATATCAGGGAGAAAGTAGGCAAATATTTCAGTATTGGGTACTTCCTACTGTGTCCTACTGCCAGTATTCTCTTGCTTTCTTTTTAGTGCTGTAATTGGTAATTCCAGTTACTTTAGTGTTTCTTTAAATTTCTTTAAATAATACCTTGGGGTAGGAGATGGAGAGATGGTGGTACTTGCTCTGGTTTTGGTTGTTTTTTTCTTAAAGCAGTCAGTCTCTTCCAGCTGGAAAATTGATTTCACTACCTGCTTCTAAACTACTTTTTTCAGATTACTTAAAGCATATTAAAAAGTAAACAAAATCTGAACCAATGAATACTGAGTTAAACATGCTTATTTCTGAAACTGCTGATGTTGCTTTAGGGTTTTCTTGGATGTATAATTCTCCGTTCTGCTTGGAAAGTTTTGTCCAGGACTTTTGTGTGCGCTTAGTGCTGCAGGCTGGGACCCTGCTGGTCATCATCTGGCACTTCTTCCTGTGCAGTGGCTTGGTCAGGACTACTACACAAAGTGAAATCAGTTTGCCAGGGTGTATGGCACATGCAGGTGTTGTGCCTGTAGATATAGTGTATTTGTGCGGGCCATAGGTAAGATGCTTTTCATAGATGTAAGCTCCACCTGGTGAATCTCTGTGGTCTGATTGCCATTTGCCTACAGCCAGCGTAATGGATCTATCTGGAGAGCACTGGATTTACTGCTATACAGTTTTCATGCACCTGTACATCAGACTTGGGTCCTTCTGGATGCCTCTCTTGAATTTGCATTCTTACAAACAGATGGCCTGAGATGTGCTGTCCAGAAAGAGGAGGGAGGTTCACTTGGCCTTCTGCTTCCTCTGTGTTTTTATTTTTTTCCTCCTTGTTAGTTGTAGTGAGGTTTTATGGTTGTTGCATCCTTCTCAGTCACTCTACCCAGCTCTCCATGATATTGTAGTGTGTTGTTGCTTTCTGTAATCTTGCTTTGAAAACTTTGAAGAGGCTTGGATAAATGACTCTTAAATTGAAAAGAGTGTAATAGATTATTCAGAGCTGTTGGTCTTCAGTTCTTGCAGGTCATCTTCCTGACTTGGTTTCACTTGCTAATAGCAAGCATCAGACTGTACTGATTGTTTTTCATCAGTAGGGCCTGCAAGGAAGATCACTGGTAGCTTTTTGCAAAGTCTCTGCAGTCTAACAGCCAATGTATGGATTTTGCTTTATTATATACTAAAGAGTTAACAGCTTCTTTTCTGGATTTTTAGGTGCAAAGATTGGACCAGAGGAAGCATTTTACTTATACACATGTGGGCCAGACTTCACATCTGTAATGCCTTGTAAATATGGCAAAACATCAACTGATTGCTCTAAGTACATAAATAAAGAGATTCTACAATGTGAACAAATTAAGGAGCTCTTCATGGCAAAAAAGGAAGTGGATGTTGGGCCTTTAATTGTAAGTTTCTACTTAAAAATGGTTCTTAATCTCTTAGAACTGATTAGGAAACTGGGAACACATTTCCTGCTGTCTCTCAAAGTGCTTAACTGTCTCAAAGACAGGAGCAAATTCAGTTCTCATTAATATCACTGCACGGTTCTTCACACTTACTTCAATGGGAGTTGAACTCCACACAGGGTGGCCATTTCATCTTGCTTTAGGTTGGATTCTGACAACTTCTAGATGTTCCAGCGTCTATAATACTACATATTTAATCTGTCAGATAAGCAGGCATTTCCAAATGCCCTAGGCTGAAAATGTACCTCTTCTCTAAAGAGCTACCTCTCTAAAGGTAGCCAAGGACAGCTTCGTTAACCTTTTAACATTAAAATGGAGAGGAGAGGAGAGGAGAAAGGAGGATTTATCTGGCTTTAACAGGAAGCAAAAGACTTCATACCTTTGAGGGTTTTGAGGGAGTAAGTTTGCATCAAGTTTGGCTGAAAAGTCATTTTCCAGCTGGCAAATCTTAGCTTTTCTCATCTTTCCTGACTGAAACAGCTATGCCAGATGCAGGTGTAAATATAGCTACACTAGAAAAAGAATAAAATAAAGCTTTCTTATCAGACTGTCAGTGGAGCCTGCTGTATTTGGGGAACTGTCTGTATGTGCTGCTAATTCCTGCTGTATGAGTTGTTTCCACTAGAGGGAATTTTCTGATCTTGTTCTACAGCAGCTCTGTAGCTGTAGGCAAAGGGTCATTCTGTCTGGATGTGATCCTTGTAAGCAATGGTACTAAATTTTGAATAGGTTAAGAAGGAATGAATGGAATAAGTAAAAAGCCTAACAAATCAGTCATGCAACTTTTAAGCTTCTTTTGCCTTACAAAACACCAAGCAACTAGAACTATGTGCTCAGGTGATGAATTAACCTCTGCACTTTTGCATAGAATGCAAATGCCTTAAGTGCATTTATTTCTGTATTTTAAATAACCTCCCAAATATGACCATTTTACATTTTCTGTGAACATGGGTCAGTTACTTCCCATAGGAGCTTTGATTTTGGTCTATGTCTTTTTATCAGGAATGAAGCTTTTTCTATTGTGATCCTTTTATGACAAAGCTGATTAAAGGATAGATTTAAAATAAAAAATTGGAGAAATTTAAAAAAAAATAGCAGCTAACTTTCTATTTTGGAGTTACCACTTTGGAAAGGGAAGCAATTTGCCCAATACATCTGTATGCTCATTTTCTTTTACATTTGTCAGTAACTTTGGTTTTATGCAAAATATTTGTAATTCTTCTTCAGGTGATAAGAGGTATATCCTTGGTGGAATTCTTTTAGTGCTTTCTTAACTTTCTGTGCTGTAGCTATTGTGTATATTTGCAGACATTTAGGAGTTCTCTTGCTTTTTCATGCACATGCATCCACATGAAACTTAAGAGTATGCTAATGGTAAAGTAGAAATGAACTACTAAAGTTGCTGCTGTTTGCTGTTAGGTAGCTTTTGTGTGTGGCTTTTGGTGGTTTGGGGGTGTTTTTTTTATTATTATTAAGCTTTCTTGAAAAAACTCAAACTTCTCTTGTTTCAGGAGAGTCTTGCTGTTGTTTATACCACGTGCTGCCCTGGTCAGTACACCATATATGAACCTGTTATTAGACTGAAGGGTCAAGTGAAAACTGTACCTTCTCAGAGACCTTTCAGTTCAAAAGAAGTTCAGAGCAATGCATTGGACTCTAATCACCTGAAAACACTTCAGCCTGTTGAATATAAAACTCTTCAGGGTATACTACATGAAATTGGAGGAACTGGTGCATTTGTTTTCCTCTTTGCTAGGGTAAGAGGGCTGGAGGAGGGGTGTGCATGTATGTGTTCTCCCATATAAAATTTTCCTTGGATCTTGGGTAGAAAAATCACACATTCTAGCTGCCTTGCTCTAGTCTGCCTGTGATTTCTTTTTTCTTAAAGAAAATTTGTGGAAAATATCTGTGGCGTAACACAGACTGCATCATGCAGGTTGTCTTAAGTTGGAAACTTAGTTATAATTCTATTATGTAATGTTTTTTATAATACTGCTAGTATGTAAAATGTGGTGTTACATTCTGATTTAGAGAAGGGGCTTCTAAATGCCAAAAGAGATCATTTTTAGGAGTGTTGTGGAACTGATATTTTTGGTTTCTGATTTTTAAAGGCACTTATTCATTGCATATCTAACACTGTAGACACAGGATATTCACAATGTAAAGATGAATAAATGTAAAACTACATCATGTGAAGAGCTTTAATTTTATCTAATAACTACTGAGAGTTTTTTTTCAGATAACTGTTCAGCCACCTTCAAAGGCTTATCCTGTCTAAGAAAAACTGTAATTTCAAAAATATTAAGGCTACGAGCCTTACTGCATAACTGTGACCTTTAATTGGAGGCTAATAATTGTGCTTGGAGTCTCTAAAGTATTACAGTTAATTCAAAACACTAATGCAGGCCTAAAACTTGTTTGTTGTGTATGCCTCTGGTAATGGTAGTGTTCTAAAGGTGTGTGGAGAATAACCAATGAACATTAGCCTAGAGGCAGTAAGGTGTTCAGACTTCTGGTTATGAAGATACTGCCTGCTGTAATTAACATTGATAGTGAAATCTGAGGAGAACATCCTTATTCATGTTATTGTATTATGTAAATTTATGCTAAGTATGTGCTACAGATCCTGATCTAGAGTCTATTTGCATCAGTAAAGGAAGCAAACAATAGATCAGCTGTCAGACAATATGGGTATACATGTGTATAACTAAGTACAGCAGAATTAATTGGTACACAGCAAGGGAGCCTATAGGAAAGCTGAAATTCTGTTCATGTGAGACTTCCTTTCTGTACATTTTTGGTAAAAATACTATTTGCTCTTGGGATTCAAGAATCATAGGAAGTGGAGTGAAGAATGGTTCATGGTCTTTATCTGTCAAATTGCTTGTCTCTTTATGGACAAAATAAAACTTTAATGTTTGACACTTCCAGGTAGAGATAGTCTAGACCTTCAGAAACTTTAATTTAAAGCTTTCCTTAAACATTTTGGAAACATACTTTTCTAGGGCAAACAACAGAATTTATTCTTATTAGTGGCTTATGTATTTCATGACCTTGTGACTTTGTAGTATAGCAAGAATACATTGGTGACTTAAATTTTATTTAGAACAGATTTTTTTTTTCATAAAGGGATTCTTGTAATGGGATTTTCTTAGCAGATCATAATTTACCACAGTACGAATTACTACTTCAGATGTAATACCTGAATGCCTAGCAAAAATGAGGGTTATGTAAGTAACCTCAAAATCTTTAAAACAGATTTAATCCGGAAGTTATGATTTAAGACTGCAACAAGGTATTTTTAAAACTTTCTTCTAAATGTTTCATTTAAACAGTTGTATTACATTTGCCTTTTCTTCAGGTTGTAGAGATTAGCAGCTGTGAAGACACTCAAGCTTTAGCACTACAACTTATACTATCTTTAACAAAATACAATCAACAGAGAATACAGGAGATGGACAATTGTAATGGTTACTCTATGATTCATCGAGTGTTGATCAAACCAAAATGCATTGTTGGATTTTGCATGCTGAAGGTAGAGTGCTCTTTAAACCTGATATTTTGTTTGATGTTAGCACAAATTTAGAAACTTCTCTGTGATTTTAATTCTATATTTGAAGCTGTCTTCACAAAAACAGAACAGTTATTTGGAGCAAGTTCGTTCTGGGAGTGTTTTGCCTTGAACTAGAAACTCCTGATAGGTAAAGGGAGAAAAAGGAAGCGTTGAAAGACTGATTTCAGAGGAGATGGGTGGGCAGGAAAAGCAACTTTGTTTCTCTGAGAGGAAAGATCTTTAAGCCTAGACTCTTAAGCAATTAATAAAAATATTTGAGTGTGCTTAAATCTTAAAAAATAATAATAAAAAAATGTACTGGTGTTATAATAATGAAGCTTCTTAAATGCCTCCAGTGGAGTTACTAAACTCAGTAATTATTTTCAAAAGTCGACCAGGTAGATATATGCCTTCCCTATCAAGAATTTGATGTCTCTTCTAAAGACTTTTTTTTTATAAGTTGGATAGGATAACCGTATTGCTTGTGCTTATCATTGTGCTTATTATTCAAAAGAATTTTCCGCCTTTTTAAGACTCTCATTGAAGGATGCTGCAGTGATGAGATTCTCTATATAAATGAAAATGGGCAATTCATGCTTGACACAGATACTACTGCAGTTATCCAAGATGTTCAACTGTTAGAAAAGCTGCTGCTTGACTGGAAGATATGGTCTAAAGCAAAGGTAATCACTTTAATTTTGGAAAGACTTTAAGTCTAGAAGTCAATTTTTTAAAAAAAAGTGATAAAGTGTTATGAGGTCTGAAATGAATTTCTCCCGTTAGATATCAGTAATTACTAAAATTTTCTAAAATTAATGATCTGTGCTTTTCTCTGAATGCATCAAGCTCCCATTATCAGTGATGCAGGTGGCCTTAGTGTGTATTAAATTCTGTAAATGTAATGTATGTAAATGACTTGTTAGTCGAATGGATTAATTTTTTAGAGAAACTTAAGATCAAGAAAGACCGGCTTCCCTCTGGAGTTAAACTGTTGAAAATAACCATCCAGTGTTAATATAGCAAAGAGTATACAAAATTAATATTAGACAAGAACTATTTTTTTTTGTACCTTAATCATTAAAATATGCTTAATTTTGTATGAGCATAACTCTTCTAAGAGTTTCTAGTTCTGACCTGACCATTTGCAGTCATTTAATCTTTCTTAGATGCAAAACTAACTTGTCTTGGTTATGTTCTTAAACTGTTTGTTTTTTTTTATTCTCAGTGTGTAGACTCAGAAATGTATTTTTGAAGCCATGTTGCTGTTTTGTTTTGTTTTTCAGCAAGGTGTTTGGGAAACTCTGTTAGCAGCTCTAGAAATCCTCATTAGAGCTAACCATCACCAACAGATGTTTAACATTAAACAGCTCTTGAAAGCTCAAGTGGTACATCACTTCCTGTTAACTTGTCAGGTTCTGCAGGTAATTCCACTCTG
This sequence comes from Ibidorhyncha struthersii, assembly GCA_013398815.1. Classification (NCBI taxonomy): domain Eukaryota; kingdom Metazoa; phylum Chordata; class Aves; order Charadriiformes; family Charadriidae; genus Ibidorhyncha; species Ibidorhyncha struthersii. The sequence goes on from VZSZ01008696.1 coordinate 42,369, forward strand.
AAATCCTACTTTGTGCTTGGCAAATAGTCAGNACTGAATGCTATAGAAAAAAACTACTTCAGTAGACTGTCCTCTGTGCTTCCAGACTCCTTTATCTTCAACAGGCATTGTTGCTGTAAACTGATACAGTTTCCTGCTGGGTGCTCTACTTACTGCTGGACAGAAGGGGCGAGAGATTTTAACCACCTGATACTATTTGAAAACTTAAAACATAGGCACTAGCATACTTGCATGATCTGTACATGAGTAGGAGCTGAGATGAACTGTGACCCTTTTGTAAAGACCTGTCTCCTACTAGTTCAAGTCTTCGTTACTGAAAAACGTAGATACTGTGCAGGTAGCAGAAACTATCTATCCTGTTTCTCACCAGAGCTAATAGGGGCAATCAGCCAGTAGTGCTCAGTCTGAGCACTCCTCAACATTTTAATCTAGTAGTAGCTTCCTCTATGGCATGGAGATAACTGTTCTAAAAAGTACTTAGGGAAGTGTTTCAGCTCTTTGATAGACACTTAGGAATGTGATTTTGAAATGGTTTCCTTGTTATAGTACATATCTGTTTGTGAAAATATGTATTGTAATCCCTTTTTTCTACACTGTATTTTGTCTTGCATTCCTCTTTATTCCGAGTTTCTCACACTAACGCATGAAATGCATTTATTTTTCCCTCTCAATGATTTTTTTAAATGTCTTTTAATCATTTTCATTGCTGTAAACTTTAAATTTCTTCATTTTTATGCAATATTCCCTACTTTTGGAACTTGATAGCGGTATAGTTAACTCTTAAAATTGTATATTAATGCAAATGCATGGATACAGAATGTTGCATAGTATTTTCCCTGTCTCTTGCACGTGAGTACAAACACCAATATACATTTCTATTGGGGAAAAAATTCATTTCTTAGTTAAAAAAAAACAACCTACTCCAATTGGCCAACAATGATTTGATAATTTTGGGGAATGATGGAATAGAAGATAAAACTGTGTAAACCATTCTCTTTGAAAACCTCACTTAATTTCATTTAATCTTTTCATACAGCAGTCTCAGTTAAGGTGCTTGGGTACCAAAAAAATAGGTGAAATTTAGAGAAGTTAGAAACAAGTTAATTACCATGCTCACATTTCAGGGAGGCTTCCCATAATTTTCTTGAAGGCCTGTTCTAAAAATCATTATTCAGTTAATAGATTTTTTTTTTTCAAATAGCTATTGTCTAACTATATAGAATGCTTGATCAAGCAGAAATTATAAATATAATTATCAATGAAATCTCAAATGTGTATGTTCATAAAAATGGCTGTTGAAGTGGAAATACAGAAAACCTGGTGTGGTACTGTTCAGAAAGCTCTTAATAGGTTTGAAATGTTTGCATCAGCAACTATTTTAATTTCTCTACAGGTATGTAATACGACAGTAAACTACACTTTGAATGGTGATTCATGTACTAAGGCTCCAGCATTCAAGTCAGAGTAGTATAGTATGGAGAAAATATTCATTTTCTGAAAAGAAACTTGCATAACATCCACAATATTTTGTTTGTGTCTGAAGTTTGAATGTGCTGGGCTTGGGTAACATTGAGTAGGCCTATATTAAAGAATACAGGCCTTATTAAGCTTTTTTTCTTGTCTGTTCTACTACAGTGTGACAATTTAAAAAAAAAAAAAAGGAAAACAATTTCAAATGAAAAATACAAATAACTTAGAGTTGTACTGCTCTTTCCTTCTAGGAGCATAAAGAAGGGCACCTTGCATCACTACCTCGGGAGGTTTGCAGGTCATTTGTGAAAATAATTGAAGAAGTGCTTGGGTCTCCCCCAGACCTGGAATTGCTGACCCTGGTCTTCAATTTCCTCTTAGCGGTTCATCCTCCCACTAATACATACGTTTGTCACAATCCTACCAACTTCTACTTTTCCCTGCACATAGGTAGATAAGTCACATATATATATATAAATAAACTATAAAAAAAAATATAGTCATAAATTAGTATCTAAAAACACCTCTTTCACTCTTTTAATTTACTATTCTATGAATATATTTTTTGATTGCTATATTGTAACAACTATATATAAAAACGTCATTGAACTGTTGTGTCTCAGTAAAGTAAAATTAGTTTACAGTATTGAGAAACACTATACTAGACTTTGCTTGGCTTACTTGGAGAGCTTTCTTAGGTCTACAGCCATAGATTATCTCTCTGGTAGTTATGTCTTTAACTTTCTTTAAAGTGTGATGCTGCTAGATGGAATGCATGACACTAGCTGCCTGTATGGACATGTTTGCCTGTGGGCAAACCTAGAGAAAAACATCTAACTTAAATGTAAATGAAGCTTCTTCAGAAACGTGTATATGGGCCTGTCTTCCTCCCTATTTTCTTGTTTCCTGTTACTGAGTTCCTAGAAAAATAGAAAGGCCTGAGGAGCATTTTTAGCAAATGATCAGTTGCACTGCAAGATGTCATTGCAGGCACCATCAGTGCATTGCATACAAGTTACTGAAAGTACCTATGTGTTTTGAGGGATGCAGATCTAGGACAACAGCTGTCTTTAATATCTCTGTACTCAATTATCATTTTGGCAAAATGAGTGATATGAGCTTTAAAAATTCTTTCTTGTTCTTTTAAAAAATGAGAAACTGGTAGATGTATAGTTCATGCTTTAATATTAGCATTGTACAACCTTAGCTATAACTTATGTAAACGTGGAAAGCATCATCCAAGTTCGAAATGTTTTCTCCTTTTGCAGATGCCTGTGTACCTCTGTCTTAGTAATCGGTTTCAAAGGCAATACAGTTGTGTTTATCTGTATCTGTCCTCTAATACTAATAGATGTAAAATTCTGAGTTGAGTAGAATGTACTTTTTGATACTTTAAGCCTTATTAGATGAACCTGTTTCAGAACAGTCACCTGGTTTTGACATGACAAGTCAAAGTTACTACTGCTTGTGTGCCTGCAAGGATCATCTTTAAATATAGTTACTTTAGGAAATCATAATATTTTCAGTGTTATGAAGTAAATTTTACAGATATATCGCTAAAACAAAAAATTGCTCTAATGCTTTTTCTCAAATGCTTGTGAGCAGAGCACTTTTCATTAGCCTCCAGTCATCAGCTTAAAATGTAACCTGACTACTATGAGTCTAAATATATTGAGAATGCAAACTTAAAAAGCTTTTATGTAACTTTCCCCTTATCTTTTCTTTCTAGATGGCAAAATTTTTCAGGAGAAAGTTGAATCGCTTATGTACCTGAGAAATTCCAGCAGTGGTGGGAAGTCAATAGACAGTTCTGCATTTGTGATTACAACTCCAACTGGATTTACAGCTTTACCACTGGAAGGTAAAACAATGCTAGACAAATAAGCACATTAAGACATAGTCCTTTGGCAGATGGCTAGAGTGCCTTAAAGTGTTACTCTCCCACAGATATTCCTTACAAAGCTCCCCCTGATCCTTGGAGCCTGATGTCTGAAACAGCAGAGTAAGGAGGATTGAATTGAATGTGCTACCTAAACTGCTCTTCATTGTCAAGTTGAGACAAATTGCCACACTGATGGCTCAGGCAGTGAAGTGGACCAGATAGCTGAAGAATTTAATTTGTTAAACAGACCTGCTAGAGATGTACAAGAGTGCCTTAACCAGGCAATAGATGAAATAGTGAGCCATAAGCAGCTATTCTATCTGTGCAAAAAGGATTAAGCTGATGCTTTTCTTTATTTGTGCATAATTGTTAACATTCATCTAAATATAGTATTAGAGTATTGGCATTTAGTTATACTGCAGGTATACTGTTCCTACATGATAGAGGATGGGAAAGTATATCTTAATAAAGAACAACTTATACCTTGGATATGTAAATTAAAATCGAATAGTTTTCTAGAAACAGTCTCATTATATAGCATGCTAAACAAATTGAAGTCTATAAAGGTAACTGCTTTAATCAGTTTTGAATTCCTTTGCTATAGGTGCTGAAATAGTGTGAAGTTGTTAGTTCAAGCTGGTAACTTTTTTCAGTTGGCATGCTGTCAGTGTGGTGTTCTTGCATCGTTATTGGATGATATTTTTAATCATACTTTTTACAGGTTTGCATAGGCAATCAACAAATATAATTTGTAAAATGAAAGCTAAAACATATAACTTATGCCTAAGCCTTTATTTAAGCTTGTTGACAATGAGAGAGAAATTCTAAATAAAAATGCATAATCTAAGCAAGTTTACCAGTATATACAAAATAGGAGTGGAAACAAATTACTCTGATCTCAACTTCGTTGCTATATATTTCAGATCATGTATGACTTAGCTATGTTCTGTGCATTACCAATGTAATACCTTTTACGGATGATGTCTTGTTGCTACTTTGCTTAGGAAAGCAAATTGAGTCTTCAAGCATTACTTCAGTTGAAACAGTGTTGGTTCAAGTGCCTTTCAGTAAAAGCAGTGATATGAAGAGCAGACCGCAGTACTAAACTGTGTATGGAATTAGTCATTCTTCCGTATGGATTGTGTGTGAAATCTTATTCTTCTAAACTGAGCACTTTTTTTGTATCAATAGTACCAACTGTACCAAACTACCAAATTGTTCTCAAACAAATGTTACTCATGTGTACCAGAGAATACTCAATATGAACTTCTTGTGAAAATAGGTGTTTGAGTGTTGTGGTTCTGAATTTGAATTTCTAAATTTAGGTAGAATATTTGAAATGGTATGTTTGTTAGATAACTTGCTGCCTGCGTGTGGGTTTGTAGTTGATTGTACTACCTGCTAATGTGTGTGCAGGATTGGCTGTAAGATTGTTGCAGCTGTATAGATCCTTCCTGTTGTCTAAAGGCCGGCTATGTCTGGCTATGTTTGCACATGTGTGTATGTATCTTGTTCATAATAAAAACCTAAAAAAAATTCCTGATACATCACCATTGTATTAGTACTAACTGGTGCATAGTTTTCAAAATACTTCTGAATGAACAAAGCTGTCTTTTCGTAGACTAACAGAAAGCTGCTTCTACCAGTCTGGCATACAGACTGCTTTCCCACTTAAAAATATATTCTATGAAAGACGTGTAATGTGCTCTGAAAGTTTGAATGTTTCACATCCAAATGTGTGCTTAAAAGGAAGCCCTGTCAAATAAAATATGCAATGATTTGTTATAAGTCTGAAGTACATGTAAAGCTTTAGTGCAAAATGGCTAGTGAATACTATTTCAGTGTCAGTGAAACACGATAGATTGGACCTCTTACACAAGAGGTCCAGATAGAGCAACCTCCTCTATTTGACCCTGCTTTGAGCAAGGAGGTTGGGCTAGACAATCTCCAGAGGTGCTTTCCACCCTCAGTGGTTCTGTGATTATGTATAAATTCCTGCTGAGAGTTAGTTGAGAGGTTCATAATGTAAATCCAGAAACTCAGTATAGTATATATGCAAAAATTATTTTTCACTTTATGTATCTTTCAGATTTGTGACTTGTTAAATATATGACTGTGTAATAGTTTACTATCTGTACTTGACTGGTGAAATCTGAGCTATGCCAGGTATTGAATCAGTTATGACACACAACACAGTGATGACCCAAGCTAATTTTAAATGCATGTGGAGCGTAACATTGAGGGAAAAGCTTGTTTCTGGTGTAAAAGGAATGCTAAAGATATCTTTATTTCTCTAGAGAACACTTCCAAGGCTAGTGTACAGCAGAAGATAAGCTCTCAGGCACCTAAAAGGCTTTGCAAAAGCTTACCAGCATCTCCTACTTCTTCACCTCAACCTCATCGAAAAAGACTAACTGAAAGAACAGGAAGGAGTGTTGATGACCTGCAGATTATTGGCAAGCGTGACTACATTGATCTCCAGGGTAAAATTGGTTTTGTAGGAAGTTCTGAAACCATAAAGAGAGTACAAGAAGAACTCTTTCTTAGCAGTTGTGAGTCTGCAAAAACAGTTTGTGACTCAGAGTTAACATCTGCCGAAACGTTTGAAGATATTGCAAAAGAAGAGTTATCTGAAAATGCATTTGAGAGTAAAGAAGCAGATACAGACCTGAAATGTAATGAAGGTGGTAGTTCTGCAGCTGAGCCATTGCTACGTCGTCCAGACAATCTGAAAGGACTGCCTTCATTTCAGAAGAGTCAGAGTAATTTTGCTGGGTTGGGCTTAGCATTTTCTGTTCATGGAGGATCATCAGCCATTGCTCGCTGGCCAAGCTTTGCTGACAAGAGTATACTTCCTGAAGACTGGGAGGGTCTTGCTTTTTCCTCATCTAATGAGAATATCCAAAAACCATCTGAAAGCCCTGATGACAGGTAAGCAGATAAACAAAATAATAAATTAGTAATAGCTCAGGATAGGAGATTTAATTTCACAGTTCTTGGTCTTGATTACTATTCTACAAAAATTGAAAGTCTGAAAATTAAGGCAATGTTTTCAATGGCTGTCATAAACCAATTCATTAAGCTTTTAGTCTATAGAATTGCATTGTTTCAATTTTTGCATTATTTGCGTCACAAACTTTAAAAATCAGGGATTTTGTTATCTACAGTAGGATTGGGAACTTGTTATGCTAGCTCACAAAAAATCTCATCAAGTAATTCTGGTCAGATTATCCTTTTTGCTATCTGCCATCCAAAAATAAGTGTTAGTGAAGAGTATTGGAGAAATGTTTGCCAGATTTCCTCTTCCTGCCCCCTGAGAGTAGCTAACAACTGTGCATTTTTTAATGTTTCCTGTTGTAGACAACAAACTGGTAAAACATTCCTCTGTTTTCAGGTGTACAGAAGACTGTCTTGTGCTTATTTGTTGTGGATTATATGACCTCTTGCGCGGAGTTCTCCTAATCCTACCAGATATCATGCTAGAAGATGTGATGGACAAACTTATCCAACCTGATTATCTTATAGTTCTTGTGAACCACCCATCTCCTCTCATACAACAAGGAGTCATTAAAGTAGGCCTATATAAAATCCTTTCAGCTAAAAAGTGGAGTTGTGCACTATGTTAAATTAAGGTGCAAGCTAAGTTTTGACTTCTAACACAGTTGACTTTCATTTATTCTGGGGAGTTGTCCACACATTTGTGGCCTGAACACGGACTTGAAGCTTCAAAATGTTTTCACAGACTCTTGTAGTATTGACAAGGACAATGTTCCTGGATGATAACATTATGTAGATGAAAAACTTTGAGTAGATTTGTATTTTAATTTGAAAAAGAATAAGATTATACGGCTTTATTAACAAAATCATCCCAAAAAATCGTGCATGCACTTGCATACACACCAAAGTGCAGAATTTAACAAGTAGAAAAAATTGGAACGTATTTATGTATGCATTCTGCAACTGTTGTGTGTGATTTCATCTCCCCAAAACTTGACTAAAAACTTGAGTCTTCAGATCAAAAGGATTAAGTCAGCCGTTGGTTGTAACGGGGGCAGTGTAGACTGAAGGTTTTTACCTAGAATTTGAAAACTTTTTATTTTAAACTGTTCAAATCGCAGGCGAGAACTTAACTTTCAATGGAGTTATAGTAAATGTTTAAATTTTACATCATAATTATGCATTTCTTTTTAGTTGTTGGATGCATATTTCAACAGAGCAAGGAGGGAGCAGAAGGAGAAATTCTTAAAGAGTCGTGGCTTCTCCTTGCTAGCCAACCAGCTCTACCTTCACCAGGGGACTCAGGAAGTTGTAGAGTGCTTTTTGGAAATGCTCTTCGGCCGCTCTGTTGGCTTGGATGAAGAGTAAGTAATGCTTTGCTTTTGCATCCTATAACTTAATATTTGAACAGCACATTTGAGCAGCACACTTTGGAGGCAAGGATATGATAGCTTTCTAATTCCAATTCTCTTCCTAGTAGTCAACAAACATTAAAAGAAAAAAGTTCCTTCAAAACTGTTTTGAAATGTTTTGCTTGTAGCTTTAACATTTAAATGTATTAAAATTCTTATGACTATTGTATGGCCCTTAAGCTGTTTGTAACCAACTTCATCTGATGGGTGCTGTCAACCAGGGTTGCACTTCAAATGTCTTGTAAGCAGTTTAACTCTTCCTATTCTTTCTGATCCTGCATGGAATTCTGATTTATATCCTTAGAAGTTTTTAGTAGTCATTAGACTTCTGCTACTGGTACTACTGGTAGGTGGTTAAGGAAAAAGCTTCTTGCCACAGCTGCTTCCTTGGCTTGGCCCTGAGTTTAAATCCCTATTTCCTTGAACCAAAGAGCCACCTCATATTGACAGGAAAGGAGATTACCTTTAAGCATACAATTATCTAAGTTAATGATATTTTTTAGAGTTAGTCTGACAACTTGATGATCGTACAAGGAGAACATGCATCTAAGTATAGTCAGCAGTCCAAAAATCTCCTTCTCAGTTGCTGCCTCTGCAGGATTTGTAGCCAAATTACTTATGCCTGTTGGCCTGATCTTCATTCCCTCAAAAAAAAAATACTCCTCTTTAACTGTAAGACTTAAACCTGGCTGCTTAACTAGCCCCAAAACAAAGAACTGTTACTTCCTTGGGATTGATTATGGGGCTTGAAAGGTAATTCTAATGTCTCAGGTTTTTAGGACTCTCTATAACAGTCATGTGATGTGCTGATAACCTTAGAATAGCAACTGAGTTTCTTCATGCACAAGTAATACAAGGTCTGAAGCACTCTTCTGAATTCTTCAGTCACAATAAGCCAGAAGTCACCAAACTTTAATTAAACTTCAGCAGTAATGTATAGAAGATATCAAACCTGCTGTCAGTCAGTATATTATTATATTGATACCAACCTGTGTCTGGTTTCTTGATAGTGTCTGTGCCAGTTCTAATACTTATTACTGGAAAGATGATGCCTCATTTTCCTACACTGATTAAAAAACCTCTCTGTTTTAATGAAATCTGTATTGTAGGCAGTTGGTAGTTAACTGAAGCTTCAGATATGCTTTTCCTTGTGGCTCTGAAGTGTTGATTTTGCTCTTATTTCTTTTAGTAGACAGGCATTGTTACTGCGATGAAATGTAGGAAATTGCCATCTACATCTCTGCCAAAATATTGACATAGACTGGTATTCTAGTTGCATATACCAGGTTGCTATTTTAAGGATGTCACTCGCTTATATTTATTTTAATAGATTTGATCTGGAAGATGTCAAGAATGTTGGACTCTTTCAAAAATGGTGTGTCATTCCTCTTCTGGGTCTTATAGAGAACTCTCTGTATGATAATGTTCTGCTGCATAACTGCTTCTGTCTCCTGCTGCAAATCATAAATTCCTGCTCAAAAGTTGCAGACCTACTGCTTGATAATGGTTTGCTCTACGTGTTGTGTAATACACTGGCTGCTCTCAACGGACTGGAAACAAAGTGAGTATTGTATCAATTGCTATAAAAGAGTCCAGGCACAACCTTAAATCTAGGAAAAATTACTGTATTATATTTGGTCTAATTTCTAAAATGATCAGAGAGCTTGTATAAAAATAAAACTGGTTTTGAGGTTTTCAGCTTTAATTATACCTGTAAGTGACAGTTAATGTTTAGATACTCAGTTCAGACAATGGAATATAAAATGTTCTTTCCATACCTTAAACTTTCAAGTGAAATGACATTTTAAAATGCAAGTTTGTCACACTGTATGCACTTTGGATGCTTTTCCTGATAAAGCTCACCTGAACAGTAAGATAAAGGTCCAGGAGATGGTAGCGTTCTACTGTATCTATAGCCAAGATCAAAACTTCAGGGAAAGTCTCTCCTGTTTTGCCCATGACTTAATATTTGAGATTGAGTAACTTAAATGACTTACTTACAAACATTCTGTATGTGTAAGTAAGGTTATATAGTGAAGGAAGGAGAGGTGGAGTTTGGTTAATTTATTTCATTAGTTTATATCTCAAAGAAATAGACGTATTTCCTTTTTACTGCAGTACAGTTTTAGTTCTGCATGGTTACAATTTGAGATATTATCCTATTTTTCTTTTTAGAAATACAGGATTTCAGACCTGTTCTTTAACTTAGAAATCTGATAATAATACATCATTGCTTTTTCAATAAAACTTTGTTACAGTCTTATTGTTCAAATGTCTCAAAGATTCTGCAGGCTTCCAGTCTGTCAAAGTTAACACTACAGAGGTGTCTTTGCTTAGTTTTCTGCCTTCAGCAGTAACATTTTCATATGAAGTACAATATAGAATTAGGTAGTACTATTAGAATAGTAATGGGTCTTGTTATGGGTTACAATCTACTAGAATTGTCATGTTTCTGGTAACTACAACTTTGTTTGCAGCATTCCCTTGAATGACTACAAGTTACTTGCATGCGATATACAACAGCTGCTGGTAGCAGTTGCAATTCATGCCTGCAGCTCCTCAGGTTCTCAATATTTTCGTGTTATTGAAGACCTCATTGTGCTGCTGGGTCATCTTCAAAATAGTAAAAATGCAAGGATGCAAAGTAAGTTATCTGCTTATTTTTGGGGTCACGGGACTGGAGAAGTAAATCCCTTCCCCATTGATTTTTGTTTAAATTAATATTCCTACTGAGGGAGAAGGGGGAGTTTTCTGGTGATGGATCTCTTTTTTAAGTGGTTCTCAAAGTAGTAGTTTTCCTCAGGAGCCTGCCTTGTGGTAAAGAATTGTGTACTGCTAATCTGAACAAACCGTGACTGTAAAAGTTCTTTAAGGGTATTTAAATTGAAATGTTTGATACAGTTTCATTTAGCTTATTTCAGTGTAATCAAATTCAATGGCTTTTCCATGAGAACTCACTTTTGTACTGTCTGTAACTGTGGAATACTGAGGTGTCTTTCTATGTGACTCAGTGGAATCAAGAGTTTTACAGCTTTTGACACATTTTGTGTTCTTTTATTTTTTACAAACATCTGGTAAAAATTCTTGAAGATGTGTAAAGAATGTTGTGTCCTTTGTATGCCTCTCTGTAGATATGGCAGTTGTTCTGCAGTTAAGAGTTCTTCAAGCAGCTATTGAATTAATAAAAACTACAGCAAACCAAGATGCTCATGAGCAGGCCGGTTCAGTCCCATCACCATCTGCACCACAACGTGCAATGTTTCAAAAGCGTAAAGGCATTGCTTGTGAGTAGCAAAAGTGTACTGCTCTTGTATTTTCTCCTGTCTGTACTTTCAAACTGTGATTTCAGTGATACAACAAATGAGTCCTGTTGCTTTGCTTTTTCTGTGGATTGGCTTTATAAATCCATATGTGTATTTTTAGAGTAGTGTAGCCTGTACCCATTTTGAACTTGGGTGGGTTTTTTTTGTATTAGGAGGAGGGAGGGGGGAACAAAACCAAAACCTCGATCACCTTATTCTCACTGCAGTGTCTAAAGCCAGAATTTACCTTTTTGGGGGGATTCTCTTCAATTCACAAGTTCCTTGGTAAAGGTGTTTTTAAAGTAATTCATAGGGGTTTTAATAGCCAACTTTGCAGTAAGAAAATACCAAAATAAAGTTTCTGTAACTTTAACACAGCTGTGATGTGGGGATTGCATTGTTGCACAACTTCTAGTGATCCTACTGAAGTAAATATGTGGCACTCCAAACTTAGTTGGGAATGTGAGATTCCTAGATTCCACTGTGGTTGTGCTTGTAAAACAACCACTTGCAGTTCTTGGCTTAGCAGTAATACTTTCTCTGTATTTGATAGGCTGTGAATCATTCTGTAAGGTTTTTGGAGTCCTCTGCCTGCAAATTGATTTTTTTTTTTGTGTATCTCTCACAGAAATGACACTGTATTTAAGACTTTGTAAAAGATACAACTTAACCTGACACTTATTTGAGTTTTCTTAAAAAAAAAAAAAAACAAAACAAAACAAAAAAACAACAAACAAAACAAACAAACAAAAAAAGAACAAAAAAAAACCCAACAAAAATCAAATCACTATTATTCCCTGTTTATTATGGGAATGTTTCTCTTGATATGGTCAGCTTCTGAGGCCCCTCTCCTTCAGCCTAATAAGCATAGTGAAAATATTTTTTTTTATTGGAGATAAATTAAAAAAAGTTATTTCTGAAAGAAGCAAGTACAGTCAAGGCCCACCAGTTCATTTCAAGAAAATTTTAAGGAATATACTTATAACTTAGAAATAGTACTTCTGTCAAAATTTGCAGCAACGGGTATGGTACAAAATGTGTTTGTTTATAAGCTGTTAATATAACGGATTCCTCATTTGTGCTGATAAAGCTACTTTTTGATATGCAATATTTTTTGTTGTAGCATTGATTTTTTTTTAATACTTTATCCTAATTCTACAGTAAAAACAGGAATAAAAGTAACTTCTTCAGAATCTGCTTTACACAAATATGCAAGTTGTACAATAAATCTGATCCTAACTCATTTCATTATATCACTTCTTGAATTTTATGTATTTATTTTCAAACAGAAAAGCTTTTAAAAGAAACGAACATCCAAATGATGCTTATGTTCCCTTCAATGTTAATGTATTTCAAATGTTTTGTTTCCTTAAATGATATGAACTCTTTGGATGAAAGCAGTTGCTGAGTGACTAATTTCTTGTGCATTTTAGTAGGATGCTATTAATGCTTCTCTACTTAAAGGCTCCCGAAAGTTTTCACTTGCTCAGTCTGATGCTCTGCTGATGAAAATGCGTTCACTAGCAAGTGAGGAATTCAACATGATGATGCAGCGGAGAATGAGCCAAGAAAATCCTGTCCAAGCCACAGAGACTGAGTTCGTACAAAGGTTACAGAGGCTGACTGTTCTAGCTGTTAACAGACTCATTTATTTAGGTAGGATTTCTTTTTGTTCGTTTCTGTTTTGACAGAGCCAATGTAGTGCTATAAGAAAAACGGGTTCTTGCTTTTGGAGTGTTTGAGAGGAAAGTAATACCATTGATGCTAGTCTAATGGATTTAACCATAAAACATCATTCTCAGTGATTTGACTCACAGTGTTATGTAACTGACAATCTGGATACAGGTTTTCATCTGAATGAACTGAACAAGTTATTTTAATTCTGTGTTAGTCCATTCATGTGTTAACTGCCTGAATTATCACCTGAAGATTTAACTCTGCCAAAGGGAGCATCTGCTCTCTTAAAATGCATCAGTTTGCATGTTTCTGTGAAATGGCTACCTTTATTAGCAAGACTTGATGACTTTGGGGGCTAGTTCAAATTCCACAGAAGCAAGAGAGAGTTTAGTATGTGGGACAAATAATGGAATGGCTCTGTGATTAACTGTACATGCTGAATAAATTGGTTTATAAGAGAACTGAAATAAGGAATAGGTTTTGATATTTAAAATTCTAAAAAGTACGGTAGGTATAGTAGTAAAGGCAATATTTGATTTAATGCCAACTAAAGGATCATAGGTTTTGCTTGAGATGGTGCTGATCAATATGTGCCTCTTAAATTTCAAGCATCTGATGAAGAGTGCCTTGATGTACTGGGTATAACAGAAACCACAAGTCAAAGCAGACTTTCAGCATCCCAACTGGAAGTTCCTGAAGAGGAAAGCCAGCAAGAACTGCCTAACAGAATAAATCCCTTTCTTAAAGAAATGTTCAAAATGTTGGCGGAAGGAATCAAAGTATCCATTGTAAGTAATTAGGTGTTGTCCATATTAAAGTATATTTCATAAGGTCCCTTTACTAGAAACTTTTTATGCATAAAGTCTTCTGTCCATAAATGCTTCCCTTACTACCTCTCTCAGTTCAGCTGTGGCATTAAAAACTTGGTTCAGCTTCCCACGTATTCTGCAGTCGTAAGATAATAAATGCATCTGCTCTGATTTTCACCTTAATATTTAGCAAACCTGCTCCTTGAACAAGCACACAAAGGTTAAATAGATTTCTCTGTAGGCCACAATTTTGCTTTGCCTCTTCAACCTCAATGTTTAAGTTTGCTGGAGCCTATAAAACAAGATCTGCAGTGCATCCACAGATGATGGAGAGTTTGAGCAAGTTGTGTCTATAATATATTTTAGAGTTGGTGATGTAATTGGGGAGGAAGGGGAACTATATTTTTTTTAAATTGTTGCCAAAGGGATAAAAGTTTTTTCTTTTCTAGCATACAGGTACTAGCTTGTCAACCTTTCCAAGGTGATCAGATTTCACTTGGGTAATTTGAAATGGTGTTATTGGAAAACTTAACTTATTGCTTCTCTTTTACTTAGAGCACCAGCAGAATGAATGCACCAAAACAGCAGTGGAAGAGAATCCTTTTATCATGTAAAGACACTTTCCGTACACAACTTGGGAGGCTTCTTGTGCACCACTTGTCTCCGGCAAGGTCACTGCAAGAGAGAAAGCAGGCTTTGGGGATGGTGCATGAAGTAAACAATCAAGAAATTATGCGTGAATGCCTTAGCCCAACTTTGCAAGTAAGCTCGAGAGTGTTTGAGAGAAGTTTTGTAAAACATGTATTCAATTCTTTTGTTTAAATTTTGCCATTATTTAGAACAGTATGTGGCTAAAGCTGTTCACTGCTGTTTTAGCAATGTTTGGTGTAATGACAAAGTCATGTCATACAAAATGCCCATGTGTACCTCTCCAATTACTATATTATCCTGAGGGTAGATAGTTTTGTAAGAGGCAAGATAGGATTACATATGGGTATATTGACTCTGTAGGACATCAAACATCACACATCCTGTGTAGTGCAGAAACAAAAGGCAGTACTAGTTTTAACATGAAGAATTTTACTGAGGATGCTTGAAGTTAAGGTACCCTGAAAAAGCAAATGAATGAAGGAATTACCCTTGCCTTGGAACTCTGACTGCAGGTTTCCTGAAACTTGTAAGAACGGATTGCCACTAGAGATTTTAAGAGGCAGTCAGTTCTCAATCAAAGCAGTGCTCTATCTCTTCTTATTTAGCCTTTATTAATTCTTAAAGTGGGATTGTGTATTTGATGTTCTTAAATAGCTGAACAGTTTCCCCCTGCTTTTCTGGGTTTGTCAGGAAAAAGCTTTTTGATTGCACTCTGTTAGTGCAAGCTTAAGAGAAAGCGCCATGATCAGGAATCGGGAATGTTGCTGTCAGAGATCTTCAGGAGCTGCAAGAATGTAATAAATGGTGTAAGGCATGCCACAGTTTGAGTCGCTGTATACTAAGGAGAGAAAGCACTTATTTGATGAACCTATGACACTTCTTCATTTCTGCTCATATATACGTTATTTGATTAAATTAACACTTTCACCAGTAAGAAAAGAGCTGATATTTTAGCAATGGCTACTCTGGGGGAATGTCATGTTGAGTGCATTTATGGCCTGTGTCTGCTTAACTTCATTATCTGTTAGTTCTAATTTGGTTAATCAAACAAGGTGTGCGATATAAGGAGTCTCTGGTATGTACTTCCTGAAGTATAAACAAGGCTGAAGGAGCTGAGTATTTGGAAATGAAACTTAGTTTTCCTGTAAGCCATTTGAAAATTCAAAGATGCTGGGAGAAGTTTTATCATGTGGAGGATTAAATTCAGCATGTACTTTCTAGTTTTATAGAAGTTTGTCTTCAAATGTTAAAGAAGCCATTTTCTTTAAATCACAGAAAAAATAGTAGAAGAAACCTGTCCAGGCTCACTAGAAAAGGGAATAAATTTGGAGGAAAAAATGCTCAGTGTTGCATTGTGGAAATGAGAATGACCATACATCTTTTTCCCCCTCTTATCTTCTTTTCATCTTTTAGCATGGACCTAAATTAGTGCTCTATTTGTATGAGTTAATGTGTAATCACAGTGATGAAATGACCAAAGACCAACAAAAAACAGCGGGAGACTTTGTGAATACTTTAAAATGTTGTGGCTATAAATGCATTCCCCTGAGCCCGCGACCAAAACCAGATCTAATAAAAGCTTTGAAAGAGGTTTGTGAATAAAAACTTTCTTCAAAAACTGCATATATTTGAGACAATTATCTGTTATATGGGGTCAGAGTCTTACTGCAGACAGCTGTTTTGTTTGCTTGGTGCATGGCTTATGCTTTTGGGGATTCTCTTTGAGTTCTGAGTATTTCTGTTACAGATACTCAACGCTTCACAGCAAGCTCACATGTTAATGCTTCTTGGTTAAGCATATTACTTAACCCAGGCAAAAGTTGAGAGTTCATAATAAGTTACTAGTATATCTCACTGTTGAGGAAAAAAAGTATGTTTCTTTGCAAAACAACATAATTATATCTAAATATAATAAAACAGCAGTAACTGAAATGAAATCGTGATGGTTTTAAATGCTGTGAAGATATCAGTTCAACAGTTTTGTCAGTCTTCCTTTTTTTAAATCGGCCTATTCTTTAGCCTCTGCTTCCTTATTTTGTCTATCTGAAAAAAGTGATGTATAAAACTTGCATTCAGGATCAGAAGAAATATGAGATGGAAGAAGGTGTAAACAAAGCCGCTTGGGAGAAGACAATGGCTAATAATCGGCAAAAGTAAGTGCCTTCTAAAAGGGGCTGCAAGAACTCTGTAAGAATGTTCTCTGTTCAGCACACCCCATTGCAAAGTTGCCTGTATTATATGTGTTTTTTCACATTAACAGCACTGCTAACTTTTGGGGGTTTATTTTACCATTATAAAACCAGCTTGACTGTAGGTATATGCATTTTGATAGGTGGTATAATAAATTGCATTGTGTGAACATCAGAATACTAAATGATTTTCTGCACACTTGATATTTCACCCTTAGTTCTACAGCTGTTGTATCTGTCCAGTTGCCTCTTGTTGCTGTGATCTGTGCAATTAAATGTAAGGCAAATGTCCCTGCAACTAACCTGATCTTCAACAAATAAAATATCATTATATTCAGCATAGTATTTGAACACTTGTGAGCTACGTAGACTGCTGCTACTTGGTGTAATGTAAGTTTAGGTAGCTTGCGGTAGATTAAGAGGTTCTTTTTGTTAATTTACATTTCAGGCTCTGACATAAAAATCAGATCTGAGATGCACACACAACATGCTTCAATGCAGGCAACTGTATTAGCTATAAAGGTCAGCTTAGTCAAGTCTGTCCACATAAGCGATAAGACTTTACTATGTTGAATAGCTTAAGAGATTTGAGCAGTGGTAAATTACTGTTCTTACTTAATATTTTTATTGTAATGAGTATACATCAGTTAGTGAAACATGCTAATATATAGCCATTGATCTTCTGATTGGCTTGGCTTGTCTTTGGCCACAAGTAATGGCTTTTTTGAAGGCTAAGAAGCAGAAGGTATTCATGAGTCTCACGAAAAATTTGTAAGCTAAGCTGCTCTGCATCTGCTGTAACAAGAACTATGGATGTCTACTGCCAAATTGATTGTAGTTTATAAGGGGGTTTTGGTATCTTTCCTTCCCTTTTCAGTGTGTTTATTTGACATCTTAAAACACAACTCTCTTTCCGCAGTCTCTTTCAACGTCTGGATACAAAATCTAAAGACATTTCCAAAATAGCTGGAGACATCACACAAGCTGTGTCTCTGTCACAAGGAATGGAAAGGAAGAAAGTAATCCAGCACATTAGGGGGATGTATAAGGCAGAGCTAAGTGCCAGCAGACATTGGCAGGAACTTGTTCAGCAGCTTACCCACGATCGGTAAGTTGTTCTCTCATCTCAGTGGAAAAGCAAGAGAGATTCAAAGCTTGACCTGCGCTTTTCGTTCTGCTTAGAGGCACGTGAAATGTAGGTGATATTAAAATTAGAATTACTTACTTTTGCTAATGGTTAAAGACTTGTAAAATACTTGATTTATTCTCCTGTTTTTTCGGGTGAATAGCCAAGCAGTATTTCTGTGCCATTTTGACAAGGGTTTTTTAGATACATTTTGCTGTGCCTAATAGAATGAAGAATGACATAAAGTTTTAGTATCTTGCATTACATTGATGGAGTAACAAAACATTTTGAGTAATGTTATTCACATTAGCATCCAGGTAGTGTTTGCTAATCTGCATAGAGCAAAAGATGTTAAGTCTTGACAAGAAACAAACAATAGGTTTTTTGGACTAGTATTTTATCATGTTTGCAGCAGCTGAGTTTTCAAAATATAGTATTGGGTGCATTGTATTGTTGTTTTCATCAGAATTAGTAACTTCAAGAGCAGTCTTATAGTAGCTCATAAGTAGTCAGTCAGTGCGGTGGCTCATGAAAATAAACTACAGAATTGTCTTCTGATACTTTTTCAGAAATAATTGCCCAGTGTACAACTGTGAAACTTCTGCCTTTCTACTAGTTAAAGAAAAACAGAATGAAAAAACATACTGCTTCTGCTGCCAAACTCTAACATACTTTTGTTTTTTTCAGAGCACTCTGGTATGACCCAGTCTATTACCCAACTTCTTGGCAACTGGATCCAACAGAGGGCCCAAACAGAGAGAGGCGCCGCTTGCAGAGGTGCTACCTAACTATTCCAAACAAGTACCTTCTCCCAGACAGGCAGAAACAGGAAGGTAATTACAACATCTTCTAGGAGTATATCTGAATTATAATCAGGACTAGTGCCTTACTTATGGTGTTTTTATAGGTGTGATAAAAACTCCGTTATCTTATCTATTTGAAGACAAAACACATTCTTCTCACTCTTCTACTGTAAAGGACAAAGCTGCAAGTGAACATATAAGGTAAGGTTTGGGTAACATTTGCCTCTTTCCAACTTTCTCCTGTTCCAAAGAAAGTCCTCCTCACTTTTTTGTCTAAATATTAAAAAAAAAATCAAGTGAGATAAGGACAAATGTCAAAATGGTAGTTTTTTTGCTGTACTCATAAGCAAAAGATTAGAGCTACTAACATGTACACTTTCTGATTCTTAAAACAGTCCATCCCCATGACTTCCAAAATCAGTAAAAGCAAACACGATCTGGTGTGTAATCACCTGTTACAGGCACTAATACTGCCTAAAGTAACTCCAGAGAACACACAAAGAAATAAACACAAATAGACTCATGAGCAAGTCTAGAAAGTTGAGGTTCTGGGTTTTTTCCCTCCTTGGGATTTGAACCATTAGAGCCATAGTGTTACAAAAGACTTTTTTAACTGTAGCCTTTGAGGCTGTTACCTTTAGGTATGTGCCAAAAAGTACATAAATCCATAAGCAATAATATGCTTTAAATATTTCAGAGTTAATCGAAGATGTATAAGTGTAGCACCTTCTAGGGAGACTGCTGGGGAACTGTTGCTAGGTAAGTAGAATTTTTAGTCCTCAAATACCCTTTTTGCCTAAGATTCTGCTGTATATATAAACTCGGCTGTTTTTTTTTTTTAAAAAGTAATTGAGCTGTTGCCTGACTTCTTATGGATTATAAACTTTATAGATTGGTTTTGCCTTTCTTCCCTACTGTTCGCATGAGTGCTATTTGGACTCTAAGTTTTAAAGTTGCAGACCACTTGCTAAAAGATGTGGAATGCTAAATTCTATTTCTGTCAAGTACTGTCTTGCCCAGGTACTATTCTCAGTATTCTTAACACCTGGACACTGTTCATATAGCATGAAGATGCATTATACAAATAGTCATATTGTGTACCTTTTTGCAACTATTTTTTTCCTGCAGGAAAATGTGGCATGTATTTTGTTGAAGACAATGCTTCAGACACAATTGAAAATTCTGTAAGTATTAGAGCATATTGTCCAGCTTTAACTTTTCCAAACTATACCCATGAGTAGCTTTTGTCTACTGTCACTGAGATTGCTGGAGTATTAGAGTTAGATGTCTCAGGACAAGGCCAGCCAAACTGATTAGTTTGGGTTCGGTGTTGCTTCTGTTTCCCCTGGCTGTGGAATCAGTGGTGATAGCAGAAAATAGGAAAGATGTGGGACTGGGACTGGAAGGGAATGAGGAAGGGGTGTTGTGGGGAGGCTTCTGCACCTTGCTCTCTGTTGCTCCAAGTTCATCAGCATAAGTGCACAGAGCTTGCTTTGGTCTGCACCTGAGATAACTTGCCTTACTGAAAGCTGGAGCACTAGGAAGTACAGAAACTGAGTGTATGAATTGTGCTGTACTCCTCAGCATCTAGTTCTTGAATTTTCCATTCTACAGGATGTCCTAGCTCCCCCCTTATCCTATACAAGAGAGGACTGTTTCATGGAGGAAACTGGACCTGACCTAATCCTTCTGATATACCAAGTCTCTGTTGTATTAAGTTTATACATCCAACAAACATTTAAAAAAAAAAAAAAGATATGGGTTATACTGCTGAAAGTCTTAAACTATTTTCAGGGAGCTCTTCCTTGCACCCACTAAGCATACAGCTCCTGTGGTTGAAGATGTTCTCAGCTGTTTTCCTGCTTCGTCCTTCATAGAACTGTCAGATTCATGGATTCGTGGCAAAGCTTTGCTTACTCTGGTTGGCTGTCTGCTTTTTTTATCTTAAGCATCAGTGAAAGTATGGCATTGCATGCTAGTGTTGAATAGGGAACTAGAGCAGCTGAGGAGCATGCATGATGTTCTGCCAACTGCCTTGAGGAGAGTGGAGGATAGGAAACATTAAAGAAAATCACAACAAGGTCTTAAAGCATCACAGCAAAATTCAAGTTTGCCTTATGATATACTGTATGGTTATAAAATGGCCCCATTGGAGGGCTGCTTGTTTGGAAAATCTACTATTTAAAATAACTTTTTCAATTGCAAATTCTGCAGAGTTTTCATGGAGAAACTGAACCAGCATCCTTTTCTTGGACATATGAGGAAATTAAGGAAGTTCATAAGCGCTGGTGGCAGTTAAGAGACAATGCTGTGGAAATATTTCTAACAAATGGCAGAACTTTACTCTTGGCTTTTGATAATACAAAGGTAATGTGGCACTGATGGATAATAATAGATCAAAGCATTTTGCTGTGTCCTCGTAACACATACATTCATGCATTAGTTTTTAAGGACACCTGTTGCATGGACTAATTAAATTCTGCTTAAAACCTTTGAAAAAAATTTGCTCACCTAGACTTCTAGACAAACACAATCATGTTGTAAAACACATCTCTGATGTATTAAGACATTAAAGAATCTTAGTAATACTAAATGTTATTCCATTACAGCAGAAATTTGTAAAATGAGAGTAACTTACTAAGTCTTTGTAGTTTGAAACTTTTAAAATTATATTATTAAATCTATGGTATTTTCTTTTAGGTCCGTGATGATGTGTACCACAACATCTTAACTAACAATTTGCCTAACCTTTTGGAATATGGAAACATTACTGCTTTGACCCACCTGTGGTGCACAGGACAGATTACTAACTTTGAATATCTGACTCATTTAAACAAACATGCGGGCCGTTCCTTCAATGATCTCATGCAATATCCAGTATTTCCTTTTATACTTTCTGACTACACCAATGAAACGCTGGACCTAAATGATCCATCAGTATATAGGTAATATGAAATGCTTGGAACTGGTTATTTCCAAATACTTGAACTGATCATCCAGTATAGCTTTTTAACTTCATTGTACTAAACTGCACACATCACACGAATGGAACTATTCAGGGACAAGCCTCATCCATAATACTGTGAGCTTCTTACAGTAAATGGCTGCTTCACCTCAGACACTTAAATCAAATGCATGGTATTATGAGTGTGTATATTCAAAGGATGCTATGAATTGGATTTATGTCTTAATATGATATGGATAGTCCACAGATTTAAATAAAAGCTGTATGTTTAAATTCATGTGATTGAAGACTTCCAGGCCAATTAGCAGAAATTAAATAGAAAAGGAAATAATACTATGAATTATTTAGCCAGTTACAAAACCATATTATCTTAATTGTGAATAGAGTCAAGTGAATTGTCCCACCCTAGTAAACTTCTGTTAAGCTGATTTAACATTTGTGTGCACAAAATCTTTGCCTCTCTATGATGCCACTGATTTGACAGAGGCGCTTTGCATTTTCTTGCCTGTGCTATAGGGTAGCCTGTGGGTCTGAGTTTGCCCTTACCACTAGCTAAAAGTGACCTTCTTATTTTCTGAACTCTTGTAAAATGCTATTAAGATTTGCTTGTCCTTTTCATGATACTAAAGGTGCTATTCTTAATAATACATTATTAAATGGTGTGAATCAACATCTTTATAAAAATGACAAGATATCAGTACTATTTCTGTTACAGAAATCTGGTCAAACCAATAGCTGTGCAGTCTAAGGAAAAAGAGGATCGTTATGTGGATACCTATAAGGTAATTTGGATAACTTTTGCTTCTTGCTTTTTTCCTGTGTATAAATGATATGGAGGCTTTAATTTTTTTAACATATACTGATTGGGGGGGAAAGAAAACACAAATCCAATATTTTTTGTCTATGGAATTCTCATATCTAGTATGCTACGTTTCCTGGGAATTGTTTTATAACATGCTTGGAACCTGTGTTTGTCTATTCCTGTACCTGAAATCATAAATCAGTTTAATCTTTCCATGTGATGCTGCTGAGGAGTTTAAATTGATATCATCTTACATATGAATATTCATATATTTAAAAATTCCTAAAGATCAGGAAGATAACTCAGTGCTGTTTATTTGAGATTAATTCAGTGGAACTTGTGGCTATTGTTTGTTTTATAACAGAAAAGCTGTTTTCCCTCAAGCGCTCTATTATTTTAACGTGCCCTACTATGATTACAGTGCTCTTTTTTATTTTTTTTTGCTCTTTAGAATATTTTAAAGGCTGTAGGAAATAACATGACGGGGATGGAGAGCATCTGCAGCTGGACCTTTAAGCTTATATCTATATCATCATGGTCTAGTGTATTGCTTGCAAATATTTTTTTTCCATTTAGTGTTGAAAAGCCTGTACAATGACTCTGTGGTGTTAGAGAATGAGAGAGGGGGAGGAAACCCAAAAGTAATAAATAGTGGAAAACAGGTCATTAAACTGGCTTGAGACTTCGATTGTGAGAGCTATCACATGTCTTTAGACACTTAAAATGTATTTGATTCCAAATCACTTTTAGATGTATGTTCCTCTAAAAGTTTAAATTTTATTCCTAAACAGCTTAGACAAGCTCTTATTTTTGTTATTGGAATGCAGTCTAAGTAGGAGGCTTGTGATTTACTTATTTTTTTTACTACTTTTCTAGTATTTGGAAGAAGAGTACCGTAAAGGAGCACGAGAAGATGATCCAATGCCCCCTGTACAACCGTATCACTATGGATCTCATTATTCCAACAGTGGAACTGTGCTTCATTTCCTAGTTAGGCTGCCACCTTTTACTAAAATGTTTTTAGCCTATCAAGGTAAGGTTACTTTTGCTTGCACTTCTTTCACATCTGGGCCTTGTCCCAATGGCCCAGGAATGCAATATATCACTCTGTTTAGCATAGTTATCAGTTCCAAGTAGCTGAGTTCAGTAAAATTAAAACTAGTATGCTTTCACAGTACACCCATTCTGAAATTATCAAGCTGGACCACAAAGCTGTATGTCTTATATTTATACTTTAGTGTATATAGAATGAAAAAGGTGGCCTATATTTGACTTGCAGTCCATGTGTCGTTCATAGTAATTAAGATAAAAGAATTCTAAATGTTCTCAGCTAACTGGAGAGCAGTTAACTTGAAGTTGCAGATGTGCAACTGTTATCGTGTCCATCATTGATGTAACAAATTTGGTTTGGATTTCTTTACAGATCAAAGTTTTGACATCCCAGACAGAACTTTTCACTCTACCAATACAACCTGGCGACTCTCTTCGTATGAATCAATGACTGATGTAAAGGAACTTATCCCAGAATTTTTCTACCTTCCCGACTTTCTAGTTAACAGAGAAGGTATACTAAGAGGATACCAAAACTGTATACCCAAAACAGGTGTATGGTTGAGCCTATGGGTTGAAACTGAGAACATTTATATCCCTTGACTGAATATGCTAAGCAGTAGATGTATGGGAGAAACTTCCAGGATATGCTACAAAAGCTGTGGTGTAGGACTTAAGGGAAGGTTTTTTTTATAATTATGTCAGAGGTGCAAAGGAGTTTCCTGTTGTCTGATTTCTTCATTTGAATGAGTATGTAGAGCTTGAATGTGTTTGGGGGGGGACTTGTTAACAGTGCTGCTTTGTTGATCAGCAATCACTGTGGTTGGTGCTTAGCTTTCATAGAACTCTATAAAGACCTTTTTTGAAGTTACTGTCAACTAAAATGTTGCAACACTTACTCCCCCTGTTTCTAGGTTTTGATTTTGGAGTACGTCAAAATGGTGACAGAGTTAACCATGTCAATCTTCCACCCTGGGCTCGTAATGATCCTCGTCTATTCATCTTGATTCATCGTCAGGCTTTGGAGTCTGACCATGTTTCCCAGACAATCTGTCACTGGATTGACCTGGTGTTTGGTTATAAGCAAAAAGGAAAGGCCTCTGTTCAGGCTATTAATGTCTTTCATCCTGCAGTAAGTATTTGTTAAGCACTTTGTTCATTGTGCTTAGTAACTTAATGGGGAAAGTTTGGTCCGACTTGCTTGGAAAACATCCAGCATTGAAGCAAGGTCCCTTGCTGGTGAAGTGTTGAAGACTAAGAAAAGGCTTTAAACATTTCAATGTGGAACTGATAAGATCCCAGGGACTGTTGTCAGACTTAATGAATTTGTGTTCATATTTCTTGCCTTGTGATAGCCATGGAGGGATGATCAGGTACAGGGTTTAGACTTCCTGGATAGTTGTTTGCAGTGGTATACAGGTATTGTGTTTGTGTGTACCTGCTTCTATCTCATTCAAACAAACCTTCCATTTAGGCATAGTACTGCA
This sequence comes from Ibidorhyncha struthersii, assembly GCA_013398815.1. Classification (NCBI taxonomy): domain Eukaryota; kingdom Metazoa; phylum Chordata; class Aves; order Charadriiformes; family Charadriidae; genus Ibidorhyncha; species Ibidorhyncha struthersii. The sequence continues at coordinate 66,991 of VZSZ01008696.1, forward strand.
GCTTTTGATACGATTAAAGTAGTTCAGTTTGTCCTGAGCTCATTATTTGTGGTGTTCTTTGTATACATCTTGTTTCGTCCCTCTAACGAGCACTTTCTCCTCCAGTAAATTTAATTTCAAATAAGTCTTCATTTAATGTAAAGAATTCCAGAGTTTCACTACTTAATTTTAACATTAATATCTCAGATTGTATCCTTTAGCTTCAGTCCTTACTATCACAAGGTTTGTTCAGCCAGGCAGTCTTGGTTTCAAATGTTCATTCAAATATGTTCCTTGCATTTAGTGATCATTCTGTAGCTGGAACAGCTAATAAGAGTAGTGTTTGGCAGTGGTGACTTTTTCTTTTCAAGTTGCCTTCCAAATGCTTTCCTTTTCCTTTTTTTGTGCTTAAGTATTGATTTAGTTATTACCTTAAATTTCAAATACTAAGTTTGTGTGAGTGTGCTCATTGTTTCTTAAAGTGAAAAGTCAAGGCTTTTGTCAGTGTGATTGAGGAAAAGTATGTGGTACACAATTAGATACATGAAAAAGACAAACGAAAGAAAAGAATTTCCACTCTCCTGAAATATGAAGGCTCTTCCTCCCTCCCCACCCCAAACTGGAGCTTTAATACGTTAATTAAAAAGAGGTACAGAAAACAAACTTTTTAATTTTTCTTTGTTTATCGTCAGCAACTATTCTGGTTTTGCACATATTAGTAAAGGTCTACTAAGAAAACCTCTTTGACAGAAATTAGTCATGGAATACATGTAGGAGCAGCTTACATGATAATTCTTAGTGGTAATTATCTCACAGAAGTGGTGACAAAATTACTATTCTCAGTGGCTCTCTAGTCAGCACAGCCGTTGTGGGTTGGCTTCTGGTCCAAATCTTAACAAACAACTGAAGAGTCTGCCTCTAAATTTGTGTGTGTGTGTATGTGTTGAAAAACCTTTCCCAAAGACAAATTTATTCTTGCCCTTCCCCATTTTTTTCCCTCTCTAGACCTATTTTGGGATGGATGTTTCTGCTGTTGAGGATCCTGTTCAGAGAAGAGCCCTTGAAACAATGATAAAAACATATGGGCAAACACCTCGCCAGCTGTTCCATGCAGCACATGTTAGCAGACCTGGATCCAGGCTTATCATGGAAGGAGAACTTCCTGCTGCCATGGGATTACTAGTGCAGTTTGCTTTCAGAGAAACCAGAGAGCACACTAAAGAAATAATATATCCAGTATGTCATTTTGATTTGCAAGGTGGTTTAATTAACATTCATATGCCGTAATTATTGTACCCTTATGTTTACAGTTTCCATCCTAAAAGTGCAACTTACTACCCATATTGTACTGTAAAGGCAATGCACAAAATTAGTAAAGTAATAGTGGAAATTATTTTATGCATTTGTGATATATTTTGTGTCAAACTAAGATCTGAATTTACCTTGGTCATAGCAAATAGGTGTTGGAGAGCATTTCACTTAACCAGTTTTATACTTTCAAAGATGAATTCTGAAATCTGTGTGCAAACCTATCGTAGGTAGACACATACTGTGCTTTCTTCCATCCTCAACTTTTTCATTATCTGTAGGACAGTTCAAATTTCTTCACTTCAAACAGTTGCTTTCCCTGAAGTCCAGGGAGAAACCGAGTCTTTGCACTTAAAGAAATTGGTAGTTTTCACTCTGCTACCTGTACTTCCAGCTTGCTATCTCAGCCCTTAAAGAAATGGGAGAACTCCCTTAAAGCTAATAATTTAGCTGATGATAGTACAGTGCTTCATACTTGTCTTTCTAGTATCTTCAGATTACTTCAGCAGTCCTTACCATGTGATTGATTATGGTAATGTGATATGAATGATTCTCCCTTACTAATGAAATAATATTTTCCTGAAAACTTTTTACCCTCTTTTAATTTGAATTGTATTTGTGCTTGTTTTAGAGTCCATTACCATGGATAAAAGGCTTGAAGTGGGGAGAATATGTTGGTTCCCCAAGTGCTCCAGATCCTGTCGTCTGCTTTAGCCAACCACATGGAGAAAGGTTTGGCTCTCTCCAGGCTTTGCCAACTAAAGCTATCTGTGGTTTGTCCCGCAAGTTTTGCCTTTTGATGATATATAGCAAGGAGCAAGGTATGAATTCATGCTTATTCTCTACATGCACAATACACGTGAAAATGAACCATAAAAAATTTAAATCTAATGCTACTATTAATCTCTAGCAAACTTCCCAAATTTAGTCACTTCTGCCAAAGATTGATTTACAAATCCAGTAAAAGCTTCCACATGGGTGGTATCTTTCCTGGAGGCTAGATTTTACTTGTAATTTTCAAAACTATATAGAGGCATCACGTAATTAAGTCGATACTTTTCATTAAAGTGACTGAAGCATCAAGGATTTAACTTTAGAACTTGCCAGCAGATTCACTCCAAGGAGAACTGAAGAACAGATGAACAGAACATGTGGCAACAGAAAGGAGAATTAAAGGAATGTTTTTTAGAGGCAGAAAATGAAGAAAGTTGTCAGTAAAAAGCAGAGGTGAAGGATCTTCTGCTTTCAGATAAACTTCTTGGAGGGATTCTTATTGATAATGTACAAACAGGTTCTCATACTCTTGTTTTCTGTGACGTGTACTAGTGAAGGATTTGTTGTTTTTTTTTTTTTAAAAAATATGGTGTCACATTTAATCAACAAAAATAAGTAACGTTCTCCTTGAAGTTACGAACAATAATTTCTCTAGATGGGAAGTATTGTCAGCTTCTTCCCCTTTTCTCCACTCCTAATAGATGCAACATTTCTTCAAAAAAAGCTTTGACCAGGTTTCAAACTGTCTTTGGAGAACAATGAATGTTTACATAGTCTCTGAAAACTGTTGTTTATAGCATATTACAGATTAAGCCATAGCCTAACAGAAAATATCTTACTTTGAAACTCCGGAAATTTTTAAATTCTAGCTTGTGGTAAAACATGGACCTGAGATTTTTATTGTTGACTATCAAAGTGATCAACTCCCTTGGTTGCATATGTGGCACAATATTATGTCTTCCTTCAGGTGTGAGAAGCATGCACAGTACTGATATTCAGTGGTCAGCTATCCTGAGCTGGGGATATGCCGATAACATTTTACGACTGAAAAGCAAGCAAAGTGAACCCCCAGTAAATTTTATACAGAGTTCACAGTTCCATCAGGTAAAAATAAAAAAATAATCAGTCTCTTGGTCTTCAATCTAATGTTGCTAGTATAAGTGGTGGCCTGACTTGGAAGTAGGTACTCTTGCTTTCATTTTTCTTGGAGATGAGCATCCAAACAGAACCATTTTTAATTTGATTCTCCTTTGGAACGTGTCCCTCATTGCTCCAGTCTATCTTTCCTCCTGGATGTGTTCCTGTAAAGATCCCTTTCGAATGCATTTGATTTTTGTAGCTTTTCCCTCCTATGGAATATTGGTGTGGATTTACAAAAGCTTACCTTCTAGGTCAAGAAAAATGAATACAGGAAAACATTATAGATGCCTTAGATTAGAAGCAGAATTCCACTATAGTTTAGGATTCCTCTGAAAAAGATTGTCTAAAAGATTGTTATGGAGCACTGCATAATCTCCGTTACATTCCAATGGTTGGTGAGATTCTACCAGAAAGATTTTGGCTGATGATGTGACTGTAGATATAGAAGTCTGCAGTAATTCATTGTGAATTCTAGGCTACACAGGATTTCCCTCTTTACTGTGGTTTCTGAAGTGATAGCAGTATGACCTTAAGCAGCTATATTTTAACTCTTGGATTTCTTTAACTTAGGTATTTTACATGGCTTTTATTAAGATAACCAATAAGGAATCGGTTTGACCAAATGGCATGATGAAAATAGTAGTTAGAATAGCTTCTGTTCTAATTTTTTCCACTTTTGTTTTTTTCTTTCCAAGGTAACAAGTTGTGCTTGGGTGCCAGACAGTTGTCAGCTGTTCACAGGTAGTAAATCTGGTGTCATCACAGCATATATGAACAGATTCACTAGCAATACGGTAAGTTCCATTGGGCAGAACTTATATTTAAGGATTTAGCTGTATTCACTATTACAGTCTTTTTTTTTTTAACAGGAAAAGTGAAAAAAGGGGAATATGTTGTATTCAGGACAATTGCTAAAAAGATAAAGTGCTTGTTTAGTATTTATTTCTGAAGGATCCTCTTTGACATTGTTAAATAGATTTATCTCAGCATGTTTATTTGGGGTTTTTTCTTAAGCTATTGTTCATATACTGCTAGCCTTTAGTCAGCCCTCATCATCTGGGTGCATAGCTGATTACACATACAGCTCTGACTGTATTCAGGCAAGGGGCTTGGAATTTATGCTCTTTGGCACAATGAAGCTCGCTACATTAAGGAGTAACTTTCTGTGAAGGAGATAGAGCCTTTCAGAGCCTTAACTGAAACTGGAATGCATTTCCCTGAAGTAAACAACATTTCAAATGCAGAAGGCACTTATACTACAGAAAGCCAGGATGAAATCTCTGACAGTGTATATATTAACCACTAAGCCTCTTCACTTTGTCATATTCCCCAAGGGGAAACGCTGTGAGGAGAGAAGGGAGAAAAGTAACTTGCATTGCTTAATGCATGAGTGGAAGATACTGAGATACTTGTAGAAATCGCCCTGCTACTATGTGGTAAAAAGCATGGTATGAGAACATAAATAGAACTTGAAATTCATCTTCTGGTTCAGAGTGAGTTTTTGAGCTTGTCTTACCTTCTCCGGCAGTAACTTATACCCCTCATAGTTTTAACAAAGAGCGTGTAACTTTCTAGACAGGTCATTTCAGGTGTGTCTATAGGATTACCCCTAGCAACAACTAAACTGATTTCTCAAATTTAGCTTGATACAGATATCGGCAAACATACTTGTAGTATTGTGCTCTTGATGCTCTTGAATCACTGCATTAGCATGGGCAGAGGGAACCTTGGTATGATCTGCTGTGCCTACCCAGTTTCCTGTTTTCAGTAGTGGCAAACAGCAGATGCTTAGACTGTGAAGAACACAAACATACAGTAGTTTCTCCCTTGGCATTCTTACAGTTTCTGATGATCTGCCACTTGGAGTTCCTCAGTTTAAAAAATGAAGCAGAGCTTGAAGCCTGCAAGCTTCAATCAGTTGGATCTTAAGTCAGGCACTTAAGTGCTCGCCAAAATAGTGAGCTTGTAAATAACCAGTAGTGAGACTTGGATGCCATTTAAATTTTTTTGAGGTACTAAAATAGAAATTCAATTTACTTGCCTCCTGCAATGCTAAAAAGAAACTCTAGTAGTGGGATTATGATTCTTAGTTCCCTGCATTTCCTGAAAACAAGAGGGGTTTTTTTAGCTGCACAGATGTTGTCTTTGAGACCATCTTTGCTGTTGCTGAATTTCTCAGCACTGACAGTTTTACATGCCCCAGGCAGACTGACCTTGTGCCAATTTTGTAGCTCCTGTTGTTGAGTCAGTTACCCAAGTCAGAGCTGCAGGGAATGCAAATGTGCTTCCTAGCATCTGTTCTGTATGCATCTTGTCAGCTGTTCAGTGATAAAGTGAACAGTCTGTTATAATGCGGTACTTGAATATATAAATGTTTCACATTCATATAAATTCAGTGCATAGGTATAAAATAGATATCATGTTCTTAATTGGATATGGGAATTCAAAAGCATGTTGTCAGAATTCAAAAATACCTCTATGTTGTACTTCAGATGCTCTGTTTTTCCTAGCCTTTAGGGTGGTCAAAAAACTAATGAAGTACTGCTTTAAAACTGATCTGTCTTGACAATAAGTCATGCCTTCATGAAAACCTCAGCCAAGGTTTTCTGGTTGTACAAATTACTCCAGCCTTCACTTGCTGACAGACTTCTGCAAACAGAAAGAGAGCACTTTAATAATCTGTTTGAGTAAAACTGGGAAGTGATCATTTAAATTCTCCATTCAAGTGCCATAGGTGATCATTTTGGATAACCAACAGAAGGTACTGCTATTTAAAGGTAGATACATACCTGCATGTTTTTCCCCATCTAGATGCTGGTTTAGTGGTTGTCATCTAAAAGCAATTGGGAAGTTAAAAAGGGATGGTATTTTAGGTATGAGGTAATTATTTTATAACTTATTAGACCTTATTACAGTTGGTGCTAAAATTCCAGCTTGTCTTATTACAATAACCCAATGAAGAATCAATAAACCATTGCTATTAGTGCTATACAGAAGCTGCTAAAGGTGAATCCTGCTTTCAGTTCAGGTCTTGAAATGCAGATCAACAGCAAACACTTAAAGGAAATGGGAGGAGCACAGTAAAAGGGTTATCAAAATCAGTTGTTCTTCAGAAAATCAGAAGTCTTGATTGTTGCTGTTATGGAAAAATTGGGTATAACGTTTTTCTCTAAGCAACAATTAAAGAAGGATATGCATATGTGAGATACCACACTGATCTGAGAATGACAACCGGATACTTTTATAAGTGTGTCTGTCTTGGAGGAGATGCTGAGTAGCAAGAGCAAAATAGTAGGTCTTCCTGTTGTCAAAGTGTATTGACTTTTGCAATATTACATAGATTATATTGTCCCTTTTAGTACAGAAAGACACATCAGTTTTCTACAAAGTAAGAGTTAAGCATAAGTGTATTTTTGTCTTGTCTGTTTCTGCTTTCAAGCTTTTTGTAGACCTGCTGTATGCATCCTGTACCCTTGTATGAAAATGCAGACAGTATGCTCTGACGCTTGTGAGGAAACAAGGAGAAAAATGTTCCTCTCTCTTACAAAGATTAGAATAATCTCACTACAGCGAGTTGTCTTAAAACATTGGTATTCTGATTAAGCAGCTCGTTCAACTTAGTCTTCAGGAAGTCTGAATCGTTTCAAACGATATAACTTGAATAAGAAGTGTTAAATTTGCTGCTTTAATTTTTATCTAGCAGTTTCTATATTTAAACTTGACCTCCTGCATATTTTTCTAGCTCGGTAACGCTGAAGGACTTGGCGCCAACTTGAGGAATTCACAGTAATTTACTGTACACAGAGTGATAACTGCTGAGCTGGGTTTTCCTTCTATGTTTCCAAGTGCTTCCTCTAGATGCTAAAATATTGGCGACTGTCATTTCACTGTCATGTGGAAATAGCAGTCTTGTAGAAAACAAATCAGCTGATTTCAAGGTGTGTAACAGAGACAGAATATGTACAGTAGTTCTTCATTTTGATTCATTGGACTACACCAAAATATTTGCTTAGACTAAAGCACTGGAAGCAAAAAGTTGAACATTAATGATATGTATGGCTTATCACATTAACCATTAAACATAGTAAAGCATTAACAATGTTGCTAAACAGATGACAGTAAAAGCAACGGGAACCATTTTTTGAAATCTAAGAAAACTTGTCCCTAGGCTTATCCTTTTCGGAAAAAGACACTTCTTTTTCATGAGAGTTCATGTTTTATTTTGCTGTTTTTCAGCCTTCAGAGATAGAAATGGAGTCTCAAGTCCATCTGTATGGTCACACGGCAGAAATAACAAGCTTGTTTGTGTGCAAGCCATACAGTATAATGATAAGTGTCAGCAAAGATGGAACCTGCATCATATGGGATTTAAACAGGTACAAGTATATATGTAACTTTTTCCGATGGCTTTCTTTTAAATACCCATTTTCCAGCTTCTGGGTATCTTTACCCTTTTAAAGTTAACTGAATTTCTTCCATATATATATATTAATGTGAAATCAAACCCCTACTGTTTTTTCTCATGAAGGGAGCTGGAATTCTAGAATGGATATGAAAAATACCATCATAATGCAAAATGATGATTGAAATTAATAGAACTCTTAAATATTTTCCTCAAAGAACCTTCTCTGTGTTTGAGTCTTAACTTTAGGCTTGTTCTCTTTATTTTCTTCAGGCTGTGCTATGTCCAGAGTCTGGCTGGACACAAGAGTCCTGTGACTGCAGTTTCAGCTAGTGAAACAACTGGTGATATTGCAACAGTTTGTGATTCAGGTATATTTGGCAGTCAAGAAAGCTGTTTTGACTTGCAGACCAAATAAATCATGAGACTTGCTATTATATTGGTTATTGAGTGTGTGTTAATCATCCGAGGATGCATTTGGTCAAATAGGAGTGCTCTTTTTTTTTTTACATACTAACATATAAATTCCTCCAGAAATAATTAGGCAGGCGTTTGAGTAAAATGGAGAGATATAAAAGCTAACAGGTTGAACGCTTTTTATAGAGAGACTTGAAATTTCAACAGATTCCTGGGAGACCTAAATTCTGTGAAGCTGGCTGCTTTCATTTTAACAGGGATTTGTTGTCAAAGGTACAGTTCTTCAGGGGAGTACAGTGTATTACACAGCAACAGAAGTTTTGTTATTCGTTATATCACTTCAAATGCTTCCATATCCCCAGAAGCAAACAAAGATTTGCTTAGCTATTCACTAGTTTAAAGCAAAGAAGAATAACAGCTATACTAAAGCAGAAATAGTAGATATTTGTATTACAGCACCTACAGAGGGAAATAATTCTCCCCCATCTTATTTAAAGCAGGTTTTTGTACTGTCTTGTTTTCCACATAATGCTCTCATCCAGAAACAGTACTAAGACCTATTTGAGCAGTGGAATTTTGAGTATTTTATAAATCAGGATGCTCATTGACTTGAAGATTGTGTGCTACAAGACCGTGTATCAGTAAAGCAGGGCCAAGTCGGAGTCATCACGCCATTTTGCTCTAAGATACCTATGTGTATTGTGTTAACTTGAGACTGAGGGGGAAATAGGCTCTGTCTAAATGACAGAATATTGTTCCATTGATCCAAGGAGGTACAGAATAAGAAGGAAGAGAGCTTAACTTTGTTTATTAATATTGTTAGAAGACAGCTATTGACCCAATTTTCACTTTGGGCCAATTTTTCTCTTTTGTCTTGACTAAGATAGGTCTTACATACTGAAGTATTGTTTAGCCGCCTTCTCTTACTGTAGTCCTTCATAGACTGAACTGAAACTAATACTGTTCCAAATCTGAAGGGAAAAAAAGCAAAATAGCACAGTCTATAGCATTAAAGGGCAAGGGGAAATTATTCTGGCAGTTTCAGAAACCTAATATTGAGGTTTTCAACTGACGTGGAGACTTTCAACTCTATTTCTGTAGCTCACAAACCAGTATTTTTTTTCTGGAAAAGATTGTATTCTTCTTTAGTTGGTAAGGGACATGAGTTTCAATCTCTTTTAAGACAAAGCAGTAGCCGGGTTATTAGTTCTTTGATAGAATCAAATAATCCCAGATAACCAGATAAGATAACTGTGTTTGCTACTTTTAAGTATTTTGCTTAAAATGCAAGCCAGGGTACAAGAACTAGCCATTGAAGGTACATAGTGTGAATTCCCTCTTAGTGCTTCCCTGTTAGTACAAGAAAATTGGTCATTAAAAGTAAATTCACGTAGTGTTTTGCAATTAGTGTTCCATAAATATGAAATGATGTCTTCTACATCACTGCAGTGGCTTGGTGGTTTGCATGCTCCCTGTCACAAAATGAGGGACAAGTTAATTGTTTACTGAGGCACACATCACTCCGAGTCATTTAAACCTTCTGATCTTTCAAGAAGTTGAATTCTTTAACATTTAAAGATTCTGTTGCATAGAATTAGCTGTGGTCTAGATTTCTTTTTAATACTGCTATGCTATGTTCTGTTGCAGTTGGAGGGGGTAGTGATTTGAGACTTTGGACAGTTAATGGTGATCTCGTGGGACATGTACACTGCAGGGAAAGTATTTGCTCTGTTGCTTTCAGCAACCAGCCTGAAGGAGTGTCTGTCAACGTAATTGCAGGGGGGCTTGAAAATGGAGTTGTAAGGTAAGCATTTGAAACTTTTATTTATTAAAATGCTTTATAACTTAAGCTTACAGTTTGAGAGCATGTAGCTAAACATCATGCTGATATTGGGCTTTAAAGAAGGTGGGGAAGCTGTTGTTCAGTTTCCAATCTTAGTAGCTGCTAAACAGGTTGTTTATCACTGAAATACTTGTAAAACTAAATGTGAAGGAAAAATTAATCTTGCTTTCAGACTGTGGAGTACGTGGGACTTGAAGCCAGTACGAGAAATAACATTTTCGAAGTCAGCCAAACCTATTATAAGGTAAAGAGATTTTAAGTATGCAATAAACGGATTTTTCTCTTGGGGGGAGGGGGGGGGGAAACAACAAAAAACAAACAAAAAACCCACAACAAAATAGCCTTGAGTGCTGAATGTGGATTTGACATGAGGACAGGTGGTAAACACCCTTGTTTAAAAAGAGCAATGCAGTCCTACTAATTATTCATGAAAGCAAAATGAGCACAAGTGTACTGTATTTGTAATGACAGTAATAACTAGGTTCTGCTGCTGGCAGATAGAAATTAGCAGGATTCCCTTGAGAACTGAACAATAGCTACTCTTATTCTTAAGTTCAATAGTTTTCCCTAGAATCTGTGTAAAAATCATGAGATAATATTAACTTTGTCAGACTCAAACAGACAGGTTTTTTTCTCCCTCAGAAATAAATGAAAACACTGCATTTTCCCTGACCATTTCTTTCTGATGCTGGAAGGAAATGGTGGAGAAGGGACTAAAGGAAACTCAGAGGAGCCTGGAAGCTGTCATTTTTGGAGTGCTTGTGTAATTTTCTTTGAGTCCCCTTGATAATTTATACAAGCAGAATTATTCTCATGCCAAAGTGTTTTCAGAACATAGTCAAAGGATCGAGTCTTTGATATTCCCAGTGGTAAAGTACCCTGCACAGAGGTCTTAGAGTTAGGCCAAAATTTTATCATCTTAGTGTTGGCATAGTAACAAATCACACTGGAAAACGTTGGTTTGACCATTGCTGAATTAACACTTAAAACCCAAACCGCTAGTCACCACTTTTAGAAACAAAACCCAGTGTCTGATAGCAGTTACTGTCTTTGTTACCTCCTTTAAGAAGCATATTTCACAAAGCTTGTTGATAGTGATTTAGTAGCTATTGAATAATTTAAAGTTTTCTGCTTAAATGAGAGAGAAAATGGATGCTGACCTTCACACTCTCTAACATTACCCGTGGCATAGCTGAAGGGCTTTACTACTGTTATAGCTTAAGAAATGCCCAGCTGAACAGAAGTCCTATGCTGTGCCATGAAATCTGGATTTAGTTTCTGCCTTTGTCAGCAAGCAAGTTCAGAGGGCACTGAGTTCTGTTGCTGAAAAGCCTTCCTTTCAGAAGTAGAAGAGGCAGCCCAGGGAAAGTAGGATGCTGCTACTGATCCTACCCTTTTCTTTGGCACTGCAAAGAAATGAGAACTAAACTGCATGACATGTTGAAGTGCTGGACAAAGCCATAGTTCAGCCTGTTTGGTTACAAAAATGAATAAACAGGTGCATGCTAATATATTACAATCTTAATGTACTCACTGGGTCTTGCCTGAGAACTAATCTTTGTTGGCTATAGTCTTACAGATCTTTAATGTCTTCTAGCATTTTAAATAGCCAAATCTGATACAAAAATAAATTGTCGTCTTGTTTTTCAGCCTTACATTTTCCTGTGATGGGCATCACTTGTTCACAGCTAATAGTGATGGAAATGTTATAGCTTGGTGTCGCAAGGACCAGCAGCGCTTGAAATTACCCATGTTCTATTCATTCCTTAGCAGCTATGCGGCTGGGTGATGACTACTTTTGCTGCTAATTCATGTGTCTGATGCACTTTAAATCCAAAATAGATCATAGAATCTCATACTTAACTGGATTTTGAAGTCCTCTGAATGTCTCTAGAATGACCGAATAGGGTTTTTAAAACAGCAGTCTAAGGTGGTGGCAGACTTGCGCGTGTGCATGCTCAAACCTGAAGCATATCCAGGTCACCAGGAAGCTCTGGTCATATACTACAATACCAGCAAAGTGACTCATAAATGCTCTAATGTACAAGTCAAAATGCTGCAATATAAAACATAATAGTATTTTTTTAAATCACTTCTTGGACAGAAGTATTTAAAAAAATTGATTGATAATACTTATTCCCCTCTTATGTTGTAAAATACTGGCACTGTAGAATTCTGTAAATATCTATTAAAATGTCAGCATATGTATATCTGATTAGTTGAACGTGGTATAGTTAGCTCTGGGATAAGCAACCCAAAACTTAAAAATCCAAGACCACTTAAAATTGCTTTTTTTGAGAAGCAAAGAAGTTAGTAGGTGCTTTTTGCACCATCTTATGGTATTGTAATGTTAAAAAATGAATTTCTGTTATCTTTATATTTGTAATTTTTGCCATCTTCTCTGTTAGTATAATAGTCTTTACAACAGACAAAAATAAAATACTTGTCTTAGTGATGGGTAGACACCTCATGGCATCATGAAGCAATAGTTAGATCACGTTTTGGTTTTGTTTTTTTGATGTAGTGTTAACTCCCTAACTTAGTAACACCTAGCTACTGCAGTTCTGTGACAGAATATATATATTATGTACACACAGCTTATCTTCCAGAGCTCTAAAAAAAAGGTGTTAAAGAAGGCACAGATGTGCTGCTGTTCTAGTGTCATTGAAGTTCAATACACTGTAAAATGTTTGAATCCAACTGCTTGAATAATCAATGTTCATAGGCATCAGATGATTTGGGAAAGAGTTTACACAGATACACTGTGCAAATATGTTGTTTATTCCTAGGTGCTATTTTTTTTGAGGGGGGGGGAGGGAAAGCCTCGATTGTAAAAGGCTCAACAAATTTGAATTCTTAGGCCAGATCAAAAATTAACACTTCAGTTGATGGATTTGAAGACCTTTAAACCTGACACCATGAATGAGTGCCTACTAGTCATGCAAATGGTAAACCAAGAATGCTACGCAAGTCTGATGCAGTTACATTTTTCTTTTAAATTGCTTTGCCTTTTCATCATTGACATATTCCGCTATTGCCATACAGACAAACTGCTATATTTTCTCGTGTTTAAAGTTCATCTGCCTTCAAAACACTTATATGAAACTGTCAAGTTGTGATGAAGGTGACATACACACAAGAAATCTTTACACTTTTGAAAATTCCGAACAGTCTTCAGAAATTCTTGCAACTTCCTGATTGAAGAACTTTTCAAACTAGAAAAACTTAAGAAAAATATTGTCATAGTCCATGACACAAAGGTTGATCTTTGGTTCAATTAAGCAAGTGACTACATACTGTATGAATTGAATTTTAAACTGCATATATTGTAGCAGCATTGTATGGGATGGCTTTAGTCATGTTTTTCACTGTCTAAATGTTAACGTAAGGTCCAAATACAGACTGAAAAGCTTCCTGGCTCATGTTTAAGTGATGTGCTTTATTTAAGAGGGGAAAAAATAGAAGTATTGTGGGTTTGGGGTGCTATTGCGCTCCCTGGTTTGGGGTGTTGCTCACAAAGGCTTATTTTTATAAAGTAGAATTCCACTTGTTACAAATCAATATGCAAAATTGCTGGCCTTGTAAAGAGTGCAATATTATATATTTTTATGTAAAAGTAAAAATGATTTTTTTGAAGCAAGGAATATTTATTCGGCTTAACATTCTGCAACTATTAAAATAACATTGCAATAGTATCTGTGCATGATGTACTGAAATTTCCTGTAAATGTCACATTCCACACTGTATATACACTGTCACATTGTTGGGTAATAAACAGATCTTTGTACCAAAATGTTTGAGATTATTAGAAACATGGTTTTGGCTTAGTTTCACATCTTTTTGGGTGGGGGGATCTTGCATGCCTTACTCGAGATCAATTTCTGCTGGTTCTCATGCCTCATATTTTTAAAATCATGAAGTGGGGAAGTTCTGCTTATGGACTACACCATGTGGATGCCAAGCTGAATAGGGGGTATAAGATTGGAAGTGGAGAAACCCTAGGCAGATCACTTTGCACATATGTGCATATATACTTCCTTCCCATAAGATGTGTGGCTACAATTCGGATGAAGTGATGGGTCTCAAAGAGGCATTTCCCTTCCAGCTGTGTCCCCCCTGAAAACTGAACTGAGCTAAAGAAAGGCAGAAATGCAACTCTGTTCTAGTGGGGAGAGGAGAGGGAGTCTCCATTACTGGAAAAGGGAGCCCTGATCTCAGGTTTGAAAGCCACTGTTTAGACACTGATGACAATGGATAGCAGAAACAAAAGAAAATCAGTAAAGAACTGTATCTGTGAACTGAATTAAGCATGATAGAAAATTTTTTTCCTGCAGAAAGTTTTGTGACAAAAAAACACCTTTCAACTTCGACTCTGAAACATCCACTTTAAGGGTCTTCTTTGCATTTAATTTTTGGAGAAAGAGTTGAAAGAGTTCCTTCATACTGAGCAAGAGCCTCCCCCTTCCAGGATTTCTTGATTTTACTATGATTGCAGGATTTCCTATGTATTTTGTGGACAGAACTCTAGAGAGAAGTGGGAGGAAAACACCACCTGGTTTAGCTACTAGAACTTTCAGTTTACCTTAGTTTTTTTTCATGTGTTGTTTTGTTTAAAGCTGTATTGGCTTTTTTTTTTCTTCTTGCTTATGCAAATATGTCACTTCCCTATGCTGCTACTCTATCAAAAAATATAAAACGAATACTATTTGAAAGATCTGCTTGCCTTGAAAAATATCCACTGGAACATTAGTTAAGCTTCTAGAGGTACAGACAGCACTGTTTTCTTTGCTACTGTAGTAAGTTACAAGCTACTGACAAATGACCTCCTGTGTAGAGATTTACTTGCTATTACTGCTCTGGAGTGGGGTCATAAAACCACTGATTATGCATCTGGATTTCTGTAATAAGCTGTGCTGTGTATTTCACAGTTTGGGCAGGTCACTTTTGAAAGAGGATTAAGAACTATATGTGACTAGCCTGGGCTACCCAGCAGAAAGCAGTTGAGTAAAAACATGAGCTTGCTCACCGCTTCCAGCTTTGAGCTAGCATTCCCAGATAAAAATTTAAAATTCCATATTTTTTAACATAATTGAATAAGGCCCTTATAAGCCTCATTAGGGGCTAGTTCAGGTAGATTCAAGGAACAGAAATTCATGTTAGCTGTTACAGGTATTGCATTCAAAGCCTATAGGCCAGCTCTGGTAGGAGACTCCTGGTTGTGGTGGAATATCTGAGTTTCTGCAGATTAAAAAGAAAACATGTCTATATAATACATGATGAACACACGGTTTAAGACAACCTTTCCTTCCCCCCCGATATTTTAGCTTAAAGAATGAAATTGTTAGAATACAGTGGTAAAAATATCATGTAAATCAGTTACAACTGTCTGATTATTTGTACCATCTAGCAAGGGCTCTTTGTCTAACAGCATGAAAATCCTTGTCTGTTAGATAGAGACTTTTGTAGAATGATGATGCAATTGAATGTGAATCAAACAGCAGCAGCATGGGCCAGTTGTGTTTCCGATCAGTTTCTGGAAGTCTAGTTAAGGTAAGCTTATGAACTTGCCTATTTACATTCAGTAATGTTTACCTTCTTCCTGCTGCGTTTCCTTCTCCTGAAGCACCACCCTAAGTGCCATTGACATAGGTTGTGGAGTCTCCCACTCTGGAGACATTCAAAACCCGCCTGGACGCTGTCCTGTGCAACCTGTTGTAGGTGACCCTGCTCTGGCGGGGGGTTGGACTGGATGATCTCCAGAGGTCCCTTCCAACCCTGACCATTCTGTGATTCTGTGACTCAGCCTTTGAGGAGACTGCCCTTGCTCCAAAGCACTTTCAACAATGGGGTTCTTCCCTGATCTCTTTTGTACAGAAAATAAATGTGACTTGGAAATGCTTCTGCTCTATTAGGATGGAACAAAAAAAAATGTGCTGACAGCGGGGTAAGAGGAAAGGGTGACAAATGTACGTCTCTCCAGAGAGAGGGAGCAGCCACCTAAGTGGGGAAAAAATTAATGAGATTGTGGTGATGGTACTCCTGCCAATGTGTTAATTATTGGGGTGAATTTTTCAGTTACAAATGTTAATTGGCAGGTTAACTGCCACTGACCTTTATGATTGACTCTCAAAGTCGTAAGGGAGAAGTATATAAAAATCGATCTATAAAGCTGAATCGTTTTATTCTGATGCACTAGCTTTGACAAGGTGAGCCTTAGCGGTCCCTTTTCCACAGTGGTTCCTTTTTTTCACAGTGGGCTTTTTTTTTTTTTTTTTGACAACTTCATCCTTCCTTTGCTCGGCGCGAGGATGGGACAGGCACTATGGTCTCTGACCCAAAAACCCCTATGTAGTCCAGACTTTGCCCGTTGCATGTTTCAGAAATACCTGGATGAGTGCTTGATGCCTAGCGCGCCTGCTGGAACCGGGGCAGTGGGCGGCTGCAGCAGTAAAAACGAGGGAAGCCCTCGCCAGCGCGCTGCGGTCGGGGGCCGCTGCCCGGGACGGAGGAAGGTAAAGCTCGAAGGCGAGACAGGACCGGCGCGGAGCCGTGCCTGCGCCTCAAGCGCCCCTCAGGGCCAGCGCCAGCTTCCCGCCCAGTGCGCTGGGGGCAGCTGACAGCCGCCGCCCCTTAACGGCCGCGCCCGCCGCGCGGG
>VZSZ01008696.1:83784-110690 GCA_013398815.1 Ibidorhyncha struthersii
ACGCCGCTCTCCGCCGCCGGTGGCCGCGCCTGGTGGAGTTACCCGACTGTCCGCGAAAGTCAGCTCCGGGTTTCGCCGTTGTTGTCTTCGGGGGGCGATCGTCCTTCTCCGAATAAACCTGCTGTGACCCCAGGTACCTCTTCCCGCGGGCGGTGATCTGGGGTCTCTGCCCCAGCGTGCTTATGCCTCTCCCTTCGGCTGGCGGGTGTGAAGGCACAGGAAAGCGGCTGCTTTTCCTGCTGGCTGGTTCGCACTGATGGAGGCATAAATCTTACTGCCCAGCTGCTGCTGGCGGTAATTATTGGGGGGGGGGGGGCTGTAAACTGCTGCACAGCAAAACGATTAAGGTAAGGCAGTGAGACAGAAAACTCGGAGTAACAACTCAAAAACGTTTCTGTCCTGCGGCTAATAAAGTGCCAAGCTTTTCGGAGGCTATTTCTCTACTTTGATATGTTACAGTTCAGTTCAAATACATTTTAAACGGGATTTAAGTGGAATAATCAAACTTCCCCGTGTATTTCTTTAAAATGTCACAACTATCTTTTTAAGTTAACTGAAGAGGTAAAGTAGTAGGTATTTCTGTCTCAGGCTTTCTGGATCTCTGATGGTTTGCTGGACTACGTGCACATAACCCGTATGCTGATGGTACATATATTGCACGAAACGGTTGTCACTGTGAAATGTCACATTGGTTCAGCCATTGTTTCCTTAGATTTTTAAATGTTGAGAAGTGAGATGATACTTTTGGGTACAAGATTTGGGCATGGGAGCAAGAACGTTTGGAACTTGACAGTTGGACTCGGCGTAGTACCTATGCTAGACAAAAACTGAGCTGCTGAAGTTTGGCTGTTAAGCAGTTACATGATCAGTTATTTTTGAAGTCACCGCATTTATGGAATGAAAATTATATTCTCCCCTTATCGTGAACGATAGTCTTGCCTTTAATAATTTCTGCTTGTACTGCTAAGCTTCTTCTTAGTGGATGGAGGATAAAATTGTAGTAACTTTCTATTATTTCTTCATGCAGCCATGGCATAGAGAAAGCAAAAGGATTCCTTAGCCTCCCTTTCTGTTTACAGACCTACACCAGGTGCGGTAAATCTTGGAGGAAGAACTAAGATAGCAGGGGCAGTTGTTCCTATCCCCTTCGTGCCCTGCAGATGAAGGGGAAATTACCTGTGTCGTGTGGGCAGTGATGCTAGCTCAGATAGCTAGGGATTTTAGGGCAGGGGTATTTCTTGTTTCCCTTACCTAAATGGCAACTGTAGAATGCCTTTTTTTTTTATTCTATTTTCGTTTTCCTTTTTTTTTTCCCCCTTTGCTTGAAATCACTTTGATATGCCAGTTTGGCATCAAACAGCTGTGAGGCTGTAAATTTTGTGGATTATATTCCCAGTGTATTTGCAAGTGGATAATGAAATGTGGGGATCTTTCCGCAATTTAGAATGTGATTTGCATGTCATTATTCAGGGATGATTCCCACTAACATCACTGGGACTTGCATGATTGAGTTAACTTTTCTATTGCGCTGCCTGGTCCAAGAAGTACAGAGCTTGTGTGGAAGTTGTTCTTCAGAGTCATGAACCCCATGTTCTCTCGTCTTGTAATTTTAGGTCCATCAGTTTAGACTGCTGAAAGAAAATAGAAGACAACAATTGGGTTGAGGGCTTTTGAGATTAAATTTTGCAGGTCACTCTTTAGGTATGGTGTTTTAAGGCTGTACTTGAAAGTGGAGGGGGTAAAATTTGCAGTGCAGCTTTTCATCCTTGTTGCTTGTAGAAATCTGTACTGAAGAGCTTGAAAATTGTATTTTGCTTCTACGTTACACAAATTTTCAGACTTTTTCTGCATTTTACTAACAAGTATTTATAAAGTTTGGTAAATGTAGGTTGTACACCTTACCCCTATGCAAGGTCAAGCTGTACCTGCAAATATTTATGCAACTTCCTGGGTTATCCTAAGATAAGTTGGCCTTTGAAGTGCTGTTGGGTACAATCTAATCTATTCTAAAAACAAATAAAGAAAAGTTGCTCTTCACAAGCGTTTTTATGAGCCCTGGAGATTAAGATCTTTGGCCCAAATGAGTTAACCGCACCCAGAAAAAGGATGAAGTTCATGTGAGGTAAAAAAAAACCCAAACCCCAGAAAATTCAGCCGTCTGCGAGGCTGTCACTCTACAGCAATGCTTTATGAAACGGCTGGCTGGTGTGGTGTGCCAGTCAGCGGAAACTACTTGGCTGAAAAAGGCCATGTAGCTGCTGTCAGTAGTCTTTGTTAACACGATCAGCGTTCCCCTTAAAGAAAAGAGTCATAGAGACTAGATTAATGAGCTCAGTGTGCTGCATAAAAATACACTGGATAAATGAGCTCCTATATAACCTCAGTCCACTGGCATGCATCAGTAACATGTAGGCTGATCACTAACATAGTTACTGTAACTACGGTGATTATCAGGACCTGTGTACCTGTGTATTGATCTAACTTAATAGGGGGCTGCTGGAAAAACAACCAGGAATGAACATCAGCGAACCCAGCTGAGTAATTTCTGGTTCAAGGCTTTTTTGGTAATTTAAAAGATGGGGAGAAGTTATTCCTTTTGAGCATCAAAACAAGCGTGGCCAGTATGTTGAGGGAGGTGATTCTGCCCCTCTACTCTGCTCTTCTGGGACGCCACCTGGAGTACTGCATTCAGCCCTGGGGCCCTCAGCACAGGAAAGACACAGACCTCTTGGAGTGGGTCCAGATGAGGGCCACAAAAACCATCAGAGGGCCGGAGCACCTCTCCTATGAGGACAGGCTGAGAGAGTTGGTATTGTTCAGCCCAGAGAAGAGAAGGCTCTGGGGAGACCCTACAGCGGCCTTCCAATACTTAAAGGGGGCCTACAGAAAAGATGGAGACAAACTTTTTAGTAGGGCCTGTTGTGGTAGGACAAGGGGTAATGGTTTTAAACTAAAAGAGGGTAGATTTAGACTAGATATAAGGAAGAGATTTTTTTACGATGAGGGTGGTGAAACACTGGACCAGGTTACCCAGGGTGGTGGTAGATACCCCATCCCTGGAAACATGCAAGGTCAGGCTAGAAGGGGGCTCTGAGCAGCCTCATCTGGTTGAAGATGTCCCTGCTAATTACAGGGGCGTTGGACTAGGTGAACTTTAAAAGTCCCTTCCAACCCAAACTATTCTGTGATCCTGTAGGCTGCCCCCAGATACAATACAAAGCTAATTGTGCCTTCCCAGGGGTCCAAAGGCCTTGAGAACACTTGACTGTTTAAAAGTAGCTGGTTTAGGAGAGAGGGTTGGAGCCACTTGTTGGGCTTCGGCCTCAAAGAGAACATGGAGAGAGATCCCATGAGAGGGTGTTTGAAGGAGGAGGCTTCCTCACTTTCCAGGGGATGGCCGTTCAGGGAGAGGATGTACAATATTCTCTCGTTATTAAAATTTCTTTTCTCTCCAGAGCTTTATTTCTAAGTAACAATATTATTTCATTAAAGAATATTAAGCCTAAGGTTATTAAAGAATATCACAGGTCCTAAGGAGAGCCGAACCAGGTCTCAGCCAAAGCTTTGTCTGCAAAGAGGGCCAGTTCATTGCAGCCTGGTTTGAAACTGAGTACAATTCTCATTGTCAACATCACTTCACATGTAATGGGGCCTTAACAGATGCACAAATATGTCCTGTATTTGTAGAGAATGAGAGAAGGCAAATGTATATGTAGCTTGGTAAGTGAAACAGGAGAAATTTGTCTTACGAAGTTCTGGAACCAGAACTGTCTATATGAAAAAAAGATATTAGATACTTAAATGGATGCTAAGCACTTCCAGAAATACAGTAGTTAAATATTTAAGTGTGTATAAAGGCCAGGGTAGGAACAGGATTTGGAACAGAACAAATGTTTGTGCTTCAGAGTATAAACAAACCTCTTATTCGCAATAAGTGGAAATTTTCTCCGGTGGCTGAAACACCTAGTACCAGACTTTTTTTTTTTTTTGTAAGTTCTTTTTATGTAGCCTCTTATTCTGATTGTTTTCTGATGTTGTGAAATAGTTTAACAGAGAAGATACATATTTTTTATTTTTTCCTCATTTGCTGTTTCAGAATATAGGTAAGGACATACTGTGTTTGTGGCATTGTTTTGGAAACATGGTTTGGACTTTTTAAAGCATTTTTGTGCCTAGTAGCCTTTTCAAAATTCTGTTATGGTCTTAATCTCTTATTCAGTAGATACTTAAAAACTAGCTGCAAGTACTAGAAACAGTGTTCTCTCCAACTTCAATGCAGCACGTGACGGTTCAAATTGTCTGGCTCTAATGTTTGTAACTTTTACAGTTTGAGTAAATGAATTGCCAGAAAAGCTGGGGAGATCTGGAATTCTCTGGACTGTTCATGGAGTTTCAGTTGCTTAATTCAGTTTAATTTAAATGTATTACCTAAAATTAAATTTCTAATTTGCCTCGGGACTTGGTCTGTGGCAAATGTAGAAATGTCTCTGTGACTTCATTTAGCTTTGACTTTTTTGGCTCTATGGTCATTAGTAGTCTAGCTGTGGAGATGATAACAAAATTTAAATGATTCATACTTGTGGGGGTATTATTTTGTAAACAAAGATACTTGTGGCTATGCTTATCTTTATGGATAGGTCAGGATTTAAAAGCTAGGGGGTTGAGTCAAAAAGTCCAGAGATGAGCTGTAATTCAGAACCTCCTGCTCATGTGAATGTCTCGTGTCCTTTCTGCTTGTCCACTGCAAGTCAAAACATGTCTGAAAATTGTTTGGAGATGGCTGGTTGGTTGTGGGGGTTTGTACTGTACGTGGCATTTTATGCAAAGCCAGTTCCTCCACATGTATTTAATCCTGTGCCTTGTGAGGAATATGAGTTAAAAGATTGTAAACAAAGACGAAGACAACAGAAAAAAGGTACTGTGTTCTGACACGATTTTAGTTCGTCAGAGTGCACACAAGGGGGAAACGTGTTCCATTCAAATGCCACACATGTACAGAAAACCTGTTCTTTGTTTTGGCATGTATTAAAGCTCTTGTTTTATTTGGCACAATTAATATATTTTAAGGTAGCATTTCCCCTGCCTAGACTTATACAAGTGGTGAAAAAGTTTGTTTTGCTTCTTCAAATTAGTGGTGAGCATGGCTCATCATTGTATTTGTATTCCACTATCCCTTTTTACAGCACAGGTTACCAGTTTTAGAAAGGAGAAGAAACAGCTATCTTTGCCTTGTCTTTGAACATCTGTGTTTTGCGAAATCAAAGCGTTTAAAAAGTTATTCTTCCGTTCTTTTTGTGCTCTGGATTGTGTACTTCTATTGACTCTAACATGCTTAAGACATTGTGTATACATTTTTTTTACAAGAGTATTTCCTGTGTCCTCCTTTGTATCTTGTACCCCTGTGACTGGATCAGATAAGCTATTGAGGTTCAAGAAGGGAAATTTTTGTAGTTCTAGGTGTTCACTTCTTGTCCAGAAATAAGCTGGAAGTATTCATTTTGAAAGACCTGAGCCTAAAACTCTTTTGGCAGCAATACGAAGTGCCTCCTTTTGTGTGTTTTCTCCTATGTCCCATCTGCTTCTCACACCATGTGTCCTTTTCATTGCCTAACTTTGTATTGGTTTCTAACACTCGGTTCTAGACTAATCTTATTTCAGGTGGCACTTGTGGCATACCATGTATACAAGCCCATAGCCAAGTGTTGTGACTGATCGAAACCTCAACACCTAGTCTTACTAGGTAGTATAACTAGTCCAGGACCTGTCTAGGTCATCTGTATCCTATCATCTTTCTTTCTATTTGGGCTTAGCCCAACTTCCAACGACTTCAAGATGGTAACTGTTACTTGTGCTGGACCAGAGCTTCATAAAGGTGTCAGCTGGAACTCTCCTATCATGCAGACCACCTAGGGCATACATGTTGTAAGTTTATTCAAGGTTTGAATGTAGTCATCTTGACTAATCTGGTAACAATGCTGAGAACTGCATGATAACGAGTTGACTTACCCTCAAGCCCCTCAGGGAGTAGCAATGCAAGAAAACCAAACACTGACATGCCTTAATTAGATGTCCCTTCCCAAGGGCTGCAGATTTCTTTAAAAATAATGTATTCCTATACTGTATAGTATACTCCACTGGTTTTGAGTCATCTTTAGACTTCACTGGGGATGCGTAAGCAGAAAGTTGGAAATTACTGCATTATTTCTTATTCTGTTACCTCGTTTCTAAACTCCTTAAATCTATAGTCAGAATTTTGACTTGTTCTCTATCTTAAAATTTCTCTCTTTGTGATGCTTTTGATGAGAGCAGTGCGGCATTCATTTCCATTGTGGGCATTTCTGAACTTGTTTTCATGTTACGTGGTATAACTGGAGTATGGAGCCAAACTGCACAATGCCTGCAAGGTCTGGGAACGGCTGTTCTGCATTGGCAATCTGAACCAGGGCAACCATTTCTACACTGGATAATGGCCATGTACTCTGCATTTGTATATGTTTTCAGTATTCAGACTGAATACTGGTAGCTGAGAATGTGAATATGTAATGCAATAAGGTGCTGTTGAACAAAAGAACAGAAATAAATGGTGTCTGGTTTATATTTGTGACCTACAGCCTGGCAGTGTCAATGTGGTAGGCGAGGGTTGGTTAGATTTCAGATAACTGTCTTCCCACTAATAGCTGTATTTGCTACCTGTGCTTTTAAATTGTCTCAACTTTGTCTCTTCTAGGAAAAACAAAATGAAGGAACTAGTGTCAAACAGTACAACCAATATATCTCAAGCCAGGAAAGCTGTGGAACAATTAAAAATGGAAGCATACATGGATAGGATGAAGGTAAACTTAGACTTATTGTTGATATTTTGAATTCACTCACTAGTTTGTGGTACAGCCTTCCTTTAATATTCCAGAAAGACTTGATCAGCTGAAATAAAAATTCTGTGTTGAGCTGTAAAACAGTATTCAGTACTGTTACATACTAACTGCTTGGCTGTAGTAAAGCAATTTTCAAAGACTGGCTTCTAGTCCGCTCCTGTATGAGTGGCTTTTACGTTTGTCAAAAGTGGTATTTTGTGAAATACTTAAAATCAGCTGGCAGATGCACAGGTGCTGTTCTTTGTCACCAGCTCAGGTTTCTCGGTGGTAGGGCAAGCTGTCCTTTAAGAACTGGAATAAGTCTTTAAGGTATTGCAATAATTTTGGATTAATGATGAGCTGAGCTGAATAGCTTTGATTTGTTTTGTTTTCGCACAAATGTCACTGCACAAAAAATATGTATGATTGCAGTGTTCTGTTACGATTCTTCAAACTTGACAGTGTGTTGTATGTGAAGATTTGGTTTTATCATGCCTCTAAATGTATGTGGATTAAATGTTTGAACTAAAGGCACTATTAAACAGAGGTTCTCAATGTTTTTAACCAGACAAGCCTGTGGGATTATTCTTCCCTGTCATTCTGCCTTTCACAAGGCTAAAATTTTGTGACTAAATCGAGCACCTAAAAATGAATAATGTCATAAAAAGTTTTAAGAAAGCAATGCTCATGTCTTTTGTGCGCACACGCGCTTGCTCTCTCTCTCTCTTTGCCTTTGAAAATAGGGAATAATTATTCGGATGAAAAATCTAGCCTCTACAACTAAGAAGAGTTTAGAGATGGAAAGACTAGAAAAAGGAATGCATTTAAATAACTAGTTTTTCTGCAAACAACTGTAACTGATTTGTTACAACCTGGAATTGAGTTACAAACTCAGTAAGACAGTTTAGAAATGTTGTGCATTAAATTCTTCATGTAGTCTTAACTCAGTCTGCTTGTCCATCCATCCTGTGTGCTGAAATTCTGCATGTAGTCAGGCATGGGGGCAATAGTATATAATTACTATTTTAAAATAGCATCAGATCATAAACTCACTAATTAGAAATATTATATTTCTAATTCAGAAATATTAGTGTATTTCATGAGTAGTCAGTCTTGCTTATATGAAAATATAAATTTCAACTGCTCCATTTTGTTGTAGTTCATAGCAATGTCTTGTAAGACCGTCGAATTTGTAAAACTATAGTTTCTATCTTGTATAGTGTCTTGACAAATTCATCACATAGTAGATGCCTGCTCACAGGGACAGGTATTTCTATTTCCTTCAGTAAGGGAAGGTCTGCCTTTTCAGTGTTCAGTGGGGTTAGTCCCCTGATTAAGGGCATGTTGCAGCTGCACAGACAAAACTGAGAAGAAGGAGCGGGTGTGCACGAGCGGCGGAAGAAAGAGGTTGGAAAAATATGGCCTGGTTTATTGGAATTTGAAATAGGTGATACTTAGCAGATTGTCTTAAACTTGCTTTTATGGAATCTGTGATAACTGTCACATACCACATTGTTAGCTCAGTTATGCTGATAGCTTCATTAGTTAGATGTATAAAGTTCTTAATTACATATGTAAGAAAGACATAGGTTATTTTTACAGTTAGTTTAATTAAAAAGAACACAGTTGTTGGCAACCATGGCAGACCTACAAACGAGATAGTTTGAAAGTGCAATTATTTCACCTTTCAGAACAGCTTGGTACCAAAAAGGCATCAAAGAAAATCTAATGTGTTTCAGTATTCTGAGGGTTCCTATACTGACATAAGCCAAATATGATTTGCAAAAGATCATCTTAGAACAATTATATGAGGGACTGTGAGAGGAGATTGCTTGGCTTTTTATTCCCTCAAGATCTGCTTCACCTTTTAGTCTTTGAAACAGTTAAGCGTGTGTTTCAGTGTAGCCAGATTTTACCATGAGACTTTCCAGTAGTTTCAATAGGAGGTTTTGAGTTCCCAGATCATAGCTGTAAAGGTAGAGAAATGAACTTACTTCCTATTTTTCTGCTAAAACTAGTTAGACATTTAACAGAAGATCAGTGCTTTCCAAATAATTTAATTAAACACTATTTTGCAAATAGTTACAACCAAGTGGTTATTCCCATAATAGACAAGACCACATTGTTAACATTAAAAAGGAAATTTTAAAGGTGCCTGCATTATTGACTAGGGAAATCAGTAGTTCCAGCTCATTTTTCTACTACAAAGGCATTTTGTTTTCCATGCGTAGTAGATGCTGTTGCCGCCAAGAGTTATGTCTGCTCAATTAAAATCTTGTAGTTAGAAGTACGTTGATAGTTGCCCATTTCCTGCTGTGTTCTGGATTTTTTCAACTGATTTAAAAAATCAAGTCCTATAACCAGTGAAAGCAGCAAGCAATGTAGTATTTTGATGTTCCACAAAGACAACTCACTGTTGAGGTGTGAAAGAAACAGGACAACTTCAAAGGGATGAAGTTATTGGTGTATTGATCGGTAGCTGGAAGGAGTATTATTGTGGTGGGTTTTTTGTAAACCGTAAGAATCCCAGAAGGATTGTAAATTGAACCTGTCTTACTTCCCTGCAGAAGGGGTGGCTAGAATTATAACGGAGAAGTCAGTAAAAAGCAGGAAATGCAGATTTCAAGCTAAGAAATGTCAAATGAAATCAGATGAAGAGTGGCCTCATGACTAGTAGAATAACATCTTCCGAAGATACTAGCAGTAAAGTTGAGAAAGCAAAGATAGCATTGGTGCTTTATCACAGTTGTCCCCAGAATAAAGCACTATTTAATCTTCTCTTTGCAAGCAGAAAAGCAAGGAGGGCTCTGACGTTTAAGAATCGTGGTGTATCAGTTATTATTCCATTTTCTTTTTTCTTAAGAAGATAGAAAATATTCCTAACTGGTTCTGAATAGTGTTGAGAGATAAGCAGTGGGATTGCCAATAAATGTGTGTGAATATCTTTGTTTTAGATGTAAAGGATAAGCAGAGTGGGTGTCATAGCAAGGATGGTAATTAGTCACAATCCATGACAAGACAGATGACATAGTAATTGCAGCATTTTGCCCTGGCATTGAAGCTTATAATTATTAGTGCAGCTAACAGGATTATGTTCTAACTTTGGCTGTTTTTATCACCTCTGTTATTCTGAAATATAATGGTAAAAATCCACAGTCCTCCTGAGACTAATTCTTTAAAGCATCAGGGTTGAGTGTTTTATTGTTTGGGTTTTTTTTCATTTTGGTAGTTTGACAACCAGATGTATTTTTCACTACACAGAATAAAAATAGTTGTATAAATCGTGAGATCGGTGTGATACAGATATACTCCATCCCCTCTATCTATGCACTTTAAAAGATTAAAAAAATATGAAATGTGAACTTTCTGTTAGAATTCATCAATCAAACTGAAGTCTGATCTTTTTCGTAAGCCATTTCTGCAGTATGTATAAATTACATTGAATCTGCAGACCAAGCTGTATTACATAGGAGAGCTGAAATGATAAATGTGCTAACTTCATTTGAATATTCAAATTACATGTGTTTATTTTAATTCTTGATAAAAGCTATTCTGAAACTGTCCAGCAGCATTCAGCTACAAACAAATCTAAAGGTGAGTAAAAGCTATGATAGAGCGGCCTTTATTTAACTCCGTGACACAAATAGGATGATCAGCACATTATTTTGTGTAGTAACAAAGCACAGTGGCCATTAGGCAACCTCTGCGTGCTGACGTATGCTAAAGCAGCCGGCTCTGCTGTAGCCTTAATGCAGTGCTCAATGCAGAGGTCTTCCGCCACTGTTGGTCTGAATAACAACACTGAGCAGGAAACTTGCTGGAGGCAACACTGTGTTTTGCTCTTTTTTTGGCCACGGTTCTGACTTTGGTTCCTGTGGCTGTGAGCAGTGTTGGCAATGTTTTCATTGATCCTGGAATGTGAATCAGCTAACTTAACTCCCCTTAGTAAATGGTCACCTTTCCACTGCACAAGCCTGAGCTACTCCAGTTTAAGTGAAGAAATGGCCATAATTCAATTTTTTAACCACTGTAATCCCAATGGGAGGCTTTCTCCTGCCCAGACCTTTTGTTTTTTTAAAGGATTCCAAGTACAGGCTTGGAAGTTTAGTTAGTGACAATGTGATCATGTTCCTCAGTTCCTTGTTGCAGGTTTGTTTGCTACGAAATTGTACCATGTATTATGGTTTGTCTAAAAACAAACTAATTTGTGAGTTAAATACTGTGATGTTGAATAAAGTGCTTGCTCTGCTTCATGATGTGTGGCATTCCTACCAGCACAGTAGAGGACAAGTTAGATACAAACGTTTATGTTGTGCTTTTGCTGGTGAAAACCAATTTTATTGTTATATGATGTCAAAGCACAGTAATATGTAGAGAAGCAGTTAGAAAATTATATTACTGGCTTTATTGCTTCTAAGAATGATGATCGAAATTGTACTTCTCTTCCACTGAATGAAAAGCCGTATACTTGGGCTGATGCCACTTATTCCTATGTGGAAAAAAAAGACAGTTATGGGAAGGTCGGTCTGTTGAAGTCTGCTTTAGTTCTCTGCTCCTGTAGGGTCAGTCTACTTAAAAAGATTGTTGGTTTCACGAATAAAATAACTTATTCAATGGCTTAATAATGGAAGATTAAGTGTGCTGGGCATCTTTAATAAACCCTGTTTCTGGGACCCAGAGAATTGGACTAGCTCTCCATTAGGTTTTATGGCAGTAACGCTTATTAGGACATAGCGCTGAAAATGTCACTGAGCTTTTTGTAGGCACCTGTGGCTCTGAGTGTCACTTGCTCTGTTTGAATGCAGGAGTTCAGGACCAGCTAATAAATTAATTACAGCATAGAACTGCCTTAATTTGAGACATGCTGCTGAGCTTGAAGGACAATAGAAAAGTGAAAATGTGTATGTTAAATAATTATGAATATACTGGTGATTGTCATTACTTGGAAGTACTTCTCCAAAAATGCTGTGGTGATACTTCCTCCTAACATTACTGGAAACATGCTAACCTCCTCTTCAGTGTCTGCATTCTAGGCTAGTTTATACTTTGCTGAGGTACAGCATAGCTCATTAGCAAAGAAAAGTATGTTTGCTGTCTTTTGACCTTTCTTGGGCTTGACAGGAATTTCATAGTCTGTCTACATTGTGCCTCTCTCTGGAGAATCTGCCTTTTAAAAACTCACAAGTAAATTTAAATGAAAATTAGGAATATGATAGGATTCCTAAGTTTTGTTTGGCCAGTACAGTACTACACCTCTACTCTAGACAGTGCCCTCACACCCTAAGCCTCATTCTTTTGTCAGCGCTTAGCAAATAGCTAATTGAAGTATGACTGAAAATAATTACAGTCCTTTCTTTGTACTTGAAGTCTGTCATTTTCCCCAGATTTTTGTTTGACCTGCTTTGCTTTAGAGAATCACTGGTCCTTCAGAATATCTCTGTTGATTTGCTGAGTTTAATGCTCAGTCTTCTGCTTTGCGTTTGGCCCAGCAATCAGTTTTTCACATGCAGTGTCTGTGCCCACCCTTTTGTCTTACAGGCCAATTCAAAGGCAAACTAATTTTGAGCAACCTAAACAACCTTGCTTCCTCTGCTAGGAGGATAGGCTATACTGGGATGGCAACCATAGGCACTTTATGGGTTTAAGCATTCTACAAAGCCATGTTTTAGTGGATATTTTAAAAATAAACCCAGTAATTTTCTTCCTGAAGTTAATTTAAATTTCACCTGAATCCTCATCCAACAACCATTGACTTCGTAGGTCTAGTCTGAAACCTACTACAGGCTGGACTCATGCCAAAGCAAGCAGGGTGTGGGGAAGCTAAAGCTAACAGTGATGACACACCTGCTAGAAAAATACCAAAAATCTGCTTTGTTTTTCGTCTTTGCTATAGCTGTGCTAACATGCTGACCTCAGTGTTAGACTCAGGAGAAGCTGTCAGGGTGCTCAGAGAAAAGGCTTTTTTTGTAAAGACTTCCTATCTCATTTTCTCAAATCTATCATAATATTGAAAACACAATAATTAAACAAAGAAGTACAGACACTTGTAAATATCTTACTAACTGAGCAGAACAAAAATATTTCATATATACATTCTAAATTCTTGAAAAAATAAATGAGTCACAGTGGCCTAATGTCACCAATATTTTTATGGCACAAAGGTGGTTTCAGCTACAGCTGAAATGGCTTAATATTTCATTTTTAAGTATCTTTTGTGGCAGCACACTGTTATATACAGCACACTGTAGGACTTTTCAGTAAGCATAAACCAATGTTCTGATTTTGGAGACTTTAGAATTGTTCATTGTGGAAGTATAAAAATATTAAGATAAAAAATATGAAGGTAATACTCAAGTTTAATGCTATGAATACAGTACTACTTATAATAACTTACTATGCAGAAGATATTAGTCTGACTTCATTGAAAAGAGTAATATTTAGCTTAAACAAGAGCTAAGAGAGATGATGACCAAGTTTTGCTCCTGATTTATTATTTCTTTTTTAATGCCAGGGTCATATGCCTAACGAACTTTTTGTTTGTTCGGTTTGCATCCAGAGGAGCAAAGGGTAGAGAGTGTGTTTGTGGAAAACCTTACAACCTTGCTGCTCTAATGAGTGGGAATAAGAGCTGAAGCAGGCAGCCTCTACAGAAACACATGCTTCAAGGAGAATCCCTATTGCTTATGGACCATTAGCATATACATGTTTTAATGAGTATGCGCTCCTGACTTTCCTTCTGATGGAGAGGAACAGCTGAACATGAATCATATAAATTGATACCATCTCATGTCACTGTGTTAAATAAAACATGTATAAGGATTACTAGGCCTAGGAAGAGCAAATTCAGAGCTGTGGGTTCTAGTAATTTAAAGGATAAACCAATCTAGTCCTATTTTATGATAGCCTCCAATATCATATGTTAGATGAATAATATTTATGCAATGCTGATTGGTTCAGAATGGTGTTACAGTAGTTCTCTCTTCTCTTCTATTAGGTATCCAAGGCTGCAGCAGATTTATTGGCATATTGTGATGCTCATATTGGAGAAGATCCCCTTATTATTCCAGTGCCTGCATCTGAAAATCCCTTTAGGGAGAAGAAACTCTTTTGTACTATCCTTTGAGTCAGTTTTCAATTAAAAATGTCTTCTCCTACAATTTGGTATTGGTGTTGCATGCTTTTAGTTTTAGCATATTTTTCTTCAGTTATCAATACTTACCCTATAACTGCAGTACTTTTAGAAGGTAGTGCATTTTCTGGTAAAAAATAAAAATAATTTAAAAAATTGTAAAAAAATCCAAGGTAATCCTTCTCTTTCAGACCAGTGTACAAGTTTAATTTCAGTTCTTCATAAAGATTCTTTTGGTCTTAATGAAAGTATTGAGTACAATATCAAATTCTAGATATCTTTGCCAGTCATAGATTTTTCTGAGACCTAAATGAGTCATACCGATTCTGAAGCTATTTTTAACATTCTTATTTTCTTTGGAAGGTGAATTTAATTCATTTGCCTTTATAAATGTATATTTAAAAAGAGTAGTGTGACCTTTCCTCAAGTAGCACTATTTAGGAAAAAATGCCAGTGATTTACAGTGTTTGGAATGATCGGTCTTACACAGTAAGTGGTGGTTATAAGTATGTTTTGTGAAGACTAATAAACTTGACTACTAAAACAATGTTAGTAAAGCCACATTGTAACTACGAGCAAAATGAAGATGTATAGTTACACACTGGGACTACATCAATAAAACTGTAGAAAAACATGGGTGCTTGTATATTATTTTGAATAATAATGATTTGAATTATTTTAGAAAGTAAACTGAACTGTAATATGTCAGCTGTTCCTGGGAGTCTTAGTGGAGGGTGTAAATCTGCCCTGATCAGTACAGGGAGGGGGATTACATTTTCTAAGCAGCCCTCTACATGCATTTGCCCACGAGAGCAAGATTTCATGGGGATGGAGAGTAATGGTAAATGAATATTGTTCTAGAATAGGCAGTGAGACCACTGTGCCATCAACAGCCACTAAGTTTGTATATTTTGAAGCCACAGACTAGTCATAAGTTATCAGCAAGTAATTTGTGGAGGTTCTGGGAGGTTCTTTGTTTAAAGTGCAGTGAGAGGAAAAGAATGAGCTATGGAATATGACTGATCTGTCTTCATTAAGTAAAATTAAGCTCAATCAAGGCATGTGATGGAAACAACTGTTACATTATTGACTCTTTATTATTATTATTATTCAAAAAACCCGAAAGCTTCTGTCTGGTCTGATATATTAGGATACTTCACTCACTGCAGTACTTTGTATGTACAGTGTGTCAATATACTGGAAATGTCACTCCTTGGAAATGCCTGTGAAGTCAGCCCCACATGTAAGGTGGGAGACAGTTTTGTTGGAGAACTGCACTAGTCTGGCTGAGTAGAGGCTCTGAACAGCCACCCATAATGGAGCGTGCTTCCTCTGCACAAACTTGTATTCCATGAGCATCTTAAATACCTGCAAGGCAAAGACTAGTGGGGGAACTGAGGGCCTTGGGATATACTTAAATGCTGAATTTAGATGCTAAAGAAGGGCAGTTTGGTGAATGAAGCCATTTCTGTTTAGCCCAAAGTGCACACACCCGCTCCAGCTTATTTTTAGCAGTTTCTATCAGTGTTTGTTGTACTGTTTTGTGCAGTGGACATACAAGGTGTATATAGAACTTTTGTTTTCTTTGCCAATGAACTTGGGTAATGTGCTGCACCCAACTGCATTCAGCAACCAGTCTAGTCACACGAGGCAGGTGGCTTTGGACTGTGGTTCTGTTGCCAGCCAACTTGTTCACCACATCTGCCTAACATGGAACATCCATGTTAATTTACTTCCTTTAATATTATTGTAAAAAAAAACCCCACGATATTCCATCTAACCAATAGGCTTTGGGGATGTCTTTCATGTAAAGCTTTGGTTTTTAATTTGGCACCCGAAGACATCCATAGTCTAGTAGGCACAGAGCTGCTTCACAGTACCTATTCTGAAAAACATTCAAATGTCTTGACCAGGTCTTGTTGTGGCTAGGTTCGTCCTTGGTTCCTATTTTGAAGTTTTCAGCTTAAGTTTCCCATTCCTAACTTTCAACAAGAACATTTCTTAATGCATGGTGTGTTCAGCTTTATTTTGGGGGGGGGGAAATAGGCTTTAGCTAACTGAGTAGCTATTTTATTGACAGTGAAATAAAAATGGCTTTCTGAAAATATTTGTTAAAAAGGAGCAACAAAATGCTTAATAAGGTTCTTTAGGGAATCCTTCCTACACTGTACATGATTTGGTAACTGCTCTGATCACCATGGCAACATTTTCATTTGTCCTTCCGCATGTATGGCTTTAACTGGAACAGCAAGGGAGGGTAATATAGGGCATACAGCTTTATTCTCAAAGGCTTTGTAACAACTTGCATTTGTGGCTCATCATTAACATTCCCATCTAAAATAACAAAATTGCCACAGCTTATTACAGTATTACAAACAGCTTGCTTTCTGTTTCCAATTAACGTTAGCATCTGAGGTCCTGAGATTGAAACATTTCACAGTAGTTTTGAGCATTGCTGGTTACAAGAGCTACATTTATGAAAATCTAGTAGTATTTTTCAGAAGAGGTGAATGTCATTGTTTTGGACTTCAGGTTTTTCTCCAGAATTTTTCCTGAAGTAGTGAAGTTGTTGGACCTCTTATGTTTTTAGTAGCTAACTGCAATATTTGTGGTTTCTTTCATCAGCTCATAACTTAATCAGGTAAAAAAAAATTACATCTATTAAGATGGTTTTGTGCTTCTAGTTTTAAGAAATGAAACACGGAGTACTGTAAGTTGCGTATTTATTTTAGCAGATGTCTATAATGCATCTGAAGAGGTTAAACAGTGTAAGTGTAATTCCTTAGTGGAAAACAGGACAGCTTTCTCCAATATCATTGGGCCTTATTTGCCAGTTCCTTGAATGAATATATATTATTGGCAAATTACTNCACATAAGAATATATGACTTTATTCAAGAACACCATCAAAATACTGTCTGTCTGAAGAGAATGGCATCATTTGGGTTTTTTATGCCAGCTTGATCCACAAATCAACATTTAAAATAATGTCTTTTCCTGCAGTCCCTTCAAACCATGAAATGTCTTTGTTGTTATTATATTTTTTGCTGTTTTGACCTTTAAGGTGGTTTAGATAATCTGCTATTGATGGTTGAGTTTCATGCTCAAACATTTTGCCTCAAACTCTACACAAAACCATCTGAAAATAGTTGGACATTTTTCTAAAAATAAATACATATTTTATCAAGAAGTATAGCATGATTTTTAAAAAAATGCCTTCCAAAATGTGGCTTTGTCTCACAGTAAGGTATCCTGTAGGCTGAAGCAATGAGTTTTGATTTTCATCAGACTGCCTGATTTGATTCCCACTAACTTCAATGAGAACAAGACCAGGCCTGTTGCGCTCCTAGCATTTTACTCTCTCTCAGATTTATTTCATATGCCATTAAGCTTGTCACTTTTTGTTTCAGGCCCAGAAAATAATGCATGCTCACTTCTAGCAGTGTGAGCTGGTGCTGTCATCTCAGGAATGAGAACTTCGGAACAGAAGTTGGATTCAAGGTGTTTTTGACATAATATTCACAATTCTTTCTTCATATCCCAATGCTTGCTGCTCTGACGAAATGAGACTTCTCAATGGTGGATTAATGGTAAATTATAATGTATCAGTAGCACTTGTGGGGCTGGCTGTTTTGCGTTCCTCAGGTTAATCTCCTTGGTTTACCTTTAATTTAAAATGTTCTTATTTCAATACTGAAAACTATTTCCCTCCTCTCTATTACATACCAAATTCCCTTTCTTTGCTTCCTACACCATGTATTAAATCAGTAGCAGTGCGCTCGGCTGGTGCAAATAGGCAAGATTTTTAAGCTAGCTTCTACAAAATCACGGAATTTTCAGAGTTGGACGGGACCTCTAGAGATCATCTAGTCCAACTCCCCTGCTAAAGCAGGATTGCCTGGAGCACATTACTCGGGACTGCATCCAGGTGGGTCTTGAAAATCTCCAGAGAAGGGGACTCCACGACCTCCCTGGGCAGCCTGTTCCAGTGCTCTGTCACCCTCACCATAAAGAAGTTTTTTCTGGTGTTTGAATGGAACTTCCTATGTTCCAACTTGTGCCCGTTGCCCCTCATCCTGTCACTGGGAACCACTGAAAAGGGGTCTGGCTCCATCCTCCTTCAACCCACCATTTAGATACTTATAAGCAATAATAAGGTCTCCCCTCAGCCTTCTCTTCTCCAGGCTAAAGAGTCCCAGTTCTCTCAGCCTTTCCTCATAAGGGAGATGCTCCAATCCCTCAGTCACCTGGTGGTCAAATGATGGTCAAAGAAGGGGAAAAAATGGAAGGCAGTTTGAATTAAGCTATTCTAGGTCATACCATAGATTAAAATAAATACAGACTTTGCTGTTAGTGACACAAAGGTGAATACAGGAGGTGTTGCCGACTTATTTGGAAGGACATCGTAACAAAGCATTTTTGCAGTGACTTGCAATAGGATCAGCTCCAGCAGAAGGAAAGAACACTGTAAGAACAACAGTCTGTAAAGGTGCATACTAAAGCCTGCAACTTTAATATAGCAGTCGTTTATCCAGCTGGATTTCTGATATCAAAGGACTAACAAAAGATGTACTTTGGGAGGACCTGATTATGTAGTTTTTCCTCTATCTTCATTGTATAGGGATAAAAATCCGTATACATAATTGTCCTCGAAAATACAAGTCATGGCTTTCTTTTGGATCTGAATCAGAATCTGGATGTGTGTCTTCAAGGATACTAAAGAAAACTTGTGGGAGGAGTGGTTCCTAGGAAATAGAGGTTTCTTGTACTGAAGGCTAATAATACTTAAAGTCATTAGACTGATTTAAATAGTACTGAAATGTGTAAAAAATAGTGGGCAAAATTACCAGAATAAGTGCTATATCAAATGTTACAGGAACTTGCATATTTAATCTTTAGGGAGAATGATATTTGGGATAAATATTGTACATTTGCATCTAATTGCATTCAGCTTTATAGCACTATTAAATTAAGTACAGCCATAAATACCAGAACTAGTATGGGAACAACTTTTCTGTCTGTTAGAGGAAGATGTATGTCTGGGTTTGTCAAGTACATTTACACCACTCACACTTGTGAATAAACAAAACCAGCAGCTTTACCCTAAAATAGCATCTTTTCTTTCCCAAATTATTACAAGTAGAAATCGCACAGGATCGTCTATTACTGCCACCTACTGATAAAGTGATAAACAGCCGACTGAAACAGAAAAAAATAGCAATGTAAACTAGAAATTACCTCAAAGGAGGATTTAAAATTAATACCCATACTCTCAGAAACAGCACGCCACCACTTCTGATTTCATGGTCTGCCTTGTGTAAGGTGTCGCCTGTCACTGTGGTACTGCTGGGCTGCGGTTGAACCTCACGCTTCAGTTCCAAACTTCTCAGTTTAGGAAAAGACAAAAGCCAAATACATAATGTGGTTAAATAGGTCAGGTGTCTAGCTAAAAAAAAAACCACTTAAAAGTTGTGGAAATCTTTAGGTGGATCAGTTGGAGTTGCTGCTTGCTCCCTTCTTGAATTTTATTTACCAGTTTCACATGTAACTCAGATGCCCGTTCCTCATTGCCACCGTGCCACTGGTTGTGCCACCACTTACGCTTTTGCATTTTGCTCCCTTGAGCAGTTGATGTGAGCACAAAAGGCAGTAAGGCTCTAGGGCAGAGCGGGCCCCCAGCGCGGTGAGCTGCTAATAATCTCTCCTGTTTGCCTTCCTCTTTGCAGAGCCATGCAACAGCTTTCACGTCACTGACAGCTGCACTATTCCTTCACACGCAAACTTTGCTCCTGGCTGCTGGGTTTTCTATTTTGGGGTGGGTTTTTTTCCCAATTATTTGAGTCTATGCCAAATACTTCTTCATATGCCACAGCATAAGTATACAGCCAGAACGGAGTTTAGGCTACTGCTTATGCTTAGAATAGCATTTTACAGAAAATGCACTAGGCGTGGTGTAAGGACGTGTTTCAAAAGAGCACCCATTCCACAGAATCCATTTGTTGTGTAGCCTCTCACTATACCATATCCTGCTGTGCCTTTGAACTTCAGGCTGCGTACTTGAGCCTTTCATTCTTTCTATACCATGCTCGAAAGAGATGTGCAATTTTTTCCAGTGAAAGGAAGGAATGAGCCAAACTTTATAGAAAGAACCATTGTGACTTTTAAAAAACCTTTCAAGTAGCAGTGACTTTAAAGATCTTTACAGTGTAACAGCCTCTCTGGCAAGTGTGACTCACATGACTTTTGGCTGTAAAATTATCCTTAACCTTCTTGTTGCAAAGACTGTTCACTACCATGGTTCTTGTACTGATTCTTGCCTGAGAGGTTTCCCCGTGGAGAGCTTTTATCCTGCTCATCAGAACACAACACACAGATTTCCAATATATATATCTGCCGTGCTGATATGAATATATTAGTCATATCCTTAAAAGATAAAAGTGAAAAATTTCAGATGCTAAGATTATAATGAAAAAATACCCAACAGAAACTTTGAGAATATAAAGAATGTTATAGATAATAGCCTCTCTGAGGCCTTTTCTTCTTTCTCAGACAGCACGTGCATGTTTTGTTCTGGGAGTTTGCTTCGGACTCTGGAAACTACAGAGGGCAACTATGAAATATCTATTCACGAGAAATTAGAAGGCTGTAAAAGTGATTATATTTCTTTACAGTTCTGCCCATACCAGCTAAGCAAATACTTGCAACAAGGATGTGAACACATTTGAGGATATTTAAACAGAATCTGAATAAATGCAAAAAAATACATTAAAATATCATTAAAGAAGCTAAGTTAAGCACTCATTTAAGAAATGTCAGAGTTAAATTTGCTTATGCACCTTCCATTTGCCTCTCTCATTTGTATGCACTACTATTCCAGATTGCCATTGCAGGAATTCCCACAAGGCACAGTATAGGCAATGCTCAGTTAATGAGCAGTTACTTGATACTATTTTGGTGTCTTTATTCATTGTGCAGCCCTGGGCCTGATTTACTCACAAATTTCTGCTTTCAATGTAGAACTATTCCCTGATGAGCTTCTATGTGGTGCTCATCACAGATTGCTTCAGAAAGTATCTCTACAGTATCCTGGAGGAATGCGAGGGTGGAACTATTCCCATCTTACAGTGGGAAGCTGAGGCACAGCCTGAACAGAATGGGTGAGGATGTCCATACCTGCCTCTTCAGAGTACTTAGCTCTTCCAGCATCTCAAAAAATGTTCCCATTTGCTCAAGCTTCAGCTCCAGATCCTCAGCTCTGCAAACTGGAGTGACTCTTGCAAGACAAATGCCCAGAAACTAGGGGAAAAAAGCAACATGAAATGTTTAGTTTAATGATTTTCCTGGTATCACACAGAGGCAATGACAGAACCCAGTTCTCCCAAGCAGCAATGACCCTTGGCCTTGTAACACTATTTCGTGGTCCCACCTCATTCACCTCCCATCTTCTGCAACAAATGAAGCAGCCGTCTGGTGCGTTGTCCAGCAGCGCACGTCCATCTTAAAGTGAGGTAAGCACCACGAGGGGAAAATAGCATCAAGTCATGTAATATTTTTTTTTAAGGAAACATAGCCTGAGTATTATCTATCCAATGATAGATTATAAAGAAATGATAAATAATATGAGACCAATATGCTTTGTAATCGCCCCAACAGCTTAACTCTCTACCAGGCATGTGATTAGAAAGTGTATTTGCTGTCACAGGTCTCAGCAGAACTTCCTATAAACCTTATTCTGTTCTGTACATGCATCCTGAAGTCTTTGTGCCACTTGTTAAAAATAGCTGAATATTAGCTGCACATGAAGTAGCTAACCCCACCAGCTGGCTGTTGCCTGATTGTTGGATATTTAGTGGCGTTCCACATCTCTGCAAGACATTCCCCTGTTTGCTCTCTGAGATGTGCCTGCCAAGATTTAGCTGCTACCATACAGGTGGGTTTGAGTCCATTTCTATTTTTGATTGTCAAGAACATGAAAAGGAGTCAACTAAAACTGTGAAGTTTATTCTTGTTGCATTGGTATGTTTGGATAACTGTGATGTTCTGCAAGCCGACTTTGCATGGTAGTTACCAATTCTTGTGCAGGTTAGGCTGGGTCTGATTAAGAAAAAAAAGAATCCAACAGAACACCACCTTCTTTCCAGAAGGCAACAAGGATATTCTAATTTATCTGTCCGTAGAATAAGGGATGGTGACTTGGTCACCCACCAGGATGCTCATGTGACCACTTTGTGAGAAGACATGAAATGTGAAGCTCCACCTTTCCGTAAAAGAAAGTGAGTTGAGGAAAGTTGTGTTATCTTTGCCTGAATACAATGGCAGAGCTTTTTGGTTGCTAGGTTCTTGCAATGCCACTGAAAGGAAGACCCTACAGAATATTCTTGGACCTCAGAGAAGTCAGTCTAAACTGTGCCTTCTGCCACGAATCAGACCCATGTGCCAAAACTCTTAAAACCTCAAAAACATCAGAGAAGAGCAATTTACAATGCTGTTCTACCAACATAATTCAGCAAAACTTAAAGCCACCACTCCAAATGCACGAGGATGCTAAAACTTCATTTTAAAAAAAAGGTCAGCAAAATAATAGACAAATAATTTTAAACAAAACAAGCAGGTTTTTTTCTTAATGTTCTTAGTTAACTTCCTTAACTTTTCAGAAATTATTAAATTATTTTAGCTGAAACTTACCAAACTTTGCAGTGTGGTACAGGTCATTGTCACTGCAATCCGCATGGTAAAGAATTTCTTCTTTACATCTAATCTAAATCTACCCTCTTTTAGTTTCAAACTGTTACCTTTTGTCCTATCGCTACAGGCCCTGGTAAAAGCCTTGCTCCATCTCTCTTATAAGCCCCTTTAAGTATTGTAAAGCCACAATAAGCTGTCCCCAGAACCTTCTCTTCCCCAAGCTGAACAATCCCAACTCTCTTAGCTGCTTTTTGTAGGAGAGGTGCTCCAGCCCTCTGGCCATTTTCTCGCCCCTCCTCTGGACCTGCTCCAAAAGGTCCGTCTCTTTTTTGTGCTGGGGCCCCAGAGCTGGATGCAGTACTCCAGGTGGGGTCTCACCAGAGCGGAGTAGAGGGGCAGAATCACCTCCCTCGACCTGCTGGCCACACTTCTTTTGATGCAGCCCAGGATACAGTTGGCCTTCTGGGCTGCAAGCGCATATTGTTGGCTCATATCTAATTTTTCATCTACCAGTATCCCCAAGTCCTCTGCAGGGCTGCTCTCAATCCCTTCATCCACCAGTCTGTACTGCTGCTGGGGATTGCCCCGACCCAGGGGCACTTGGCCTTGTTGAACTTCATGAGGTTCACATTGGCCCACATTTTTTGTTTGTTCACATTGGTTCACATTTTATGATCAACCAGTATGAAGGGGTTGCAAGATTTAGTTCCATCGCAACCATGCCCTGAAGCATTTAACCAACATGATGGAAAGAGTCAAATCAATGTGTTTTCTCTAAAGGAAATACTGCCTCTTTGACCTATTCAGTTCTTTGTATTTCTTTATAAAGGGGAATATAGTCACGCCATATCCGGATTTTTTAAAGGAGACTAGTAAGTATCCCTTAAGAGACCATTAAGGAAGATAGCCATGGGCAAAATCTTGTTAGATTCTTGCCTCCATTCAGTGTACAAATGAGCACAGGCCTCGCACCACACTGGCTGCATGCTGCCTGCTGCTTTCTAATAGCATCTCTCTTCATGCCTGTCCATCACAGTCCTTAGAGCTGGCTGGTCCCATACCATTGCCTTTTCTTTGCTGCTGCTAATGATACGAGCTGGCAGGCCCGTCAGCAAGACAGCCTGTTTTCCAGAGATCAGTTTTTGCAGGATTCCTTTGTCTGTCCTTAGGAGACCCCAGCAACACTGACGGCATTAATAGCCTGAGCAGAGGAGTCAGGGAACTCCTCTGCATCTGCTCTTCATCCGGATCAGAAAGCCGAAAGTGGAGGCAGGGAGACATGTCTTCTGTTTGGCAAAATAAATAAAATCTATTTCTTCTACAGATCCTAAGGAAGGTAAGAAAAGGATTGATAATTCCTCAATATAGACAGTTAATCTTCTTAGGTTATGAACACCGGAAAAAAAAATACGATACACTCTTGGGATGCAAATTTTACAACCCATTAAACTCTAACAAAATCCTTCATAACCTGATCTGTAGTCTCTTTTAATATTTTTTTCTTTAAATAATTGAAGGCACAATGATTTTGTGAAATGTAATAATACATCAGTATTACTGCAAAGTGTGAAGAAAGTGAAGCCCCAAAGCCCCAAAATGGAATCTGTCACCAGTCCTTCCTCTGCTTACAGAGATCAATAAAATACACAACCCCCTGGGGACAAACTCTGCTAACACATACGCAGCGCTCCCCTGCTTTTTGCTCTTCTCATCTGCTGCTACTGTCCTAAAAAAAATCCCAGTCACCCACTTGGGGTACTAATTACGCAAAAACCCATTAAAAAACGGAATGCTACGGACTGGCTAGCTGTGGTACGTAACTACAACTCTGGTATTCATCGAGGCACGCATGTCTCCTCTGTGTCTGACAGAAGATGCTTATCCAGAGACATTATGCAAATTTAACAGAAGCATCTGAAGTTTGCAAGCAGCCTGGGGACAAAAATTTCTGTCTCTTCGATCTCCAGCTCTTGTGCCCAACACGTTGTGCCTGTACTGTGCTTTGTGTGCCAGAGGTACAACCTGAGTCTGTAATGTCAGAAGAGTAAATCTGCTCAGAAAGTGCAGAATTAAAATGGTGTATTTTTGGTAAATGATACCTAGAATGGGCATAACCCAAACCAAACTTTGCTGTCTTCCAGGAAAATAATTTGACATGATCTAGAAGTTATGTTCCAGATCCATTTGTCTTTACATAGTTTCATGATTATAAAGTCTCTGGAAAAAATCTTTTATATGGGCCAAGACTTTTCAAAAAGTGTGCTTAAAACTTGGTGCCTTGAATCCATGTTTAGACACTCAGATATCAGCTTGTCCTCATAAAAGCACTCAAGAATGCAAACTGAAACTGCTTTGCTAATGGGAATTTCTGAAAACCAGGTTACTGGTTGGGTCTGATCATCTCACGGCTTCTACACAGATGCACGCTTTCAATGTTATACACAACATAAGAAGTGCCACTGCTTGCATCTTCTACAGATGATGAAGTTGGGAGGCTTAGGTTACATCTTTGGCTTTAAAAGTCCTGCAGTGAATCTGATGTAAAACGGAGTAGGAAAGTCCAGTCCTCTACAACTGAACTGTATTTTAATCATTTCCTGCATGACTAACAAAAAATGCATATATATTTTCCTTTTGACCAGGGTACCCTGTTTCTGTCGTGTGGAAGATAAAAGTAGGGAGAGATTTCTCCTTGTTTGTACATTATATATTCCTTTATCCTTGAGCATGTTAAGTATACAACTGTACAGAAAGCAAGATATTAAGGAATCAGGTCCTTTTTTGTCTGCAAGGAAGTAACCACTCCCAGACATGTTTCTAAGTAAGATGCCCATCAGTTCACCTGGCCTGGGGCTAGGCTTGGGGAGAGAACCTAACATATGGTCTACAAGGAATATAAGCAAATATAGAATAATATTAGCAGTGGGACCAGTTTTTATTTCTGCAGCTGAATCTGCTAAAAGGCAACTCAAATGTAAATAGTGATTAATAACAATAGCATTTTTGTGTACATACTTTTCCCAGCACTATTATTTGCTAACAAGTACACACTCAATTGCATATTAAATATGTGTAAGTATGCAAACAAACTAAAGTGGATTTATTTATAAAACATTTTCCTTTTGCTGTTTAAACCCAATATATAAGGGTCAAAGTCATTGGCTTTCTAATATCTCACTCCAGTTGACAAAAAATGAATCTTAATTAAGCTGTTTGAAAGGACTTTAAGCATTTTCCAAACCTTTTCACGGCTTGGGGATTTTCAAAAGCAGATTTTAGTCGTCTTTTCCTAAAAACTCAATCTTTTCTTCCAATTATACTTTATACATACCATTTTTTTTTACTAAATTATGGGGTTTTTTTGGATAGAATAGCATCAGCAAGCATTCCTTTAAGCCTTACAGCTATTACACATAAACTTCTGAGAAACCTCTGCTTATTTATCCACATAACTTTTTTTTTTTACAGGTAGATCCACCCTACAGGAGTCCAGGAAACATTTCTTTTTGTTATCTGTCTTCAGAGGGACCAGAGACAAGTAACCTCTCAAGGTGCTGATAATCTCATGCTCTCCACCGTCCAGTCCTATTTAAACCTCTTTGGCCTGCGTGGTGTTTGCCCTCTCGGCGGGTCAGTCCGCAGCCACCCAACTTGTCAAAGCGGTGGGTGTAGGCACGATGCGAAGCTGGGCCGGGGTTGTTAACATCTCCTAAGGGACTTCTGCAAGAACAAGAACGCCGCCGTCAATTCTCGGCCATGAGGCAGCCGCAGTTAAGGGCACTTGGATTTTCTAAAATTCCCCCCTGGAATTTCAGTCAAGTGACGTGTTCCTTGCTGGAATAAAATACTCCAGAAACAGTCTGCAGTGCCGCCACACGTCTTGGCCAAAGCGAAGCCCTCCCTCCTCTTTATTGGATTAGTCGGGGATTGTTCTGGAATGCCATTTTGTTACTGTAAGATGACTTTTTAAAAAGGGCCATTCAGGAGATAATCGTAGTGTTGCACAAATAAAAACTAACCGAGGAAGGGTCGTGTCCCCCCCACCTCGCCTCAGCCCCCGGCCCGAGGGCAGCCCGGGGCGGCCACGGGGAGCCCGGCCCGCGGCTCCCCCGAGGGGAGCAATCCGCAAGGATACCGCGCTGCTACCGCCCCCGGCCACTCTCCCCCGACGCCTACGCTCCCCCGCCACGTAAAACGTGAGGTAAAGTCGTGCTTCCTCGGCGCTTCCCCGCGGGGGAGACC
>VZSZ01008696.1:111197-166905 GCA_013398815.1 Ibidorhyncha struthersii
CGGGGCCGTCCCTCTGCTGCGTAACGCGGCGGCGGCTCCGGTGCTGCTGTGGCTGTGGGCAGCGCGTCTACCGGCAGGTCCGCCCGCCGGGCTCGGGGCGCTGAGGGGAGAAGGGGGGTGTCACCCCCCCGCCCGCCGGCCGGGGAAAGGCGCCCGGGGTGGCTGCGTGGGTTCACCGCGAGGTACCGGCTGGTTAGGGCGGGCGGAGGGGCGCGGCGGGTTCAACCGGAGTGCCGGACGGCGGTGGCGGTTCGCGAGGGTCCGCCGCGCCTTTCCGTGGGGCGGCAGCCCCTTCGCAACGCCCGCCGCCCCCGCTGGGGTGCGTGGGGGAGGAATTCCCACCGATTTTCACCTGTGTCGCGTCATTCCCGGTCCGAGGAATAGCTCTTCGCACGCTGCCGAGTTTGCCTTAGCGGTCTTCGAAACCGCTGTGGCGCAAAAGAGGCTGTTCATGGGATCGGGCGCGATGCGGCTCACGCGCAGCCAGGCCCCTAAGGGCTTTACGTTGTGCCCCTCGGAAACTGAGTGGTGGTTCTCAGGCCCCACGGCGGCATGCCCGCTAGAAACAGGCGTCTGTTGGAACAGGAACTTCTGTCAGCTACCCGGAGGTGCTGTTTGGGAACATTAAGAAATATTCTACAGGACGTCTGAGGAAATAATAAGGGAAAAAAAATGGTGGCTTTTTTTCACTTGATATCTGCTTAGAACTCTGTTTAGTGACCCAGTAGCCTATCCACTAAAAAAGCCGCGCTTTGTGACCAGTGCCCGTTCCCTGTGCAGAGCATACGCAACTGTGAGAAAATGAGAGTCTGCTGACTAAACCTCGTCACAGTGGTAATTAATTATGCAGGTGTGAAAGGAGCAAGGTCAGTGCATTTGCATAGTCTGAAGGCCTCAGAGTTGTATGGGTGTCTCTGTGTCTGTATTCTGGCCACTGCATATCAAATGAGCAGTGGTGACACTTGAATTACAAAAGAACGGGAGTTCTAGCTGTTAGCCTGAAGTGCATTTGAATTGTCTGGTTGGTTTTGTTCCTCCTCTTTCATGGTGCTGCTTTTGTAACTTGAGTGTGTTAATTTGGAGTTGGAAGTAGCAATGTGGAATCTCACGATGACCTTTCCTGCAGAAATGTGTTTTCCCCTAACAACATTTCTACAGAAAATCCAGAAGTTTCTCAGTTGAGGAGGGAGGGAAAAAGCTTTGCTCTTCAGAGATTCACTGTTTCAAGCAGTTATTGTTGGACTTTATGTTGTTACCGTGAAACTATGTTGCATTGGATAACGTTTGGGTAACTTGCACAAAAAAAAAAAAACAATCCAGTGCTTTTTTAAAATACTGAAACAGTGTACAGTTCGCTTGTGCAAGGGTTATTTAGTTGTAACC
This sequence comes from Ibidorhyncha struthersii, assembly GCA_013398815.1. Lineage (NCBI taxonomy): Eukaryota > Metazoa > Chordata > Aves > Charadriiformes > Charadriidae > Ibidorhyncha > Ibidorhyncha struthersii. Next base: position 112,581 of record VZSZ01008696.1, read on the forward strand.
TATTGAGTAATGTATTCACACAGGAGAGGAAAACGGATGCCTCTTATAAAAAGAGAACTTCCATCATCCATAGGGAAATGCTCAATACTATACATGTGCTGTCTCTTTGTAGGCCTGATCCTTGCATGATCGTTTAAGGAAGAGTCTTCCTCTTAGCCTTCAAAGTACTGTGAAATGTACAAACTGTAGTAGGTATGGCTGCCTTGGCAGAGGAAAAAAGGATGAGCTAAGGGACCTCTTTTTGTCTCTGATGTCTTCTGCATTATATTTTCTTATTGTTCAGAGTGTTTTAGGAACATTAATGAATTCCTAATACAAAAGTAAGAAATAATCCTTATTAATTAGAAGGTTTCTTGAATCTGAAACTATTTAAGAGGATCTGGTACTACCTGATAAAGCCAGTCTTGTTTCATTTGAGTATTTAGTAATCTCTTTTTTTTTTCTTGTTTACTGCTCCAGCTGCTCTTTATTACCCACAACCTGGAATCACTGGTATGAATAAAAATTAAATCTGACCATGGGACAGTGTTTTACAGTAGCTGTGACATAAAAACACATTGTTTGTGTATTCATTGGTATTTCTGTGTAGTGTCTGTGTGTCTCCATTGCATAGTGTCACCATAGTTGTGTAGTGTCTCAACAGCTGTGAAATTAGCTACCAGTGGAGGTCAGAGGCAGCGTGAACAGCAATTCTGTTTTTTGAGGAATTTAATTTCCCTCTCAATAGTCATCACACCCATGCACACAAATAGAATTTTGTTTAAAATTTAAATCTGTTTTAGTGATTATTTACCTTGGCATCATTGACTCACTAACACAAGACTGGACTAGACATCTCTGTCCATCAATTCTGCTTACTTTTTCTAATAAGCAACTCTTGATCTTTGTCTTAAAATGGCAGCTGGGCAGCTTACATTTATTTGGTGAAGGGTTGAGGTGTTTTGTTGTTTGTTCACTTGGATTTGTAGCAGTCTTAGCAAAAGGCTGTTCCAGAAACTTGTGCTGATTGGAAATGTTTTGTCATTTCTGGCCTAAACTTAACTTGTAACTGGTTTATGCCCTTCTGTTCTCAAGCCTTTCAGTTAAAAGGGTCCTCCATCATGTAACCATAGATATCAAAGGTATCTATTTTAAACCTTTGTTTTCTTAAGCTGAGCAATTCAGGGACTTATAATTTACACTGGCAAAAATAGGCCTTCCATTTCTAGAAAGCGGTTCATTTTTGTTGCCTATAGGTCAGATGACTTTAAATGTAAACAGTGTTCCAGTCTCCACTCATTCAGTCTACTGCTCTTCCTTTATTGGAAGTACCTCTTTTAATAAAACCTTCTTAACTACCCCAAATGAAAAGACCACAGTTTGCCTGCATGCTTTGACTTTTGGTTGTATCTCTCCCTGTGCAGTATTCTGACTTCCTCTGTGTTCATGATCATTTTCATCTTGGTGTCACAGAAGACAGAGTATGCTTCTTGCAGGCAGTACTCATTAATTGGAAAAAAATAAATAGGATCAGTTCTGCGACCAAAGGTACTGGCCTTTGCTTCAGTGTCCTGACTTTGGTGGCTCCCTGCTTTCTTTTTGTTCATCAGTTAATGGGGCTGTAATTCATGATTCTGGACAAGACTTGTGCAAGAACATGCTTTTAGGTTTAATTGAAGTCCTTGTCTAACTGGTTACAAACAAGTGCTATCCAAAGGAAGTTTGTGGGTAGGAAGCTTTAGTTAATTTTTGTAAAAATCTTAGACAAATGCTAATTATAAAATGACCTCAGAAACCTGAGAAAGAACAGACAGACCTACTTTTAGCACTCCAGGTGGATTCATTGCTAATTGTGTGTTTTAATTGATGGCACAAGTTCTATTGAGTAGGAAATTACTCACTGTAGGGTTTCAGTTACAGTGCCTAATCAGAAAACCCCACACATTCAGTGTAATATGCTGCTACTTTGCTGATGGTAATGCCCTTTAAGACGTTATTCCTGTTACATTTCTGGGGGTGTGTGGCAGCTAAGAATGGGCCCTTTTGGTTTTGTTGGAGTCAATCTTCTACTAGTGAATAATTATGCAACAGATTAAAAAACACCATTTTCTAGAAACTGCTTGTATGCCATCTGTTGTCCTGTGGTTCGGCACATACTTCTTCAGGCACTGGCCTAACAGAACTGTATACAGGGTTGGTTCGGCTGGCATTTAGTGATCGGCCTTGCAGAATTAGGGCTGTCCCCCTCACAGACTAGCCTGTGTACATGACAAGGGAGAGAGGAGGGAGAGCTTAACCTACTTCTGGCTTCTCGGTACTGAAATAGCAAAATGTAGAAAGAACCTCTGAGTTTCTGAGTGATGCTGTGCTCTGTAATTCTGCCAAGATGTGATACTTTCTTAAGAAAAGATGTTGTATGAAGTCTGTTAAGCCTGTCTGGGAGTCTTCGTCATAAAGTTATTTCATCTTTTGTAGGCATGTAAAGACTAATAGGCTGGTGGCCTTGGAAATTGAAACCTTCCTTCAACAGGTCAGGTTTGGCATTGGCAGTAGCTGTGCAGTTCTGCCTAAAATGCCAGTTGTTCCCCAGCCTTCATCTATGAGATCTTACTGTAACATTGTTGTCCAGGGATGGGCCATCCCCAACAAAAACAATCCCCTCACCTTCTGATGCTTTGGCCATTGTTCCCAGGTTTGTCTAGAAGTATGCAAGTGCTGTATCATCAATGGTGTTTAGAGCACCAACATCGCAACAGTATTACTATTGTCACTTTGCAACTCAGAATGACCCTGCTGTCCTATTTCTTTAAGGGAATGTTGTTGGTGTTTAAAAAAAAAAAGATAACTCTGCCTACAGTGGTTTTCCTCTCTGAATCTGGAAAGCTTTTTTAAAAGCTTGTCTAAAGGCTTGTCTGTCTCAAGGAGTACTGTGCTTCTGCAGAAACCAGGGGTGCACATATTGGTGATTTTTAGCTCTGGTGTAAAGTAGGTACTGCAGCGGGGTCATGTAGCTCTGCTTGCAGAGAAACCTGTAATGCAGATGAGCTATAGCAGATTACTTTTAAGTGAGGAAGATTAGAGCGGAGGAAAGAGCTTCTTTTGCTCTATGGTTTATTCTTTTTCTGCGTGTGTCAGCATTCTGTGAATACAAACCTTCTTTATATTCAGTTAATTCCTTCCTTTGTGTTTGTTTGGTTCTTTCACAAAGCAGCACAGAAGAAAAGGGCATTAAAAACCAGGAACATGGTTGCAAAGTTACAAGAATAGGCAGAGATAACCTGGAATGTGTGTTGTGGATTTTTATTTTTTTTTGAGGGCTGTTGTTCCTTTTTAATCTTATTTTATGAAGTGGATTAGTTGAGAATATTCTAAATAACTTCTGCCTGGCCTACTTAGTTCCATTCATTGATTATTCCTTTTCATTATTTTTTTATTAAAAAAAAAAAAGTAGCTGCATGGGTAGCAGAAGATACAAAGCCCAGTCTTCTGCGGAGCTCACTTATTCTAGCAGTCTCCAGTGGAGGTTCTTTGGTGCCTGATAGTGCAGGTAAGCCTACACTGCTGTGTTTCTCAGTGCAGGCACTAACAATGAGTCTCTGTCCAGTCCAGTTCCATGAAATGTGGGAACTTAATCACTTTGGGGACTGCATGCTATGTCAAACTTGACGGAAAATGATGGGCAAATTTAGTGGTTGGTAGGGGACTCATCAGTAGAGATATGTGCAGCGAGATCGTATTTACCTTGTTTGTTGACAAAATCAAGCTAAATGATCTCTCAATCTTTTCATCTCCTTAAAATGACAGTAAATATAATTAACGGCTTAACTTGACATTTTGCTTGAGAATCAGTCTGACAGGAAGAAGAGATGCATGTTAATTTTTGTAGTTTGGGATTTTGAAAATCAAGAGCTGTTGACTGCTGCTGAGGTGGTTAAAATCAGACTAGGGCCAGCACACTGCCTGTCAGCAGTGACCTCTTTCCATGGCCAACTGGGCAGGAGGCACACCTGCATCTTTAGCCTTGTCTTCTAAGGGCACAGCTTTGTGCGTGTATATGCACTTGTTTACCTTTTCCTGCATCTCTCCCTAACTTTGATCTGTTGGTAGTTCTCAGTCAAGTTTGACAGACAGGTGGAGGTCCCAAAGACCAGCATTTTCACCAAGTTTCATGAAAATTGGTGACCGAGAATCCTGTGAAAGAATACTGCAGCTCATACTGAGGTGAAAAACTATACTAATAGAAATACATGTATGGTCAGAAATCAGAAATTGTGTGGGAGCCTGTCCTTAGAAATATCACAGCCCAAGAAAGCTTCGGTAGGAGCTTATTAACCATGTGACACAAGGCTCTGGCAGACTGGACTTCAGTAGTCTTAGAGTTGACAGAAGTACTCCTTACAGTTGCTGTACAGAATTAAATGGATCTCAGCAGCTGAGAAAGGGCTTCTTCCTTTCAGTTTTTGTAGCTTTTGCTGTGTGTTAACAGCCTCAAGCTAAACAGCAAAGTGAAAGCAATTTTGTTCCTGATGCTAAAAGTGTAGGGTAGGCATTGCACATTTGGCTACTTATGTTCCACTGAGAAGTCTTGGGCTGTGTGATGCAACCGAGATGCAGCTTAAGACAGTAAGAATTCAAAAGCAAGGCAACTAGTGATAGTGTCACCTTTGAATTGGAAAGGCTTCCTCTCCTGCATCTCTTTGGTTAGCAACACTTTTAGCGTTTATTGTGGAATGCGCTATGTAGCTTTTTTTTTTCCTCCCCTTTGCAAACCTCAAAATTTACAGTGTTTTTTTTGTCTTTGTAATTGGAAAATTTAAAGGCTTAATTATCTTGCACAGCCAGTTCAAGGTAAGAGTGATATAGTATGTATTTTTTAAGCCTACTACCAACACTTCAAATTTTGGCCTAAGAATTCACAAAAATAGAGCATAAAATAAATAAGTTTGGTCCCAAGTAGCAAGTCTTGATTGCTTGTGTAAATTGTTATTATTGACTTGGAGGTCAGCAGTGTTTTCTCTTAAATTATGCTGCATCAGAGCATATATATGCACGTATCTGAATTGTTCTTATAAAGCAATAATAGCCTTAGTTTGTTTTTTTTTCTGTGCCTCTTACTTTATCTTCCTTTTTTTAATAGTGCAAGTTCAGAGAGAGACATACCAGTCTCTCTTCCTGAAAGTTTAGCAAGTGTTACTCCTGCTTTTCCATAGAAAGTAGAAACCTTTGCTAACAAGCAGAGAGCTTATTCATTAGGTTTTTGTGAAAGTAAGCTTTCTTTCTTTTCCATTTTCAGTGGTTTTGAAAGTAAAATGCCATAACCCTTGGGACAGAGAAGACAATCTTCTGAATACAGACTGCTGTAATGCTACCTTACTAAGCCTGAAGATGGCCTAAAACAAAAAAGAGCTGTCTGTTCTAAAAGCAGTAGAATGTTAATTCTGAAGCATCTGTTACATTAACGTTGTTCCCACATGAATGGTTCATAAGGAAAAGCTTCACTCATTTTAAAATATAAACTAATTAAAAGTATGTATCTTTGATTTGAGAAGCTTATTTTTAGGTTGTTTTTTTAATTGATTTAAACCAACTTACGATATTCTGAGTCAAGTTACCTCATAGAGTTCCGCTCTGTTTTATTTTTCTTTAATTTTGATTTAATGAAATGGTTCTGCTCCTAATTAAAAGTGGTATCTTAAAAACCAAATCTGTGTAAACAATACCTCATGTGCAGTCTACAAAAACATTAGTCTTCCTATGAGATTTATATTGGAGGGCTTGCAGTTAAGGCTGTAGGGGCTGTTTAAAGAATAATCAAAGGATGGAAGAGGAAAAAGGAAAGAGAAGAGATGTGTGAGAAGGAATTATGAGACTACAGAGGAATTTGCTATAATGTTCTAGTCTTATAAACATGTGGCTGTCTCATGTACCTCTGCTGTCCTGGAGACCTGGCAGATCTTGGCTATGTAATGACCTCTGAAGACATACAGAGGCTCTGGATAGTTGGTATTTACAAGCATAAAGGAAAACTAAAATTGGATTGGGGTTGAGCAATGTGTTTGATTTACAAGTTTCTTCAGATGTAATGTAGGGCAGTAGGTTCGTTGCTTTGTCAGCAAACAAATCGTATTCCTGAAACTTGCCACCAATTCAATGTACGGTTGTTATAATAGATCTGCCGGTTGACTTTAGTGAAAAAATGGGGAATGGAACTAGTGGCTTACTGCTTGGGGTTTTGGGTCATTCTGAGCATAAGTTGATGTAAACTTCTCTTAATAGGTTAATGTTCAGATTAAGTTATTGATAAGCTTGTTGTAGCTGTCACTACAGATTCATTTAAATAACTGTGGAACTTAACCTTTTTCTGGAAAATCAGTGTTTGCATGCTTAGAACTAAAATATTTAGTGGGAAATAGACTGGGAAAGGTTTGCCTGTGAAAACATCACTCTGTACTTTTCCCTGCTCTTGTACTGTTCTGAGAATCAATTGCAGAGCACTGTTTTATTTGGCTTTGGGACTAGGGAGTCAATTGGCAATCAAGCCCCAAACAAAAAAAATTGTTCTGAAATCTCTTGATGTTGATTCAGTGCAGTGCATGGCCAAGGCCTCTCCACTGCATGCTTCGCACTGAAGATGGAATATAAGACCAGATGGATGTCTGGTGGGATTTGGCACAGCAGTTCTCGTGGTGGATGCTGCGAGGTCCTAGATTAGTAAGCAGTTGCAACAAGACTCATCTATCTTCTCAGTTTCAAAGTGGAGAAATGGGATGCTGGTACAGAAGGTAGAATCTGGATTATAATTCAGCTTTTTCTAGTGAGAGTACACCATGCAGACTTCAATATTTTTGGTCTCTTTGACATTAGATTTAAAAAAATCTTGGCTATGCTATATGCAGTAGTTTAGAGGGCCCTCACATTTACATTTGTTTTCTTTATCTGCAGCCTAATGAAAAAAAAAAAGTGAGATGAGACGAAAGCAATCCTTTGCTAAAGCTGAATATAAATGTCTCAACTCTAGAACGTCTGTTAAATTAAGCTAAGCAAATTCACTTTAGCTACTTGCATGACTGTTTGCAGGCTCTAAGTCAGAGCTTCTTAGGTCTCTGTCTGGTCACAATCTTGCTTGAAATCAAGTCCAGCTTTCATGATCTCTAAATTACCACAGCACAAGCTAAATCATGGATTGCAAGTATTGGCGGTGCATCCTGCTATGAATAAAGCCAGAGCATTCTCCTGTGTAGGGATGTAATATCCTGTGTGAAGGCAGAGTTGTGTTCAATTTCAAATGGTTAGAAACAACAAGCCTTGACATATTAGATTGAAGTGGTGAGGCAGAAAGGTGGTCCGGCAGTTTTAAAAAGAAGGGGGGGAAACGGGCATATTTTTGAATCTGAGTGGCCTTGTTTAATTTTTTTTTTCTTTTCTAGGTAGAATAATGGTGAATTCTAATAGTGAAGGCTTGGTACCAGTGATGACAAGCCCCCAAGCTTTAGGATAAATTGTGCTAGAGGAGGAGGTATCAATGAGCAAGCAGAAGGCCCAGGCGGTCTCAAGACTTTTGCAGAGGGAACAGTAGGACCTTGTGTCTTACCCACAAGGCTTACAGGAAAGAGAAGCCCAGCAAGAGCATGTTCTTAGGGGGCAGTTTGCTCATAAGACTGGCACGCAAATATTTAAAGAATGGAAGATGCTGTCAGTAAAAGCGAAAGCTTATGTTCTTGCCTGCTTTGTGAGTCACAGTTTCTTAATTTTGTTTACCTGCAGTGGCTTGCTTAGTTCATTGCAGTAGTTTTCCTAGATTGCTAGTGAAGGTTTTGGCATGTTGAAAATGTTTTTCTGATTCGGAACCAACAATGCAATAGTAATTCTGCTTCTTGTTTTTAGTGTTTCGAGTTCCCAGTACTCTTGCTTTTGAGATGCGTTTTAATTATTGCTTGCAACTCAGGCTTGTGGTAATATGTGAATATAATAAATCTTTGTCACTTTATATTTCTAGGTCCACTGGCCTTCTTTCCTCAGTGGAAGCTGAAACATTATGATGTTATTGTAGGTGTTTTGTCAGCTCGACACAATCATGAACTGCGCAGTGTTATCAGGAACACTTGGTTCAAGCACCTGAAACAACATCCTGCACTTAGCCAACGGTAATCTCTAGTGTTTTGTAATGTGGGGCTTGGGGTAGGTGGGGGGAAAGACTGTAATGCTTAAATATCTTGCTTTTACATATATATATTTAAAGTATTTGCTTTTTTTTTTGCTTTATTTGTGAGCATCTTGTACTCTGATTATTTTTTTAATCTGCTTTGTAATATATAAGAATACTTCTTGTTCTGGGCTGTAACTATTTTTTTATACAAGGAATAAAATGTAATTGCTTGTTCACTGCTCTTTGTTTTTGCAATTAGTTACCACTGTTCATTAGTGATATATAAGACTTTCCCTTTTTTGTGTTGCAATATACACTTTGTACAGTATGCAATTTGAAATGCTCAGTAATTCAGGATACTTGAATGCAGGCAGGATTGCATGTGGTGAGAGAACCACAGAAAACTCTTACAACAGCCTCAACTGTCAAGTTCAGGTTTATTTTCCACTGAACCAGGTGCACCAAACTGCTGCAGTGTGAGTGACGCGCAGAACCCTTCCTGATTGCTTGCGTAGACCCAACTGCATACAGACAGCTCTGTTCTTGCTGAGAAGGTTCTGCTGCGGTTCATTCCTGGAAACATTGTCATTTTGACAGGCCTCACAGCTTGGTACCTGCCTTGCACTGAAAGCCATTTACCATTCACAAATTTGGTGTCAGCATGCGGTTTGGAGTAAAGCACAGCTACTTCAGTCATCTAAAAATGTGACCTTTCATAGCTTATATGGCTTTCCAGGAGGTCATTTAGCTGCTAAGTGAAAGACTAGGCTAAGGTGGATCCTCTTGTTCTTCGTACTGCTTCTTGTCTCCTGACGGTGGCACAACCATGACTGGGGCTGGAAAGAGCAACCTATTGTTGTGCTACAACCCCAAATTGAGACGTTTCATTGTAACAGGTAGTCTGGAGTCCTTGTTCCTCTTTTGATGCTATGTGTGTTTTTTTTTCTTATTTTATTTTCATTGCCTTTTGAATGCAGAATATTTAAACCGTCTTGAAGTAAGTACCAAAGACAGGCAGGGAAAGACAGGTCTTCAGGATCCTTCAGTGTTGCCTTAGGTCTTTTTCTGTTTAGCGTGCTGGCTGTCTTGAATCCCGTTCTTAGTTGCCAATCTTCGTGCATCCTCATTATGAATTGTAAAACTCTAATGTGAGCTTGGAATTGAGCCCCTATGAGGGGATTCACATAGTTGCTCTACATACAGACTTTCATTGCTGATTTTTAAGGGGTTCAAATTCTTAATCCTGTGAAAGACAGGCCATTGTGATGAAATAAGTTTATTGAAGATGGAGGGAGGAGGGAAGAGAACTGGTGTTAATAAAACCAAATTATTTTAGTGTCCTTGTGAAGTTTATAATAGGTGCGCATGGTTGTGCTGTGCCAGTGGAGGACAGAGAAGACCCCTACTCCTGCAAGCTTCTGAACATCAGTAACCCAGGTATAGAAGTTAACTTTTAAAAATTCTATGGTCTGAACTAGAATTAATTATCTTTTCTGAGAATAGTTTGGGGTGCTTAACCGAGACAGCCAGTCTTGAAAATTAATGCCACCTAGAACTTGCTGTCTTAACAGTTGCATAATCTTCCTGTAAATACTATGTGCAGGCATGAAAGGGAGAGGTCTTTGGGGTGTGAAGGGGAGGCCGTTGATGTCTAATGGATTTGCATTTTCCTTGCATCAGGGGACAGTCTCTCCCATATAATGTACATTTTCACTTTATCCCTGTGTAATATGCAGTTGGAGAGAGCTGGAATGACCCAGTCTAGCATCATATGTGAAGAAAGTAGCAAGGTGCCAGAATCTTGAGTGGCAGATGGACTTCTCTGGTGACAAAGTGAATTCTAAGCAAGTCTGGTAGATAGTTTTTTTCAGGTTCCCCTCTAGAGAGAGAACAATTAAGAAATGTACCATGGGGAAAAAATGAAATGCTGCCATACAAAAATTTTAACTAAAATTGTAAATTCTTCCTGTAACCTTTTTTTTTCTATCTTTTTTTCTGTTTAATTGCAACTTAACTAAGAACTGCTTGGCACTTACGCCATGATTCACCATAAAATGAAACTTCTGTTACTTTCTCTTTGAACGGCAACATCCATTGCTTAACCAATCTCCCAAGGTACCTCAGGGCAGCAGTAACGCCAAAAAGCAGGCAACCAAATTAAGTGGAGATGTATGCCAGTTTGATACATGAATAATTATTTTAATATGCTAATATACAGATATTCATGCAGTCAAATAGCATTTTCGTCTTTACTCTGGATTTACTGCGTTTGTAGTCTTTTCCCTGTGGATATGTAGACATTGACTTGCAATTGCTGGTAGCCTGCAGATTGCTGCATCATTCTCAGTTTCTCCTTGCTGCAGTCTGCAGCCAGTTGTATTTTCATCTCCTCCAGCATTTGATTATCCTTGTGCACTTGCAAGCTGTGCTAATTAATCAGAATGCTTTGCATGTATCCAGTATGCTTTGTGTGTATCCAGTTCAAGATGTATGAAGTCTTCTCACATTACCCCTGTCCTTTTTTTTCCATACAGTTTTGAATCAGGAAATTGAAGCATTCAGTCTCCCTGAGGATGTACCTTCTGTGCTATCTGAAGACAGAATTGTCAGTGTGAACTTTCGTGTACTTTACCCCATTGTCATTACCAGTCTTGGGGTATTTTATGAGGCCGACGGGGTGGGATTCCAGAGGAACATCACTGTAAAACTGTACCAGGCAGAACATGAGGTAGAGTATTGTAGTTACCTTTTAGAAGTGGACTAAAGCATGTTGTCTTGTTATTGTGGATTAAATTCTTGCAGAAAGCAACATGCTGTGTTGATGATTTACAAGACAAGTACTTAAAAGACAAGCATATGAATTATATTTTTCTCCTGCTGCATTGTAAATTCTTATTTCACAGATATATATATACACACACATATCCCAGATGAGGAAAAGATGAAATTCGCAAACTGCTATGAGTTAATTTAAATGCCCTTTTGAAAGAGCACTTATATCTAATTCCAAGACACAATTTTGATTGCATTTGAGGTTCTAAAGTATTGATAGGTATTAAGGAATAAAAAATAAACTGTTGAATATATTTAAAACACGCGCAGAAAGACACATTTGGTGCCTTCAAGCAGAGACATGCAGGACAGCTGTAATTTTTTCTTGTCTGTCTTCTGGCAAGACATTTTGAGATTTCTAGAAACTGGTATTATTTACAGGTAATAATCAAACTTCAGTGATAATTTCCCCTGCTCCCAAGCTGTTATGGGTTTGATAGAATAGCTTAGTGCTAACCTGGAGGGAAAAAAAGTCATTGAGCGTGATTGTTGCATTTGGTATATTGCATTTATCTCTACAAATAACTTGATAGGCCAATTTTAAGTCTTCTGGCTATGCTACAATACAAAGAATTTTAAATTTAAGCTAATAATTAAAATTCGGTACAGAAAATATATTCAAGTATGGCTTTTATGACGAAATTCCAAAGAGTAGGGGGAAAAAAAAAAGTATACTGTAATCAGGTTTACATTTGCTAAATGGTAGAATTCTAAATGTTGAGAGCCTAATAACTTCATCTGCATTAGCTTTTTACTTCCAGTGGAGGAGAAAAGTTAGTATTGTAGGAGTGCTTGGAGACTGTTTTCTGAAGATTGGGAATCTGGCAATGCAGCATCTTTGTCATTTGTTATTGGCCATTTGGTGGCCTATGTAATATAATAGCAATTAAGTTTTAGGGGTCAGTATCCTCTGTTGCAATTAATAGATTAATAGTAGTCAGCTATTTAAACAGAAGATAGAAAGTCTGTAAACTGGGAGATGAGTCTGAGTCTTCCAGATGATGTGCTCTGGTTGGATTTCTGGTTTGGAACACTTCAGTTCTGTGGAGACTGATAACTGTTGTGAGAATAAAACTTTCACTAAGTTTTATGCAATCAATAAGCATCTTTCCATTGTAACTGGCTGAGATGATCAAGATTTGTATAATCTCACGGTACTTTTAATGTGTGTTTTGTTGTTTTGTTTTTTTTCTTTCTTTTCTGTTGTTCACAGGAAGCTCTCTTCAGTGCTCGCTTTAGTCCACCAAGCTGTGGAGTGCAAGTGAACAGACTGTGGTACAAGCCAGTAGAGCAGTTCATTTTGCCAGAGGTATGTGAGGTATTGGAACTGCCTGCAGTTCTTTTAAGTCAGCTGGAGAGACTGACCGATAAAACTGGCCTTTGCTTGAAGCAGGAAAGGGCAAGTGAAAACCTCTAGAATGTTAGTTGAAGGGCTATGCTGAAATCTAGAACTTCTTTTCCACCATCTCATTATCATCAGTAGTTACAAAGCAAAAGCCTGAAAAAATACAAATTGGTTAAAACATTACGCTGACAAATAGTAGCAATTTCAGAAAGCTTTTCAGTTTCTGAGTGAAAATCGTACCTGCTTCAATTCTGTTAGAGAGTTTACCAAAGAATGGGACACTTCTTTCTTCCTCCTGCTTTTTCAGACATTAGTACACAAGATAGGGAGGGGAGGGTGGCACAGATTTCTAGGGAACAGCTGGAAAAGAGGTTTCTGCTTCTGATGTCTTGGACGTAACAGCAAGATACCATGTGTTACATTTGCAATGACAGTATTAGTTGAAAAGTTGTAATCAAGAACCTCTTACTGAGGGCTACTGAAATTCTGGGTATTCCTTTTCTGGCAGCACTAGTGAGGACCTTTTTATTCATTGAACCATGAAAGGAAACAAGAATTAGAACTTCAAGAAGATCTTTAGTAGGGTATGTGGCGCACAGAAGACTGACATTTAGGTTTTTAAAACCTGTCAACATCCTATGGCAGAAGTGGGGAGTTTTTTTGTTTTTGGTTTTGTTTTTTTTTTTTTTTTTTTAAATGGGCACCCCTCAGAAATTTGGGAGAAGACCTGCTTTTTGGACAGTAATGAATGTTAGTGTTCTTGCTTGTCCTGAAATACAAATAGCTAAGTTAAGGAAGCAGGTTCTAAAGTATGTCTCCTTTTTTTTTTTTTTAAATCCTCTTTGGGATTGGGGGTGCAGTCCAAGAGTAGCATTTTGGTATAGGGATATAGAACCTACTTGTGGCTGCTTAGGAAGAAAGGTGATGAAACACAGAAGGAACAGAATATAGGTAGGAAAAAAACCTGTTATTGTTACAGTGAAGGTTTAGTGAATACAAGTTGATTCATAATGAGCATTCTAGTTCAGCAGACCCTCCCAGGTATAAGAAATTGTTCCAAATGGACCAGTGATGTCTCACTAGATATGTCAGCTGCCATTTTAGGTTGTTTCTCTTCATTTAAATATTCCTCTATATGACTGGACCCTTGCTGCTATTTCTGTAAGTTGTCTTTGGGTCTCAGTTGTTTTGTTATGCAAGAAATTAAGTGTTTTATGAAAGAATGGAGCAAGAGGAGACTGGAGGGGGGGGAGAGGACATTTGGGGCCGGTTTAATCCCTGAGTTACTCCCCTGGCTCTATAAGAGTGAATGCATTTGAAACCTGCTCTTTTAAGGGGAATCTGCAGCTGATTAATTGGTTTATTATCTTAAACAGTTTTTACTGAATACTATGCAAGTTTGTTATGCTGGCAGGAGACCTTTCAGGTGAGCAGACCTCTTGCAGTATTTTGTGCATATGTTTTGACAATCTAATGTGATATCAAAATGATTCAGGATTTTTTACTTTTTTAAAAAGAGTATTGGCTACCCAGTAATTTGATAGCATAACATGTAAGCGTTTTCCCTCTAAAACTTTGTTCTGAGATACTAAAATTCTAGGCAGTTGTAATTTTGCTATAAATGATTGCATTTTTCCTGAGAGGCAGATGGGAAGTATTTCATTTAGAAAAGGGATATTAGTATTCATATATTTCTTTGTGTGGGCTTCCTTAATCTGATACACGTCATGTGCTGAATGCTTACAGGATAACACGATGTTTCTAATGTAGATTAATAGGGTTTATGCACAGCATGTAGTCTCTTGTGATACTTCGGATGCTGAACCATACAAGATGATTCAGAGGAGATAGAACGCCCACGTGTTCCTATCTACTTGTTTGAGAGCAGTAAATTTAGTGAACTGTTTAATTGTCACAAGATGGTTTCTGAGACAGTATCTATTCTCTCCCTTTCCACCTTCAAGAAGTAATGGATTGTACAGACTGCTGAAGAGCTTAATTCATCTTCCAGCTGAAGTGCTGCTCTTTTTCTTCATCTTGGGGAAAAGGAGGGAAGCGCGTCATTAGAATAAGCACCTGGCAGGCCAGATTGTCAAAGACAGAATTGATCATTCAGCTTTTAGACAACTGAAAGCACAGAAGAGCAGAACCACGAGCAGATAATGAAAACTCACACAGGGGCTCTTACAGCCAAGTCTTAGCAATGCACTTACTTTGTCAAAAAGCATGGGCTGCTTGCATGAAAATGGGACTCCATACTATGCGTAGTCTGTATTACTAATGGGGACTAGTTAGAGAAACAAAAAGCACAGCACTCTTTAACGTTAGGAAAGGAGTTTGGCAGGGCTGCATTATGGCAGTACACCTGTTTGGTATTCACTGTAAATGCCACTGTGCTCTGGCAGCCACAAAGCTGGAATTTAAATGGGGAAAAACAGATGATGTAGTCTCAGGTGTGCTGCTAATGTTTTGCCTCAAGCATTTTCAGGCCTCAACTTTCATTAAGCGGCTTAGAGGAAGAATAGCTGAAGGCTAAAGTCATTAGAAAATTTGCTTACAAGTCTCTCAACCTGGAAAATAACGATAGTTTGCAGCTTCAGGACACCTTGCACTGAGGTTCACTGGTAATAACCGATTAAGACTCACTGCATGTTTGAAGTCGGTATCAGTAATAGTCAGTGGTGAGAATTTTAATGTTTGTGGTTGCTGAGGAGTGAGAGGACCCTCAGGCTCACTAAATAACTTACCAAAGGTTGTGTCTGTAAGTAAGGCACAGAAGTGGGATTTACAGCAAAAGACACTGGGAGATGACAGCTACTGTAAATAGAGAAATTGAGCATATGGGTTTTATTGTGCAGGGTGTTCAGGGGTCCTGCCACTAAAAAAAGTCTTAGTAGCAGTCCATTTGTTTTGATAACTGACAGGTAGTTAAACAAGGGGAAGGTATTGAGCATGGGAGTCAGGCTTGAATAAACATTGACTAGCTCCATTATTAGATTATAAGGCTGGCATTATAAATAATAGATGGGAGACTTCTGAAATATGCAGCTGTCATTAAATACCAAGACTGCTGCAGATGTTAAGACCTGCTTCTAGAGGAAAGCAAAGAATTGACCTGAATTCTAAGCTAGACTTAATGGTGTCAGTAACTGGAGAGTTTCTGGAGAAGGTTTCTGAAGTAAAAGGAAGCTAAAATGGGGAAGAGCTGAGAGGTTAGTACAAGTAAACAGACTTTGTACAGTAACAGAGATACATCTACAAATAGTTGAAAGAAGTTGTTTCAGGGTCCATGCAAGCTGCCAGTGTTTTCCCTATGAAATTGGGAGAAACAAAACAGAATGCGCTTATCTAGTAGTCAGGAGCATAGTAACCCTACAACTACTCTATACTACCTTGTCATAAGGGTGAAATAGCCTAAAAAAAATTAAAAATATAATACCACCTGTACTCCTACCTGTAAAAAGTACCACTTGTCCCTTTGCATGTTCTCAGGGGTCTTCAGGAAAGTCTTAATATAAAATGGGTAATAGTTGGACTGTTAGGTGGATTGGTTTCATGTTGAGATGAAATGCTTCAAATGTAAGAATTTACACACACATATAAACCATGGAGTGACATAACTAAAATTGACAGTTAAAACCAGAAGGTTTTAAAGATATTTACTTGTCTTTCTCCTCCTTTCCCTGCCAGTCAAGATGTGAGGTCAGAGTTCTGTGACTCTCCTACAGTAGCTTGTGACAGCTTTGCCAGGATAAAGGTGGCTGTATTTTCCTTTGAGTTTTGCTGATGTCAGGGTTGAGTCTCTGATCTCTGGTTTTAGCAGATAACTAAAAAGCAGCACTTATTTCCAAATCTGTTTTAACGTATTCTCTTTGTAATGCAGGATTTTAAAGTTGATTTTAAAAATTCACTTCACTTTAAATGCCATCTTAATGATGTTAGGAAGCCAAAGCCTTTTGCACTAGACTTCTGTTAAAAGTTTAATGTTCCTAATACAGAGATTCATGATTAGTCTTAAAAGCATGATTATGTGTTACAGAGTTTCACAGATGTATTTCTTTTATGTGTAACTTATTTTTATTGAAGTGTAAGTAAAACATCTATGTTGTCCACTCAAGCTGTATGTTGTGTGAAGTTGACTATTTTAAAATAAAAAACTGCAAACTGTTTGATTTTCATCCTTTGAAGTCTTTGAATACCTACATAACAGTGTTTTGCTGTCTTACCAGAGTTTTGAAGGTACCATTGTGTGGGAGAGCCAGGATCTTCAGGGTCTTGTTTCAAGAAACCTTCATAAAGTGATGGTGAACGATGGAGGGGGTGTTTTCAGAGTCATTACAGTGAGTCATCTCACCTTCCCTTCCACCATGTTTCTATTTTTCCTATAAGTTTGGGGTATTTTGCGTTTCTGTGTTTCTCTGTAAATTGTTAATTCAGTTGGGCTTCTCCTGTTGTCTCAGAGGAGAAGTTTACTTTGCCTGGGAAAAGTACAATAGCATGCAAAAAATTATACTATTAAGTGGCATTTTCTTTTATTTTGAAGGGAGTAAAGTTCACCTATTGTCTTTGTCAGCGTGAAGCAGTATCAGTATATTGGAGATGGCAAAACGTGGGTCAAAAATCCTGTGCTAAAATCCCGATCGATGGGATTAAGCCTGTTTTTTGCATTTTGGCAGTGTGTCTCTTCCTGTGAAAATGTTGCTTGGTTAAGCATGCTGTGCTGTTGTAATTTAGCCAGAATAACTTTACATTGTGCTCTCAACTTCAAAACTAGTTTTCTGAAAGTTTCAGTGGTACCACTAGTTTTAGGTGAAACTTCAAAAAAAATGCCACAAAACTTTACAGTTAAAAATCTTAGTCTTAGTCTTTCATTATGCAGGTACCTAAACCAGTAGAGCTTTAAATTAATTTCATTCTCAGTTGCCAGAAAACTTCACACCTTAGAATCGTAGGGAAAAACACATCAGTAATGAGAGATGAACTAATTTCTTTCTGTTAATCTGTCTCTAGCAGGCAGGGGAAGGGTCACTGCCACATGAACTCACAGAAGGTGTGGAGGGAATAGCAGGTGGTTTTATCTACACTATTCAAGGTAAGTCTGCAAAACGTAGCATTGCATTTGATGTTATGATAAAACAGGAACTTTAGATTACATTTCTGAGGTAAAATTCATGCTATCTCTATGAACTTGATCACCTTAAGTTTTCTTTTAGTAGAAACAATTAATTTCTTTCTGGGTTTCTTTTTTATGCCTAATGTCAATGATGTGGTTTCTTTGCTTGCCCTTTGTCAGCCACTCCAACTGACTTGCATCCCATTGTCTTTTTATTAACAGAAATACCATTTTTATCTAGACTCTCTTCTTTGTCCTTGTTTTTTGTTACCCAAACCCAAGTTAAAAAAATGTTGTGCAATGAAATCTTTTCTTGATAACTTTCATATTTTTCCCCCCAATCCTGCTACTGTAAGAAGTACCGTGTCATGATGTTTAATATTAAGTACTGACAAACAGTGACTACCTAACATAGGCTGCTTTTCCACCCTTGTTGCTATTTTACACCTATTTCAGCAGAATGTTCAGGGACTCTATAAGGGGCCATTTCCAGTGTCTGATTTCAGCCACATAACACTAGAGTCGATGTATTCTTATCGGTGCATCATAGCCAACATAAGCAGTGACTTTGAGCATTATTCCTGTGTTTTTGTAGGTGGCCCTAGCAGATATGACTGGGTAGTCCTGTTGTCTTGTCATCTGTGTAGGAGCCTAAACTGAGGTGTGCTAAAGCCTTTCTGCCCTGTTTGTCAAGAAGGTCTTCAGTGTTATCTCCTTACCAATAAGTTCAGTATTGTAGTATTTTTTTTGAGCTTTTGCCTGCAGTCAGTTATGTGGTGTAGTTCAGCAGGGACCATCCATGTTACATCAAAGCAATAACAATTTGATTATATTTAGCATAGGATTTCTTTGTATTGTTTTGGGTTTTTTTATGCTAGATGTATGCTTAGGAGTAATTGATATAACAATAGCCTTTTTACTCTACTGGCAAGAGTAATAGTGAAGTCCCAGACACCTCTTTATATTGAAGAACCTTAAAAAGTGGAATCCTTTTATTACTGAAAAGAAAGAACACTTTTTTTTACGCTAAACTTTCTGTATCAGACCTCATGCAAAAATGCATTTCTTTGTTGTCCTGCAACTTTTAACATTTCATAAAAATTTTTAAATTAATTGTAGGGATTTTCATAGCCTCATTGAGTTGAACACTTCTTCAGATTCGTTTTGTTAGTACATTGTATTTGATTCAAGAGAAAAACATGAAATAATACGTAGGTACACATCTTTTAATGATGGGCACTGTTTCTTTCAGAAGGTGATGCTCTTTTACAAAGCCTCCATACTCGCCCAGAAAGGTTTACAAGTCACATAAAAAATCTTGAAAAAGAAGATGCTTTGTTGAAGGAAGAAAGTGGTACCTATGATGATATTGTTTTTGTAGATGTTATTGACACTTATAGAAATGTTCCAGCCAAACTGCTGAACTTCTACCGATGGTAAGTTGAAAACAAAGTATTTTCTCTTAGGAATGTTGTCTGTAGTACAAGATGGTCCAGCATGTTACATTATCTGACACGTTCCATGAAGTACATACCTTACGTCATTTACTTAATGAAGTTGTATTTTGCTCTCGCAATTTTGGGGGCATGTAATGAGTAAAATAACAAGATCTGTACCTCTTGAATGCTGACCCTTGGTGCCTCAAATAAGCATGAGCTGGCAAGACAGGCTTCTGCTCTAAGAGTCCAGCTGTGAAAATTTAATGTCTCCTTGTAATTTCTTTTAATTTGTTTCTGACTGAAAACTAGCAGCTTTAGTCTTTTAAAGGATGGCTTTTGGCCAGCTTGTATACTTAGTGTTTCAGTTTGTGGCCATTTACTCTTGTCCTGTCACTGGGCACCACTGAAAAGAGCCTGGATCTGTCTCTTCACACCTTCCCTTCAGGTATTTGTATACGCTGATGAGCTCCTCTGGAGCCTTCTCTTCTCCAGGCTGAACAGTCCCAGCTCTCTCAGCCTCTCCTCATAGGAGAGATGCTCCAGTCCCTGCATCATCTTGGTGGCCCTTTGCTGGACTCGATCCAGTATGCCCGTGTCTCTGTTGTACTGAGGAGCTTAAAACTGTGCCCTGTACTCCAGATGCGGCCTCACCAGTGCTGAGCAGGGGGGAAGGATAGGAAGATTGTGTACAGGGGGGGCAGAACATTAAGAGGAAGAATTTTCATAGTGTACTACATTGCCTATGGTGAACCTAACAAGTTATTACCTCTAATTTGCAATTCTTTCCATTACCCTGAGACAGCTGTTTCAATTAATTGATGTTGCTGTGGACTAAGAAATACAGCTGACAGTTTTAGTGGCTTGCAAGATTATGCACTTATTTAACAAATTTTATTGTTGTGAATGTAACTGAAAAACTGAACCATGCTTGCAGTCCTAGAGAGGGAGTTTAAATGTCAAGACTTAGATCTTTGTGATCATTTCTTATAGGTTAGCAAATTTTTCAAGATTTAGTAATGAAAAGCTTAAGGAAAAAGCCTTTCTTGTTAAGAGAAATTACCCTTAAAAACAATGTTTGTTAATCAACCCAGGAGTAATCCCTAGAATCTTAAGCTGCTTTGGTTATTTTACAAGTGACCGATACTCAGCTATTTCAGATAGTTAGAGATTACTTTTCTTCATATCTGAAGGGTGCTTTACTGAGGAAGAGTAAGTACTGAATTGTTTCCACAGGTGTTTCTTACAACCTCTACAGTGGTAGTGCCCTTGAACTGACTGTCTCATCCAGAAGAGTAGGCTACTGACATGTAGCCACTGGCTTTTAACAGCTGTGCTGCCATCATCATCAGGGATTCATATCCTTCTGAGGTCAATACTGTTTAAGATGGATTCATTAGTAAATCCACCATCTGTTCTGGAGAACAAAACTTCAAGTTTGTTTTCTTCAGCTCATACACAAATTCATGTTGTAAGATCATCACAGGATGCAACTGCATCTCCTTTCTGTAGGACAAGCAGTCAGCCTTGGTCAATAGGGAAAATATTTAAAAGCCAAGGGTAGAAAAGACATTCCTTCCCTCTTCCTTCCCCCTCTGATTCCCAAAAAAGCCTTGCGTGTTCTGTTGCATAATTATAGTTTGTGAGCTGCAGCTCAGCGTCTCATCACTTTTCTTTTTGGCTACAGGACAGTTGAATCAACGAGTTTTGATTTGTTGCTGAAGACAGATGATGACTGTTACATTGATTTGGAGGCTGTTTTTAACAGGATAATGCAGAAACAATTGGACAGGCCAAACATTTGGTGGGGAAAGTGAGTTGTTTTTGTGTTTTGTTTTGTTTTGTTTTGTTTTTTTTTAACTTGTCTTTAAGGGATACCATGTCTTTAGTGAACAGTTTACTGCTTTAAGTCTGTTTTCATGTGGGTTACCCTTTTCTGCCTATGGAAGCTAGTCATAAACAGCAGGACTTTTGTAAGTGTAGCACTTTGAATCTCAGAATAGAGAGATCAATTCTTTACAATAGCTTTCCAGAGTGTGCCTTTACAATGTGTTGAACTTGTTGAATATCTTGCCTAGTTTTAAAATGTGTTGAATATGTCCTTGTCATGGTACTTAGGTAAATAAAAGTATTCCAGCAGTACAGTAAAGTTAAAAGGCAAGTACATACTAGAATTGTTACTTTTTTTGAAGCGACTGTGATTTTTCTGTTAGGCCTGAGGAAATGGGGTAAACGGGAGAAACAAAGTTGCCTTTATAGTCTACACTTTATTTTGAAGTCTGTGAATGACAGGCATTGCTACCCATTTTGCTGGTGTTTGAAATGGCAGATCTGATTCATGAATTCTTGAGTAAAGTTCCCCGGCCTGTATTACACTTGTGAATAACTTGGAGGATCAAAATAGCCCATCTCTTCCCTTCCACCCATGGAATGCATTGCTACACTGCCATAACATCCAATATAGCAGAAATGCTACACTGCCATAACACTCAATGTAGCACAACTGCATGGTGTGTCTTCCTGTTGCCCTCTGCTTACTGAAGAAAAACTGGCCTTTGCTGCTAAAGGTGTCTTTTTTCACAAATCTGGTACTGACTGTTGCTTACTTGTAAGGTGATTGAATAAGGTGTGTGCAAGAGCTGGCTATCTTGTGGTGATCTCAGAGATCTGAGTGGTGTGTGTGTGTTCTCTGGCCTGTACAAAAACCCCAACTGCCTGGTGTCTGTTAAATTTCCTTGAGACTACCTTTACCACAAGGCAAGTCTAATAGGTAAGATAGGTTAATTCTAGCAATGTAAAAGGTCAGGAACTTGATGACAATATGGAAACCAACTGGCAAAAGGAAAAATAGCACTATGTATAAGCTGCCCAGGCTGCTGTTCCAGCTGATGTAGGGAAATCGCTTCTGGAGTATGTTCTTGGCTGTAAGAGCTGAGGATGTGATACCAAAGAGATCGCCCTCCTTCTCCCTGGTGTCCCTACCTATGCAATGGTAGGTGTCCCTACCATTGTGTTGCTGCCTACCATAGGCCTGCTCCTTGGCCAGAGTTTTCTGGTTATGTGTTCAGTTTTGTGGGTAATCACTGAGTGTACAGAAGTCTTCTCAGTGGTTTTGGGAGATCCTTCCAAGCTCTTCTACCTTTCATCTAGGTGGCATCTTGTATATTTAGACTTCAGCATTGATGAAAGTGCAAATGAAATGCTGTTACGCTTCTCTGAGAGCTGGTTCTGGTGTGTGGAGACCTTAACTTCTTGAGCAGAAGGCTAATATATCTGGCCTTGAGGTGACTTTATTGATGGTCTCCCTTCCTTCTGCTCCTCTAAGCATGTCTTAAGAACTCAAACTTTGCATTCTTCATCTAGACCTTGTTAAGCGTGCTCTTGTTCAGACAAGTTTCTTGTTTGTTGTCCAGTGTTCCTTATAACCTGTTAATAATTAATTCCTGCATTCTTAGAGAAACTTATTAAGAGTTCTTGTGAATTATGAAATTACCAGCTTACTCTGGCAGAAACCAAGGATGAGATCTTGGTGAAACTGGGAAGGGGATGTTTTGGATTGAGCAGTACTTACGTGTGCTGTCAACTAATAGCCCCGTTCTGATGCCCCTTCATATTGTGTGGTGGTTTTGCTCATTAATTTTAAATCACCATTTAAAAAGCTTATCTAGCTAATCTAGGGCATTTCAGGACTGCAGGCTAGAAAACCAAATGGTCCGGGTATTCAGAACTTTGGCTCATCTTGGAGAGAACGTATTTATCTTAAAAGAACAGAATAGCAGTAACTTAAAACTGCAATCAAGAGATTAGTCACCCTTAGGCATGAGAGCGGTGTCTTTGACAGATGCCCAATTGTGTCTGCAAATGAGCAAATTTATGACTGGGTAGAATGTACCAAGCTGTTTCTGAGGGAGACTGAATGTAATATGAATGCTATAAACGAAAAGGCACTTCACTGAAGTTGGCTCATCTACAGTGCTATTGGAAAGCAGTGGGAGTTCAAAATGGCACTTTTTCTTGACCTTAATTAGGCCAAAAAGACATTTCAGATACTTGAAGTTTTCCATGAAGATCTGTTTCATTTGTAACATGAACCTCCCCTTTTCCTGGCGTGTAAGATATGTTGTTGAGTGTAACATGCATCATGTTCTAGTAACATATTTCTAGGCTTGCCTTAGAATAGGCATTGAATGAATTTGTGAAGATCGATAATACTTTCTTCTGCAGACTGAAAATTGAGTTTTGCAGAGTCTTACTGTAGAAATGGTGTTAAGGTATCAAGTAATTTTATAAGGTTACTGACAAAAGGAAGTGACAAGTGGTGCTGTGAGAGAAGAGTTGGACAAAAGATCTTTTCTGTATGTCTGTGGAGAACTTTATGTAGGGGTGATGTCTTCAAGTGTAAATAGTCTTCACATACAGCAAGCGTGAGGGATAGTGAACAATGCTGAAATCACTACAGAAGTATAAAATGACTAGCAAAGCAGGTGCCCTTCAGTCTGGAGGGGTCTGCACCCTTCCTGCTGCAACTCGCTAGAGAAGAGATACCAAGTCTAAAGTGAATTCAGGTATCAGATGTGACTTTTATCTCCTCGCTGCTTTAGCTGTGAATGTGTAGGGTCTGATAACAGATCTGCCACTCAACTAATTCCTCCCTTTATGGGGCTGTTGTCTGAGGTGACAATTAGTAGCTTACTAAAGCTTTTAGCTACTTGTGCTCGTGACTGAATTCAGCAACGCTTGAACCTGTTTGCAAAAAGGGGGAGAACCTGCTGTATTGACATAGTTATGCCACTTAGCTGTGAGTGCAAAAAATACTTGTAAGAGTGTAACACCAGCCTGTTCCTAAAAGCAGGGTGTTTCTCACTGCCTGACACAGCACTTTAACAGGGTCTGTAGTGCTGTATGCTGCAGCAGCATGTTAAAGCTAGCTACGCCACGCTGCCTGGGGATGGGAGCCAGCGTGGAGAGACGCTGCAGAGCGAGCACTGCTGGCTTTCTGCAGGCCTCTACTAGTAAGTACAATCTTCCTTAGAGAAGACAACTGCCAGGAAGGTTTTTTGTAATTCACTGACGGCAGCCTTTGTTGAACTTCTACTTCATTGAGTTTCATTTGGAAAACAGCGTAGAGAAGGTATATGAGAAAACAGTACTTTGCCTTGCTTCCTGGTTTTTAAGCAGCCACTAGTTTTATCGGGAAAATGGGTTGTGTAACATTGCTGTAACTGCACACCTGCTGGAGGCACTGACTTTGTGCGGTGTTGATTAACCAAAGGGGGTTGGACACAGATGTGCCTGGTACAGAACACAGGTAAGGATGCTTGTGCTTACCTGGATCAAAACCCAGCAGCAGGTGTAGACATGCTGAAGACCTGACTGTCAATGTTGTGTTTGTTTCTGTTCTGAGAACTTTCTCTTATTGCCAAAGATTGAGACCAAACAATAGTTACGCTTTCAGCTTTTGTGTTCGATTAGATGTGTGCCCTAGAGAAGTAAGGCTAGGAACTGTAATTAGGATCACCTACTACTTGCTCTTAATATTGTTTATTATCAGTGTTACTGCAGTTGTTAGCAGTGTTCATAGGTTTCACAGAGGACTTTGTATAAACATCTCGTGTCTAACATGGTCTTCAGTTTCAGACTAAACTGGGCAGTTGATCGAACTGGGAAATGGCAAGAGCTGGAGTACCCAAGTCCTGCGTATCCAGCCTTTGCTTGTGGGTCCGGCTATGTTATCTCCAAAGACATTGTTCAGTGGCTGGCAAGCAACTCTGAAAGATTAAAGACGTACCAGGTTGGTTCAGTTTTTCCTATCTTAAATGGGTCTGGGCCACAGAATGTGTACTGGATGAGTTGGAAAGAACATTGCTCAAGTGTTCGTGTTGGTTTCTCCTGGCTAATGCTGGCTTTTTTCAGTGCTTTTGGTTGCTACGCTTAGTGTCTGTTCTAAGTCCCAAGCACAACTGTTTTGGACTGAGAACCTCTGGAGCTGTAATCGTGGTATTTGTATGCTCTTCTTTCAAGAACAGTGTATTATCACAGGAAAACTGGGAGGATTAATTAAACACCTCTAAAATAGTCAGACATAGGTTTTTGTAGTTACCATTTTTTACTGATGATATATGCCACTTATTCTAGTGCAAAGTCATGCTTCATGCTTTCTTGCTGCTAATATCTGTCTTTTTTATTTTAATATATTGTCTCAGGGTGAAGATGTGAGTATGGGCATCTGGATGGCAGCTGTAGGACCCAAGCGATATCAAGTAAGTCTGAAGAAGATCTCTGATCTTATGGGAAAAAAAAATGCCTGTTGCTCTAAGTAGCATAAAATAGGGGAAACGTTTTTTTTCTTAAAAAATAAAAAATTGAAACAGCCATTGGATTAAAATAAAGAAAAAACTTGTTAAGATGCGTTTAAAAGAGAAAAACACAAAACCCCCACAAACCACCCCCGCTCCCCCTCCAGCAGCCCCCATCCTCACCCCCCCAAGGTCTCAGAATATGTCTCATGGATGAGAGCGGGCCACATACCTCTAGTCGCTGACCTTTGTGTGGGAAGTTTGTTGCTAGAAACAATGAAAACCTGATTCTTGGCAGAAAAGATTGTTGAAGACTAAAGTCTTTGTAAGAAAAACTCTTGAAATTGTTCTCTCTAACAGGATAGTCTCTGGTTGTGTGAGAAGACATGCGAGAGTGGCATGCTGTCTTCCCCCCAGTATTCCCCACAGGAACTGAGAGAGCTCTGGAGATTAAAGGAACTGTGTGGAGACCCTTGTAGATGTGAGGAAAGATGATGGACTTGCCTTGGAAAACAGGGTAGCATATAATGATCATGGAAAAGTGTACATTTGGATTCATTTTTGTAACAATAAGGAATATTAAAGGTATCTCTTAATGTTGGGTTTCAACTAAAGCATAACAATATTTGCACATCCCTTTTGATAATTACAAGTGGACTGACACTATTCATTTTCTATAGTATTGATGTTGACCTGACAAAAACCAAAATGTTTAAGATTAAAAATTTCCTTTTTCTATAAAATCAAAGACCTACTTGTAATTAATAAATGCACATAAGAATGCCAACTAGCCTGTCTTTTGTAAATTAAAGTACTACTGATTTAACTCAGTATAGGGCTGTACCAGGGTCCAGTGGAGAGCTGTGCTCAGCACCAGGCCATCGGGTAAGGCTTGCTGCAGCAGGTTCTGTGCTGCCTGAGGGGTTGCCCTCATCTGCGCAGGGGCTGGGACAGCTAGGGGTAGAATTTTATGTTTAGTTTGGTTATACCATTGTCATTTTTGATAAAAACAATATCAAAGTTTGCTTATACCAAATCTTGAAGTACTGCAAACTTGGCCTGATTAGGAGGGACTGCTGATAGTTCAATGTGTTATTAGATATGAATCTGAGGGTACGCAAGTGAAAGTAAAATGAGATTGAGGAACAGCGCCCTAAAGAATGTAAAATAAATAGCAATGCCTTGCAGGATGCTGAGAACTTATTTATACTGTGGTATGTTAATGCTGTAGGGTAGAATAAAGGTCTGTCAGATTTTGACCTTAGATAGTCTAAGGCTGTGGTAGATACTTCTACAATTACTGCTGTTTTGCTTGTGTTTGCTTTAAGGTCTTTGGAAGTAGGTGAAAACAAATAGAGCAAGTAGCCTCTTTCAGTGCAGCACTAATTTTGTCCTATTATAAGGAGAGAGATCACAACTAAATCATGTACTCAGTTCAGTAAAACAAATTCTCACTGCTGCAGTGGGAAGGTAGTATAAAATCTTGGCAAAAGGGTTACCGTGAGTTTTATTTAATTGAAGCATTTAAGCACTATTTGGTATCTCTTGAGTAAGACAATTCAGCCAAAAGCAAATGCTTTCATGGAGACTGACGATTAAGTTTAGGAGCTGAAAGTATTTTTGTATAGCCCTCTGGTGCCCCATATGAAATCGATATTCTCCCATACGTGTGTTCAGGCACAGGCTGTCCATACTGTCTGCGGGCAGTCTGTAACTCTTCTGCAGTTCCAGTGTTGGCTTTTCCTTCAGTCTAGCAAGAGAGTCCCTTCTTACCACCGTACTAACACACAGTCTCCATTTTCTATTGAGTAAAACTGCAAAGGCTTTAAGTCATTGTCTAGTTCAACTTCTTTTCCTTCCAGCTAGAATAAGAAAGGAAAAAAACCTGATCAGACTTAAACTGAAATCTCTTCACGTAAACCAAATGTAGATCAGGCAGTTGCAGTCAGGGAGGATCTGCCATATTACAGGAATTAAATTAGGTCCTAAATTCCAGCATGAAGACTGCCCTCCTTACGTGAAAGCAATTTCATTAGGTAGTATTTTAGAACAAGCTATTGACTTTTAGCAGTATGCAGTATTTTATTGTTAAATTACCCATTTTTAACTCACTTTAGAACTTTCGTAGGACAGTTTCAGTTCTGAGCCAGGAATTTTAAGTAGGCGATACAGCAATCCTTTGACCCTCTGAATAGTCATAGACTCTGTCGAGGGGAAAGAAAGAAAAGTTACTAGAAAATGCTGCTACTACTGAGCTGTAGCAAAGTACTAGTGTTTCAACTATACTTGCTTATAGCAACAGTGAAAGGCTGTATTGCTGCTTCAGTTCTAACACTGCAATAATGTCTTTTGTACCTGAAACCATAACTGCTACTATCAAATGGAAAATGGTTTAATCTCTGGTGGATAGGAGAGCATCTGCTACCATGGTTTAAGCGCTTTGATCCCATATACCAAATTAAAGTGTTATGGCTTCATAATTTACCTTTCTTGAGTTTGTATTTACTACGTGCTAAACTAAGTGACCTTTGGGACACACACCAGTCAGGTTCTGACTACTTGCATCTGGCGACCGTTCCTTAAAGTTTTCATTACCAGAAATTGGCTTTCCTGGCACAAATAAATGAATGTCACTGTGGAACTAGTGCCATTCTTAGAAATGGTATTACATTAATTAGTCCCAGACAAATTGCCAGCAGAGCTGTAGGGTGGTTTATATTATGAAGTCAGTTACACAAAGGGATGTTTTTTTGTAATGAATGAGTAAATGTACTTTGTTCCAGAGGTGATACTGGTGTTTGCAATAGATATACTCAATATTTTGGTTGAACTTTCACTTCCTTTGAAGCTTTATCTAAAGGCACAGCAATAGTGAGTTATTCCTGTAATACCACACGTTGTACTTAGACAAATATTTTTCTATCAAACATTTTTGTAAAAGCTGTATCTATCTGATTTTATGCAACTTGTGATAATAAATGTGATTTTTATTTTAGAATAAAGTTTGAGTAAGTCTTTTCTCTCGGACTCCATTCCAACACATCTTTCCAAAACGTGAGTTTGCTTTAGAACAAAATCTATTCATTCTAGACTCACTACAGGCACTAAAACTTCAAAAGACAAGTTTGATACAGGTCAGGATTAGATTTCTAACTTAATGTATTAGATATTAGACCTCAATAGCTAGAGCTGCAGACTAGGTAGTTGGCTTTTACAACTTCACGTTCTTGTTATTTGGTTAATGCATCCACCAGATTTCATACCAGTTAATTAGCCTTTGATTGCCTCAGACGCATTGATCATGAAAGCAGCAACAAAGGTCATAAGACAAGCATCAGCTTTCACTCTTCAAGCTGGACTGAAAGTAAGTATGCAGGTCAGAAAAATAATTGACTTTTTCAAACAATTTCTACCTTTGTCATTTCTTTATATAACAGAGTCTTCAGGGGAGAATCTTCAGGAGCTGACAAAGCCAACTGCCACTCTTTAATACAGTTATTTGAAAAGGAGCTACAAATTAACTGCTTAAACACATGCCAAGACTTCTTACCTGGTAGCTTTTTCTCTACTGGCTTCTGTTCAGGTTTCTCAGGACATTTAATTGTCAAAGCTTAAGGAAGAATGGTGAGGCATTAGTGAACGAATGTTAAGCCCTCTTCTGTCAGGCACACAGTCTAGTCTAGTCTTTCTAGTCTGTTTTTATTACAAATCATTTCCCCTAGCTCAGCCTGATCTAAAAAAGTTAGGATGACAGCCTGTATCTGAGCAGTTAAGATAGCATTTCTCTGAAAAAATAAAAGTAATTTTATTAAAATAATCAAATTTTTATTAATCTCTGGTAAATTAGGGAAAATATTTTAAAAGTGACTTTTTTGACCAAAAGGAGTATTTACCTAAAAATGCTTACTTTCTAGTTAACTTTTTAAAATAACCTGCAGTAGAATGGAAACTGCTTACTCAGCTTAAAGCAGGTTTTTGACCCTCGGTATCTCAAAAGCCCCATACAAGCATATTTTAAGGAAGTTA
Source organism: Ibidorhyncha struthersii (assembly GCA_013398815.1). Lineage (NCBI taxonomy): Eukaryota > Metazoa > Chordata > Aves > Charadriiformes > Charadriidae > Ibidorhyncha > Ibidorhyncha struthersii. The sequence continues at coordinate 141,754 of VZSZ01008696.1, forward strand.
TTAGCCTAATTCTTTTACAGAGATTAAAAGACTCATCCTTAAAGATTTCTATTATGTCTAGCTAACTAGATTCTTTGTTCTATTTAGAATGTAATGCCTTAAAATACTATTTTGCCCATGGAGTAAAAAAAGGTGCTGTTCTTCTATCAATTGGGAAACAAATCAACTATAAGTCTGGAATGTAACCTAGTTTAAATGGGTAGACAGTGTCAAATACAAAAGCTACCCATATTTTTCTTGACTGTCCTAAAGTTAAAAAGCTATTCAAAAACCCAACAGTGCAGCTATTGAACTTAAAATCTCAAATGTCTTCTGTAGAGAAGCCATTCAGAGTGTCAGACTAGAGTATTGATTACATCTATTCTCCATGAAGTCTTAATTAAGAAAATCATTCTGGTTGGGTTGGGGGGGGGGGAAGAGAGAGAATACACAGAAGCAGGTATCTAGTAAAACTCCTTGATACACACAGTTCAGAGATGCAGAATTACAAGCTGGAACCCTATGGTGTCTCAAAGGCTTCTGAATCTTTTCTTCTCCACTCAGGAAACACTAAGCTCATAAAATATTTTAAAAGCAGAAGGAACAATTTTGACCATTTCTGGCCTCTTACTCAGAAGCTGATTTTTCAGAGTCAAAGGCTGCCGTCCCTTCAGTTCTCCTTCTTCAGGTGCACCATACTCTGCGTGAAGGGAATTGCACTCAGACATGAACGCTTCAAAGACTAAAACTCAACAGCAGCATTAAGAGCACTGTGGGGTTGGATCAGGCACAAGCCCGCTGCCTCAGTTCCCTCGGCAGCTGGGATACCCACTATAGAAAGTGGGAGCCTCCTGCCAAGGTTAAGTGCTGCAGGCGTGAGCCTTCATCAACTGCTGGAGCATTTCGGAGGGTGCACAGGCACATGGGATGGGGTAGAGTAGGTGACGAGCACATGGAGGTGCTGCTTAATGTTCCCACTTTAAAAAAAGCCCCAGTTGGAGACAGCCGCTGCCTGCTCACCGGTAGAGTTACAGGGAGGATGCTCATGGGTGTATCCCAGAGGCAGTGAGCCCAAGTTCCTGAGGCAGCAGTACCCGGAAGGGTGCAGTACTGTGCAGCTGCCCTGCAGAAGCAAAAGCCATTTGCAAGCACGCCTGCCGACGGGTGGGCTTTCCTAAGGCAGTAGAAGCACATGGAAAAAGCACCAAGGGGAAGGGAAACTGAAGAGAGACCGAACCAGTGCTACCACAGTGCCAGAAGTGAGGAAATGCTAATTTTACTGTTCTTGTACTTACTAAGACAAAGCGCTGCATATCTGGGATGGGCAGCAAGAAATTCTTCACTTGGTTTGTTTTTCTCTGGGTTCCAATTCCCACCAGCTGCTAACCAGTCATTTCCAAATATTTTGCGGTAATCAAGCTCCGCTCCTTTTCTTTCAGCAGAAAGGACCTGTACTGACACAGGAATGGCACATAATGTAATTATACAGCTTTCCAGAGAAGAAAATCTAATTAATGACACTGACTCCTTGCTCTTACTTCAGTATGTTTTCATGCTATCAAGAATCCTACAAACCCTATCTCCAAGTATTGACTGAGCCATATATTCAGTAAATTTTACAGCTATTAAGAATCTTACAACCCCTACCTCCATGTACCGCCTGATCCATAAATGAGTATCAAAGCAAAGATGTTAGTGTATATGACGATGTGAGGTTGGGTTTTTGTAGCTATGGAACAGATGCTGTGTCTGCTCTCTTTTATGATAAACATTTACTGAAACTTTGATTTGGTTTAGATAATGCTATTTTCCTATTACAGAAGGCAAATGCCTGTATTACTGTCACTAAAACAGATTCAACTATGCTGCTTGGTTTTTTTTTGGCCAGAGTATGGTTTTTGTTAACAGTCCTGCAACTTCAACACATGAAAAAACCACCATTCCTCCATCTTGTCCTAGTCCCCACTGAGTTCGCAGCGTTCACAAACAGGGCAGGATCTTGTCACCCTACAGAGTGCCCCATTGACTAGGCGAGGGAATAGTCAGCATTTTACTTTTCCTGCATCCAAACAAACAGGAATCTTAAAAGAAACTGGAAATTCCTCAGGCAATGATTTCATCTTTTTCCCAAGCTTCGTGCAATTTGTTGAAATATCACGTACCTCAGACTTGTTCAAAACCTCCAGTTGACTTATCTTGGCAATAATTAGCTGTCTCAGGGTCTCTGGGTTCTTCTCTGTGTCCATGAAAGGGTTATTGTGACACTGCAGTGACCGCAAACTTGGCAGTTTCTCAAGCTCATTGATAGATGACCACTGAAATGGAAGGGAACAGTCTTTTAAGGAAACATAAACCATAATTTCAGAACAGTACACAATAAGATTGACTTTTCCCATACACTGACCAGGACTAACTATTCTTTTGGACAGCAGAACAATGTACTTTCATCCTGTTCATCTAGCTAAGGAAAAAACTGTGTTACACTTAAGTGAAAAAAACCCCCAAAACAAAACAAAAACAAATGAGGAACTACTCAGCATTTTAGCTCATTAGAATTCTGCGAGAGGAATTACAAGGTAGCAGAGGGATATGACTACCTACATGTTTAACTGAGACGTTAATAAATGTTTTTAAATGATGCCTCTGTGTTGGTCAAAGTATTCAGTAGTTGACTCAGGATCTTACACATACAATCAGAGAAATTTTAAAAAAGCAAATTGCAAGTTACTCTTAAACAAAGATACACGTATTTACAAAAAGTGAAACTACCACAATCTAACTTACCTGTGATATTTTATTGTCATTTATTGCAAGGTGTTTTAGTGAAGGAAACATTTTAGTCTTGCATCCTAGGAAAAAGAGTAAATTTACAAGACAACAGTGAAAACTTTAAATAAACAGAATTATAAAGCTATAAATAAATTACTACTTTTACATACCAAATCCAGCATCAGGAAAGTGTATAGAAGATATTCCAGTGTTTCTAAGTATTAGCTGTTCTAATCTGAAATTTAATAGATACAATGATTACTGTAGATGGCACGGCAAGTTTTTTGTAAAGAAGTATTACCTCAACATTTTTTTTAGATCTAATAAACTTTTGACATGATGCATAATCACTGACAAATGAACAGCAACTTCTCAGGCAGTACCCAGACTTCAGCAGAGTGTTCAGGGAATAAATTTTTCAGAGAGTAAGTGCAACAATTTCAAGCTTTCAAAATGGCCTCTGGATTTAAACGGTGTGATTTTCCAAATGATTTTTTTTAAATAGCTTGTGGCTATTTAAAATCACGGCTGCTGTTTTGGTGTAGAGCACAAAATAATATTCTGCAAATTTGCAAAACTACTGTATTAGTCCCACAGTCTTCCAGTCACTGTAACTGAAGTGCTTAAGGAAGACACACCTCCTTTCCCTGGACGGTAACCCCAAAGCAAGGAATCACAGCTCAAGCCTGTAACTACCACAGAGAGGCTGCTATTGAGAGTACGGTAAACCAGAAGAATCTGTGTAAAGGGTATTACCACAGGTGTTCTTTTGAGAAAGTGGAAACACATTTACCCAATGCAGTATGGGAATTATACTGTTTGGTTTGGCTTTGTTTGTTGTTTGGTTTTTTTTTTTAATTTTGAAGCATGTCTCTTTGAAAGTCTTTAAACTACCCCTAAAAAAGCACTGCAACTTCCAAAAGAGAGTGCCTGTGCAGAGGATGTGCCACATGCTTCTACCAGTAGAGTAACAACAGTAACCTTCCCCATAGTCAATAATCATGAGCAGGTAACAGAGATGGAGAAGAATTATCACCACGCTTTTTTACCTCCCTCCAGTCCCTCTTTGTTTTGCTTTCTTTACAAAGGACAAAGAAGTAGGTGCCACGGGTGTGTGAAGTGCTCATGCAAGTGTCCACCACCACCAGTCTTTAGTGTCTCTGCCTCAGGATCGACACCTTCCAACAAAGCGCCCAACAGCTTTCTGCAGGCTCAAGCCACCCCGAGATGGCTGTGCAGCTACTGAGGGACCCGCCTTACGCTGTCACAGTCAGAAATCTGTTCCTAAGAAACGACTTCCCCAGCTCCTTTGCTTTGCCACTCCACACAAACCCTACAGTCCTGTCATCTTGGATAAAACCCTGTGTATACTAATATATAAAGAACTTAGTAATGTGATAAATCACTTCAGTTTCATAAGTATATAATGACAACCTAATAACATACAGCTTAAAAATGCATTACTATACAACAAAGACAAGTTTCTATTAAAATAGCTCAATTAAATAATTCTGTTGCTCTCCTCAAAAGGGCAAAATGCCTCTATTTCAAGATTCTGCAAATCTTCCACGCAACATCAATACCATTATATTTCAGTCAACAAAGACCGGGGAGATGGACATCCAGGACAAAGAATTTCCAGCCAATTTGCTTAACAGCTACCTGGGGAGCTGTGCAATTAGATGCAGCTGACTTCCGTCCAGTAACTGGTTGTCTGAAAGGTCTAACAACTTCAGGGTCTGCAGGACATCATCCGGCCTGCCACATTGGAAAAAAAGAAACACAAACGCAGAATATTTAAAGTTATTTGTTAATGAAAACACTAGTTTTCTAAGTATCTAACTACATGCAAATAATTGTGTACATTTATAAATGTTATGAGGTACATCATGTGAAGCTTGCATCATTTATTTTACAATTGTGTCACGGTACATTACAGGAATGTAATTTTATGTGCTATATGACCTTGCAGTACATCAGTCATAAATGACTGACTCGTGTTACTCATCTTACCTTTCCAAAACTGTAATATTATTAGAAGTAAGGTACAATTCTTCAAGTGCCGGCCATCCTGGAGCACAAAGAAGAACCTAAGAGCAAAACTTCATTAAATATAACAAAAGTTGGGAAAAATTCTTCCAGAAATTATACTTTACGCAGATTTCCTCAGAACAAGCCATAGGTCCCAAAACCAGAGAAATGAGTATTACGGATTGCCGAGCCCTCCCTTTCTTCCAGCCAGCTCTTTCCTGGCTCTGGATCTACCAGAACAGATGACATCAAAGGGGTTCCGCACAGTCACAGGACTTACAGGTCCAGGCTTGAGGCTAGTAGCCCCCCGACCTCAGACTGGGTGACCCGGAAACCGAGTTTATTTTATTCAATAGGGTTGGAGTGCTCAGATTTTTCCCTACAATGAGGTAAGGAAATGGCAGTATATACTCGACTGCTGATGGTTCTGGAACTCCTGCACATCTCATCAGGTCTGACAGACTTTTTAATTGTCTTAATTTTTCAGAGCTTGAAGGCTTCTTTGTCATGGGACTGTGCCACCACATGAAACCACTAAAAAATGAGAATCGCGTTAAGTCAGCACATATCCTGAAGTCTTCAAGTACTCTAAAGAAAACAAATTACTTCAAAAAGGCTACAAATTGAACAAGGATGCATTTGTTTTAAATCTTATGTCCTGAAATTACCTTAAAAAATATTATTTTACTTTATACAGATATATTTTTTGCAAACACCTACAGCAGATAACACAACTTTTAAAAATAAACACTTATTAAAAAGCGATAGAAATTGCTGGCATAACCCCCAGTGTTGTATGCAATTGTGACAGTGTCAAAAATTTCACAGTTGTAACAAATGGAGTTCCAAAAGCACTGGAACTGACTGGTTTTCTACAAATTTGTGCCTCTGAATCGCAAATTGTATTTTTCACTGAGGTTTTTCTTGGGTGTATCCTCCAGAGTCAAATTAAGCGTGAGCTCATCCTGCTACTCCTTCCTTGGTTAGGAAACTTAGAGGGGCTCTTTCCTCCATTTACATTCCTGTTTTCTTGGAAATTGTAGGTAATAAATTATTTTTAAAGCTCCACCTCAAGATGTGTTTGAAATTGGCCAGCAGGTTCAAAGTTTTTGAGATGCAAGAGCACAGACATACACATGCACAGCATAATGGCCTTAAGTTTGTTTTTACCAGAGGTTACAAAGGTTACAAAGCAGTGAAGTTCAGAGATCAGGACAATCAAATTCAATTTGTTATGTAAACGGCTAACCAATTCTATAAATATCCACTCTCCTAGACACCAAAAGGCCTTCTTTCATCAACTGTTCTTCATGCTCTCTGTTACAGCTGTATGAAGTTACACAGCTGGATTCAGCTGTTCATTATATATTCAGCTGTTTCATTATATACACAATAGGAAATATTAACACTAAGATCTTCAAGTAGGGGCGTACGATTTGGGGCTCAACTGCTTCACACCCAAAAATATGAACCCTCATCCTGCTGCCATATCTGTGACACATGTAAACTTACAAACTCAGATGTAACAACTTTTCCCGCTCCAGAGCAAGAGCGGGCAACACCAATATTTTATCTCCTTAATTTGGACAGTGTTTCCCAACATCAACAAGACAGACCAAAACAGTGTACCTATTAGTGATGAGGAAGCATGAAAAGAAGCCTGCAGAGCCAAGGGATATTAGGTGCACGTTCACTACAGAGAAACTTTGGGGGATTCCCCTACAAAAGCTCTGCGTTGTGATGGATGGAACAGAAAACCTGCATGGAACTGAAGTATCAGAAGACTTTTCAATAGACTGACCAAATGACTAGGAAATTGCCAAAACCAAATTATAGTCATACCACAATTCTAAGAAACTCAAATTGCCGAATTTTCAACTATTGCTGAAAACAGCTTCCATACAGAAACAAAAGTTCACAGATGCGACACCGAATTAACACTCGGGAAAGGTTGGGGCCTTGTTGTGGATAGCTGGTGGGGAGGCTGGGATGAATAGCCAGTGGAGTAGCCACTGCTGATCAAAAAGAAAAAAAAAGGAAATCCAAGACCTATTGCAAAAGAAATAAGGACAACAAAAAACTGATGTTCCTATGTTTTCAGCCTCCACATAGATTAATTAAATACAGATATATAGCCTCCAGCTCAGGAAGCCCCAGAATTCCAGATTACTTCATAAGAAGCTCTTACCATATGCCTGCCTTTTGCCTAGAATTTTTCCCAACTACCTGCTACTTGCCAGTATCAAAAACATGATCCTGCACCTCTGCTCTAACCCAGATTTTTCTTTCATGCTGTATAATAGTAGATTATTTTATAAATATAAGGTCTTAGTTTGAAAACAGAGTAACAAATATTATGATCTAAATGCTGAATAAGAAAAAGTGGTTTTGGAGCCATAAATATGAATTCATTACTCTCAAATGCATTAATTCAATTTCTAAGTCAATGGTTTCTAACTAAGATATTTTACAGGACGTGTTTCCCCCTTGAAGGTTATATTTTGAGTATTAATTGACAATTATAAAGTAATAAGCTCTTTTACTGATATGTTAATAGAGATCTCAGATGTACTTAGATACACATATTAATATACTAATGAAAGAACTTTTTGGAACACTGACACTCAAGGCACATAAATGTGAAGTTATGCATAATTGCACAACAATTAAGCATGTCCCTCTACTGTGAAAAAGATTTCAAAATAGAGAAACAAATGAAAAAACCCACAAGTCTTCTTTTTTTTTTAAAGCTATCCCCATGATATATATTCTTACATGTAGCAGCAAGTTATCATTTTGAAATGCTGTTCATCAGTAAATTGTTTTAATTTTAATTAAAACATTTCTAGGATTTTCAGACTTTGCTTATATTCCCATTGACAGTCACTGTATTTCTCTTTTGCCTGGATCATATTCATTATTATTTTCTATTAAAAAGTTCACTTTTCAAAGTAACTCCCCATATGGCCTGAGCAGTAACATTTTCAAGTGGTTTGTTCACGGAGTATTCATGTCAGGTAGGTCCCTTTATTTTTTCCCTTTCATTTGGCTGCCCTGGAACACCACTTTTAAGTGCAGGCTTATGTCCCCCCACTTATAACAGAACGAATCAACAAATTTCAGTTTTATAAAAATGATTTCTGAACCAGAAATGTCTTTACCACCGACGATGAACCACCAGCTAGAACAGAGTTTCAAAAACAAAGGCAAAAGCTACACAATTTTAAACTGCTCTGACTAACCTGGGGCTTCTCTCTGAAACGTAGTTTCCCCTGGAGAGCTCGAGTCTGTCTGAAGCAATGGCTCTGACCAGCCTTTTGGCCACCCTGATATGGAGGAGACCTGCTGGCAGCAGCTGCCAACATTTTAAACTCCGCAACATGCAGATCTACTCTGAGAAGCACTAGACGACATTTAAAGTGTTTGTAGACACTTAATTCTTCCAGTCACTTCACCATTCATGTTGCTGCTGCTATGGAAGGATTATCAACGGTCCTAGCATAAAGCCCACTGAGGGTTTAGGAGCACAGTGAATGGACACGAAACAAAAATATAGCCGTAACACTCCTCTAGCCTTGCTGCAAGAGTAGAGAATGAAGAAGTATCTTTCTACTTAGCCCAAACCCCAGTTTTGGTAAGTGTGCTATTACTGGACAGTGGCTGGCAGCAAAAATCTGAAAATTCAGATAATTTCACAATGTAGTGTATACAAAATCTGCTCCTGAGAAGTCCAAATAACGGGATGAAATTTACAAGCCATTATAAGTAAGGCGGCACTATGGGCATGTGCTTCATAAGCCTCATCTCTGAAAAAAGGCCCACCGCTACATATTTGACAACAGGACTTAATTCTTAATAAGACATCATATTAGGGGAGAGTCATTTAAATGTTTGCATGTTTCCATCCCTGACATAAGTCAGCGCTTTGTTTATTCTGTGCTATGTCTGTCTTGCACATAACCAGGCGTCATCTATTTGAAGAAGTGTCAGTATGTGCAAAGACACTAAGCCAATCTCCTGCTGATGCAAAGTGATGCCAAAAGAAGTACTTTGTGTCATAATGACATACGCTCTTCCCATTTGCATTTATTCTGTTCCATGTCTAAAAATACAGATACACCTTTAATAACTACAAGGAAACACAAAGTTTTCATGCACACGAAACTTTGGGACATGAAGTTATACTCAAACTGCTTTATCTTGACTTGGTAATTTACAAATGTAAATGAAGTTAAATGTTTCTTTTCAGACTCCTGTGCCAATGTAACTTACTACATTATGTAGGAACTGTGATAGTTACTACATAACTAATACAGTTATGTCACAGCACCTTTGCTAAGGATGATTACATTTCAGTAGAACAATATAGTGCATAAATGTTTATTGTGCTTTCCTCGCCTCAGAAACCTAACAATGTAAATAAAAACAAAACCGGGAAAGGTTATTACCTCTGTCCATGTTATCTCAGTTTGATTAAGTGCCAGAATCCTCAATTTTGAAAATACACTGGATACGAAAGTTGATGTAGATGGAAATGTCATTTTGTTTTCACTGTATAAAAAGAATAATTATTAGCATAATGAATAATTGCATTTATTTAAGTCATTAATTTGGAATTATGTATTAAAGACAAAAACAATTTACACAAAAAAAAAAGTCACTGCCAAGGTGTCACATATTGTAAAATATTATAAAATATCCTTCTAGTTATATTCAGACATGCTCTTTTCTAACTTACTTTCCTACTTCATGAATGCATATTTATTCATCTGTGGCCTCCTTCCTCCTGTTTCCTCCCCTAAGTTTTGAATATGAAAATAACAATTTTCTTTAATACTAAAAGAAACAAAGTCAGATTTTGGGCTTAAACTCCTTAGTGTTGATTGAAAAATAAAGAGCCTACATGACTATCCAGACCCCAGTAAAACAAAATGATGTAAAATCCACTCTCAATAGCAAAATATCACTATAAAAATAGTTAAAAGATTCTCACATCTGCTGTCTTCAAACTAGTTTTCATTGCTCACCCCCAAACAAAAATTTTTCTTTCTTTCCTGAGGTCTGATCTACCCGCATATTATGATAAAAATTTCTCAGTGTAGTTCCACTTACATACTTATGGGTTAAATTTCCCTATTTAAACAAGCTCTCAGAGAGCTAGCGGATGGCGAATCGCTTTTACTCTTCTTCCAACATTCCTTGCACAAAAATTTCAGTAACAGACTTACCTGCTAATGTCTTTCTTTTTTAAAGTAAATGAAAGGTCAAAACAATAAAAAACAAATTCAGACTATTTCAGTTTGTAGTCATAAGCGTCAGATTCCAGCATCAACCCCATCTTGCTTTCCAATCTTATCACATTCTTATAACTTCTGAAAACCCTTCTGTCTAGACTATGCTTCTCAACAATGAAAAACTGAAAAAAAAATTCTAGGTGAATTAAAATAAATTCTCTGTATTCTCATGCATGTTGATAATAATAAATCGTGACAACAAATGCTCTAGGCAAAGTTAGATTTACAAATAGCACCCAGGTTGCAAACACCTGTTCAGTGCTAAATATTGAAGAAAATGGAACACCTACAACTATTGAAAAAATGCACTTTTGTCACATCAGCCATAAGAACAAATACAAAAACTGGGGTCACTTTTTTATTAGATTAACTTGGAATTTATTTCAATTTAGCTTACACCACTTTCAATTGTTTTAGCTACATTGTGTGTACTATACAATGAAGGCTTTGGAAGCTGCTAATCTCAACACAGATCTCTAAGACTCTAAAAAAAAAAAAAGTCTTATTTGGGGTTTTTGCCTTCAGTCTTATTGCCCTACTGCTCTCTTCAATAACTAGTACGACCTCCAAAACAGCTGAACAACTCTGCTTAAACAGTCAGCAGTCAAGGTGTTAACCTCGACAATAAAACAAACTTCCTAAAGTTGCAGCTATGACATTAAGTTCTCAAAATTAGTGGTTTAGGCTGCTACGTCTTTACAAACTTTAATCCATTGTGTTTGCTCACACCAGAAAATTATTCTGGCATGTGCTAGCTACAGTGTGTAGGTAGGTGTGTACTAGAAATGTTCTTTATTTTGAAATTATTTTGTGAACTCTTTCTTGGTCAGTGGAATTGCAGCTTTATTTAACAACATCCTCCCTTCTTTTCCAGTGTCATCACCGTACAAGAGATTTTCCCCTAGATCTGTCACCATGATCCATAGTTCTTATCAGCATCATTTCAGGACAAGAATATAATGGGTCTTGGGATACTTAGGGTTTGGTTAAAGCATTATGGATATTTTAGTTTGGTGTCAAGACACTGTTGGTAAAGCATCATTCTTAAACAAAAGCGGGCTCCTAAATAAAGACTTGCCTGGACAGTCGGAATATATCAACAATAATGAAAACCAGAGATAAAGTCTTAAGATACTTGGAATGACTTCACAAGAAAATGAAAATATATTTACTTTACAGTTTTTCCATGTAGAAAAAAAAGTCTAAGCTCACGAGAAAAACCCAAACAGGTTTGCAAAGCCAGAAGGCAAACAGATAGCTCCTGCTAAACCTAACTAAAAAATGCAAAGTGAGATTTTTAAGCGATAAAGGTGTGTTACTAGTGCTCTCACAGACAGGCTGCGAGCTCCTGCAGCAAAGCCAACGCAAGGTCTTGGCTTCTTCTGAGGGGCCCATCTGCCAGCAGAGTCCCCACACCCTGCCAGTGCCATGCAGACCCTACGCACAAGTTTGACCTGCTGCACACGCGCACAGCAAATTTGGCTACGTCTGCTGTGAGGCTTGCTGCAAACCAGACTCACTGCACGCAAGCAATGTGGATGCATGCATATGTTAAGTCAGTTCCGCCTTGGGGCAAACTAAGCTTTAAAAATCAAGACAATTAATTGTCTTAGATGTCACAAAAGTGTTTAAGGGCATCTTATGATTCTGTAAACCTAAATTTCTGTACTCCCTGTTTTCTCATTTCTATAAAAGTACTCTGAGTAATTTTTTACCTTCAGTCTAAGTGCTTAAAAGCCTACAGCACCCTGTAAAAATCTATGATGCATTTTATTCCAGTCTCCCTACCCAACAAGCCAATTTGCATAAAAATTATGAAATCTGTTTTGTTGAACACATTGACAAATGCTTAAATTGCTGTAAATGTTTAATGGCTGAAATCTGTATTCTGTTTTTCAAACAACTGTGATTTTTCTAATTTTACAAAACTCCATCCAACATCCATCTGTCCCAAGCACTTCTCCAGAATTTAGTTTTATACAGACACTAAACTCCTAGGGTTCTTGTCTCTCCTTGAAAAGGGATGTATGAAAAATGTAGCACACACACAAGTTGTTTAAGGATAAGATTTCTTAAAAAAAAAGGTATTAAAAAACTTAGCTCCCATTGAAATGACTATTGAGGCATCCAATTACTTTTAGAAAGCTGACCCCGTATCTAAAAGAGCCTCTTCTTTTTTATCCCTACCCCAAAGGAAAAGAAGCCCAAATACAAATATTTATACCTGATATTAAGTGTTTCCAGCTTTTGAACTTGAGAAGCAATAGCTGTTACTGTCTCCCAAGACGATATCAGATTTTTTGATAGATTTATATGCCTGATATCTGAAATTTCATATTAAGAAAAATAAACATCTCAAATCTGAACTTCCTATTTCAGAAATTAGAATTAGGGCTTGTTTTTGAACCAAATAAAGAGAAATAGATGAAACTTGTTTGGGCTAAGATATACTGCTGCTCAGTTACAGCAAATTTTGTTTTGATTTGTGGTATAGAAATGGCTTATAGTTTTATAAAAGAGCTTAACTTTACAAATCCTAAAATGGATTACTTTTCATATGGACAGGAACTCTTATCCATCCTCACAAACGAACAAACAATACCTGCTTTGTATTTCTGTAACATTGCTACAACGCGCAATATACTGAATACATTATTATGTATTGGAAACCTCTGGTGCCTACAGAACATATCAGCTGTATTTTTATGGGGTTATCCACTCTAGAGTTAAATTTGAAAAAAAAAACAAAAAAAAAAACAAACCAACCCACTGTTGGAGCCTTCCGAAATTGCAGTCACAGTAGCAACCTATGAGAATATTTCTATTTTTATCCATAATTTGCATTCCCTCTCAAAAATTGTAGGCATCCACTTTTTAACTCTGTAAATGTTGCATTAAGCTTCTAAACATAAATTGCAGTTTTAAACATTTTTTTTTAATAAAAGGATACAAATATCATTCATTGATGTGAACACTTGGAATGCTAAAATATGTACTTTATTTGTGGTATCATGCAACATAGCAAAAAAAGGATACTAGCACATGTTCTGCTGATTTCCTCTTTCTGACCAGCATGGCTCACTGCACACTCACGCACTGAGATATCTACCAGTTGGTTCAGTTGGCTAAATGAGAAAGAACATCCTGTTAAGCAATCTTCAAACAGAAATAGGTACGTTATATAAATACCTGGTTGTTACAACTAAGTAATATCCTTTTCATACATACTGTCTCCTCTAGAATTAGCACTGTGAAGATTGCTACACTGCAGTGTCTTTCTTGCTCAGGAACAGACACATCTCTATTTTTTGCCTTTACATTGCTACTACAAAATAGGTCTGGTTGAACCACAACCCCCACCCCACGAAAAACCCAACCAACCCTCATCCAACTGAAAAAAAAAAAGAGTGATAAACCAGACAAAATATAGCTGTGCAAATTGGAATTTAATTAGAGGTTCCAAGTTAAACGGATTTCTTGTATTACTTTTTGCAAGAGGCTCTAAGTTATTTGGTCATTCTTTGTATCACTTACCAAAAAAGACAAAGAAAAAAAAAAAAAGGGGACTGCTTAGTATGTTCTGGAAGACAAAGGGAGAATAGGTGTGGAATATCAGCTCAGGATACTGCCACCTACTGAACTGATACCTGTCTACTGCTGGAGGTCACTAAAACTCCATCACTGAGTTTCCTTCCTACCCTTCCAGGTAAACGAACATGACATGAACTGACTGAAAGACTTCTTCACTAGCAGTACAGTGACGTTCTGCCTTCCTTTTCTTAGTTACAAAGTCATTACTGATATGAGTAAACAAAGATGAAATAATACCGTACAATGCTAAGAAAATATTAAATTACATCTATTTATAAAGGACCATGCATGTGTACAGTGACTGCCAATATCACAATAATTTATCTCACTCATTCCTCCCCAAATATCACCACCTCCTACTTTATGAAATCAAAATGAAGATTGTGAGCACTCAAACATGCTATAATGCCAGTTCCTATCTGTAAAACAGGTAAGTTATGAAGCCACAATAGGGAGATTTCTTATCTATTCCACCATAGTGCAGTTTGGCTTTCTTCTTTCTTTTAGAGATACAATGATATCATATGCAAGACAGCCAGCTTCCTTTCCTTACAGTTGAACTGCTACTTGACTAATAAGTCACTAAGAGTGTACCTTAAGTTTTCATATACTACACTTGCCTTTGTTGTTCTGCAATAGAATCCATGCCAACAAATTCCACAGTCTTCTTTCCAAATACTAATGTATTCTCTGTCCCACGTTGAACATCTTGCTCATCATTCAATCCGTACCGATCCTTGACTGCAGTAAGAAAGTCTACTCCAAAATTTGCCTTGTTTGGCCGGATAAACGATCCTCCTCTAGGATGCCTAGAACAGAGCAGCCAGGAAAAGGTGAAATATGAAAAGTTATCATAAGAATGACTAGTCTCAAAAGTACTAATTATTAATTATTAACTTTATTGCATGACAATTTCTTGCCATGCAATTGCTTTGCCAATTTTTATCAAAGTTAGCAAGGAAACACAGTATCTAGAAAGAACTGGCAGAGCCAAGTTGTGGCAATGGTGTCACAGAGCACATGGAGGACCTGATAGGAGGATCAGCCAGAAAACAGCAGGAAGAAAATTGGTAGTTATGATTACCTATCTGCCTTCCAGCTGAGAAGAGTACAGACTTTGCTTGGAAAGTACCCAGGAGGAAGGAATCACTTAGGTAAATAAAATTCCGCTTTCTGAAACAGCATGTAAACGTCAAGTGGCTAATTAGCAAACCATCATATAAAGCACTAACGCTACAGAGTTCAAAATTCTCTCAGAAAAACAGTCACTAGAGACCCCGAATCCTATGGACCTATTACAGTAGATGGAATAGTCTGGGCACTGTATATTCACGTTTTTATTAAAAAAATCACTACTGTGCCAGTTTCATTAATTAACATTTCTACTACTTATTTAAGTACTCTCATATCTGAAAGAAGGATCTGCATAGAAACTAGATATTTACTTTAAAATATTTTCAGTCTAGTTTTGTAGCGACTAAGTTTAGAGCACAATGATTACAAAGTAAGCAGAAAGGCATACTCTTAGAGAATGTAAAGCCAGTGGGCACTTTCATGTTCAATAAGCATTTTTAATTATCTACATTTTTAATCCAGTAACCTTCTCTTAAGTCTCTTCTTCCGTTCCTTTGAAGTTCTTCATAGCTTGCAGACATTTGGCTAGTTTAAATGTTGAACTTCCTCAAATGTACAAATTATGTGACTTTCTTAACAACACTTCTTAAAACAGTAAATGACATTGTCACCATCTTAACTATAACATCTCTTACCTGCGAAGTATACCACTTTTGCATTTAATTAAGTCAAACAGCTTCACAGATGGCAGATACAGCAGGATTCTACTTGGGGCTCCGGAAAGAAAACCTGTACTCTTGTCTATCTGTAAATCACCCCAGGTCCTGCCGTATGTTTATTCTGACATCTCCTGTCCTTTTCCTAATCACCTTGATTCTCCCCATTTTGTCATTGCCATCCTCTTGCATTCAACAGTTCTGCTAGTTTCCTTCCTCTGCTCTCCCCAACCCTCTCACCGGAGCTAATCTAGACCCCTACACCTGCACCCCTCCTGTCATGCCATTTATCCGTGGCGTAGCCAAGCCCTTTGGGTATTTCCGAAGAAGACCATTCCTAAGCCCATTTCTGTTCTCTTAGGTCACCATTTCTATTGGCATCTCCTTCCTCATTGTCTTTGCAGGAGCCAGTTCTATCCCTAGGAAAAATTGCAAAGGAAACTAGCTACCTTGCCCCTTCTCATTTGAAGCTACAGGAAAAGTATGGTGCATTTCTCCCTCAAGACCCATCTTTTTTTTCTTTTGATCATAGCAAGAGCACAGGGTTTATCTCTCCTGTTCCTACCACTTCCAAGCACTATGCATGTTATCTTATCTAAAGTGTACTCAAATCCATTCCACAGCCTAAGCTTGTTTTTTCAGTTCCATTCTATTAATTTGATCTACTTTTTCAAGAACTGTCACAGAGAAGGACAGAAAAGGAGACTGCAATAGGAACCTATTTTTCAGGCAAAATGATTGTGTCTTCAAGGACAGAGGTCACTTACCTGTAACTCGTTATTCCTGAAAATACACTGCCTGTATTAAGTTTCACACTAGGGAATATATGAACTGTACGATCCATATGTACATATCAAAAAACTAATGTACAGCACCTCTACTCATGAAAAAGCACACATCTCCGTAACTGGGAACTAAACAGATAAATCCTAATCCAAAGAGTCATCCAGCATGCATATCATGAGATGGAAGAGCCTGTGGACTACTGATCAACCTGACTTAAGCTGAACATTCAGAAGTCTGGGAACAAGGATTTTGCTCCCACGTGTGTAAAATGTACTGCAGCCAGGACAACACACTGCGCAGAAATTAAGTGGTAGAAGATATGCCCCTATTTCCTTAAGAAGAAAATCTGGAATATGCCCAAGTGGGGCTCTGACAACCATCTGGCTCTGGTTAATACTGACACTTCTTACTGACTTTTAAAATAGAGAGGTTGACCCCAATCTCAGAAGTCAGCTTGTAGGACACTTCCTATTCATGATTCAGTAGCCTGAAGCAATACAGCTCATCTGCTAGCACGCCCAGGGCCCTTGAAAGATATTCATTAAAATTTAGATTAGCCATCAGCTTGCACTGGTTAACCATTTCCCTGAATAAAGACAAAATTTGGCATCATTCTTCTTTGCTAATGTAAAACAAAGTGGTGGCACTGCTCATCATTACAGGTGGCCCTTCATATGCTAAAGAAGTGTCACACAGGTACACTTCACAGTACCTGAAAAATAATGCAGTAGTACAGAAACTGTGTTCTGCCAACAGTTACACGCTTGAGCTGCCTGACTGCAGAAGCAAGCTTCTGAGCCAAGGAGAGAGATCTCGGCTTTCTCAGCCTAGATAGTAAAGGTGGATGGAAGGGCTTCTTTGCCCAGTACCCGCTGCTTGTAATGATTATCTCAAGGCAATTATCATCATGACTGAGGCACACACACTATAAAGCTCATAACATGTCATAAAATACAGCCAGTTGAATCCATGCACGTCTTCTCTAGATAGGCTCTGAACAGATCTCTTCCTTTTAGGGAAAGGTGTTCAACAGACCAGCCTGCTTTTAGAAGAATCTACACACTGCAGTAAAGAAAACCCTTCAAGTTTTCTAACAGTCTGTGGCAGCTGTAGTATCAAACAACACTTATAAGTGACACCTAACACTAATCTGCTATAGTGCATCAAATTCCCAACTGCACAGCAGAAGCTTTGCAAACATCAGCAAGTACTTGAAGTTCTTGCAAGTCTACCTTACTCAAACAGACATGACAGCTGAGCCTGAGCTTTCACAAAACCAGGACAGACAGACAGACAGACATCTGCAATTCCAGATGCTATCTTAAGGTTCTGCTGGTGCACAGGACAGGTTTGAATAGTGGGTAGGGACAACAGTTTTGTTTCAACACCGTTCTATTGACAGCAGAAGTCTCTGATGGGTACAGTGACACACAGTGAAACAATCAAAACTTCCTAACCGAGACCTTCCGAGGCTAAAAGAAATCTTGGGAATGCATTCCCCACTTGCTAAACAGCAATCACTTTTTCTTCATAGATGTTAAAATGATAGTGACATCTTCCTGGATCTGAAGAGTTTGTGCTCTAAGCAGACATTCCTGGAGGTGAATCTGTCATTCTTGAGGGACAGATAGTCTAATTTAATATAAACAGGCCTTTTGGGCAGGAACATAAATTTCATGCAAACAGTAACATCCAATTGGTCACATCTGCTGTCTGTAAATTTAAAAACATGTCTGTATGCAACCTTTAAAACTCACTGAAGAAGAAAAAACTGAAAACATGTAATGCCTTTGCCAGGATAACTTTGCATTTCAGGACTAGACAGATATACAAAAGTCAAAGTTCCTACCAGAAGAAAACTTAATAACACAAAGGGGGGGAAAAAGGCCACAAAGATCTGAGAAGCAATTGCAATTCTGCCAGGCTGAAAACATGGCAGAAACAAGCTTTACTTATATTTCCCTCTGTTTCTCTGGCTTGCTGTGAAAGTCAAACCTGGGGAAATGGATTCCAATTTAATATGGTTGATACTTCTAGTAACAGTATCTGCTGAAATGTCAGGATTCCTCTGAAAAGTGATCTGGGAAGAACAAAACATATTCTTTAGCAGCAGGGGACTGGATGTGTTCCTTTCAATTATGACTCAAAGTACTCTGAATGTGTGATAGAGCAGAATGTCACTCCCATCTTGTGAGGTAAGCAGAGAAGTATGGTACCTACTGCTAAGGAATTCACGCATCTCCCCCAGCAAAATGGCAAAGATAAAAACAGCAGCTAAAATAGCTAAAACAGCCTGTGCAAACACTACATGTGAATGGAATAGCCTTCCTCTCGGTTGGTTTTGGGTAAGGAGGAAGATGACCCTCCTGCCAGATTAAACAGGGGCGGGAAGGACTCCACTTGACGGGAAGCATAAAAGAAGCTTGAACCTCTGTAACTGCGGGGAGACCGAAGAGGTACCAGAGCAGCCCAGACAGAGCTGCCTCCTGGTCAGCTGCCAAGGTGAGCCTGTGCCCAGCAAGGACAGACATCGTGGGGAGCAACATATACACCCCACATCTCAGTGCGCACGTGTGACCTTGAGGCTGCCTTCTACCAGCATGCACGTTAACAGACTGGAGGAAGCAGCGCAGGGACACAGAAACTGAAGCACCCACATCTCCCACTCATGTTCATTCCCAGGGGAGGTACGCATGCCCGTAATCCACATTTCCCAGGGGAGCACCCACATACAACTGTGTGAATGGGTTTGTGGGACAAGAACTTATTTGAAATCATACTCATTTTTTAAAAGCTGTACATAAATTTTAACACTTTCAAGGCTTGATTACTCCTCATTTCTCTTGAAGGACTGTAGAACATAGCTTATTTTAATTACATGATACACTGCTGCAACTGACAGCCAAAATAATAGCTTCCTCAATTATTAGGAAACAGACTTTATTATCAGGAACAAAAATTCACAAAAATGCCTCTGGAGTATCCATTGCCATTTCCAGCTAATCCAGAGTTGATCAAAACATGCTGAGACCATGAGCATGCTCAAGCGTGGCTGTTTTGGTTCTTTGGTTCTCATAGTCTTCAGAAGTTTAATTAGCACCACATAATATATGACCCAGATAAATGTACTACCATGAAACAAAAGTTTAGGTCATATTTCCAAAAAACTTACTACAAAGACCACATACAGCTGTAAGCAGACCTACAGATTTACCCAAATAAGGACTACAAAGATGATCTTCTGGTAATGAAAATCTCAAATTCAGTTTCATTGCTCTCTATAATCTCATTCTGAAATGTCATTCTGAA
This sequence comes from Ibidorhyncha struthersii, assembly GCA_013398815.1. NCBI lineage: Eukaryota > Metazoa > Chordata > Aves > Charadriiformes > Charadriidae > Ibidorhyncha > Ibidorhyncha struthersii. The sequence continues at coordinate 161,303 of VZSZ01008696.1, forward strand.
AGATCTATATTTTTTAAAAAGCATTCTTTTCAAAATTACCTTAAAAAGAATTTAAAAATGTCTTTTCATTGCATTTGTTTACAGTATTAACTATTCCATCAGCTGCTTCTGCTTGTCAGAATTCAGGGAGTGAGCAAAGTAGGCTTTTAAGCAGAAGATACTAGCAATAAGGTTTGAGGAAAAAAAACATAGAGAAACATAATTTATTTTTATGTATGCATATACATCCTATAAAGAAACATAATTTCCACACACACACCAGTAGTAGTAAAGAGGTGAAATTTTAGGTTGTGGGGTGGTGGTGGTTTTTAATTTAGCATCTTTTTCATAAAATAAGGTAAACATTTTTACTTACATTTGCCTACATCTTCACAATTGGTACATGAACTACAAACCAGTCTGCACACAGAAAGTTATGTTGGTGTCATGGTTGACTGCTAGAACTATTATTTATTCTCTTAGATTCCAGAAATACTTTCTCTGATCGGAACAAAGCAGAGTACAAAGAACAGGTATTGTAAGAGCATGTTTAAAGATCACTACATTTAAATTTGTTATGGGTATATGCAGCTTCACTCAAAAAGTTGATCCTTACAACAAGAATTGAGATCACTATCTGATATCTCCTCTGGGAGCACACTAATGGTTGCTACAAAAGCAAGAGTCTATACACACGTATATTATACACAGACACATGTATATTATACACAGACGAATGTAAAGCACTCAAGTTTCTGAAAGACATCCACATGTTCAATTGCTTCTTCTGTCCAGAGAGATTCGGAACCGCCAGCCAATTACTTTTATTATTTCTCCTACAGCTGAACATAACTAGCTTCAACTTGGAAACTGCTTCGATTAAATTCAAAGCATTTAAGAACCAACTTCTGCTAATACACTCATTCAAAAGACATGGTTGCTCTAGGACCATAATTTACAATTCTTTAGCTAAGAAAAAAATCCAGCAATATTTAATGTTTTTGTTGCATTAAGTGTGCTTATACTCTGTAAGCCTTGCTTTATTATTATTACTAGGTACATGGGAAAAATACGCAGTCCTCGCAGGTGGGGTTTTTTTTTCTTCATTTATATTTCTAAAGAACAGATTTTGTCTTACCATCACATCTTCTGATAATGAGGTCTCCAGGGCTTCTACCTTACACAAATATAGAAGTTAAGAAGATACAGACTAAGAATTCTGATGTGCACTACTGAACGTAATCTACCCCTTCCCTGTCTATGCCTGCTTGGCTACAGGTAAGTGATAGTATTCTCAGAAAGGATTTCAAAATAGTTACTTTTTAATTTTGAATTATTTAATAGATAAATTCTTCTGCTGATTCAGTCTGAGACCAAATGGCTCTACTTGCTGGCTTGAGAACAACTTTGATCTGAAGTGATAACGAGGTATATTCTTTAACAAACCCTGAACTGCTGTCAGGTCTCAATACAAACACAGCAGTCTCCTTTGCCACCTCAGGGAATTCTATTTGTCTCCAGGAGACCTTTTGGCAGATACAAAACTAGACCTACTTTCCCTACAATATAGAAATAATAATTTTAATCTCTCTTTTTCTTCTATGTGAGATTTTACAGCAACAGTTCTAAGTCCCTTCTGTATCATACTGCCATATTCAGAAGAGAAAGTGACAAGACTTATCTACTCATAAAAATGGAAATAATCACAATTTTCACAAGCTGAAGACACATGCTCAAAGGTTAGCACCATCATGCACTGTTTCTACATGCTTTTAATTATTCTTTAGGATGAAATTCTCATAAAAAAAATTTGCTGTTGAATCATCCATTGAGAGCAAAACAACGTACTTGTACAAATAAACCACCCCTAATGCTGGAAAAATCTTTGAACCATGACTAGCCAAAGCTAGTGAGATTCTGGAAAACTTGTTCTCTCACACTTCTCCGGCCAGCTGCTGTTAACCAAAGTCAGAGGCAGGAAACTAAGCGAGACAAATCTATGGACTGACTTCATCCAGCTATTCTTATGAGTTCTGTTTACATGCAAGTTGAAAAAAAAAAAAAGGATGATTTCCTTATCCTCTCATGACGGCTTTAACTTTCTCAAGATAATTAACATGAGGAATTAATACCTGAGAAAGGTTGTCTTACATTTTCCAACAAACCAAAGCAAAACCACATCCAAAACCAAGATCACAGACAACTAATTTATTTTCCTGGTTTGTCACTTTCTTTCACTTTTTCAAAAGCCTTCTACTAATTCTCAGTGCTCACTGCCACAGGATTTGATTTATATTAGATTCATTTCACTTGAATGAGCACTTGAACAGTTAGGAACAAACTGTAATCAAACCACCCTTTTACAGTTATTACCAGACTTGGAAAGTAGGAGGTGGAAAAAGACCTAGAAATCTCTCAATTTCATCTCATTAATGTAAGACTGGCTGTGACCCAGTGGTCAAAATAAACATCCATGACACATCCTTCCTCCAAAAGCTGCCAATAGAAAATGGTCAGGAAAAATATGACAACAGGGCAAGTATTTTAACGATATAGCCACAAAAATATTCTCGCATCCTTCACCACTTCAATGCTCAGGAACTTACTGAGCTAGCAGACCTTAGGAGCCATTGATGACTTTTCTTCTATGAATTCGTCCAGTTACTTTTTTAACTTACAAACTTTTAGCTGCTGCAGTGTCCTCTGACATGGAAATCAACAACTTGCTGCTGTTAGCATCAACCCCAGAGTTCTGTACCCCCCAATTTCAAACATGTTAAAGGCTCGAGTCTTTAAACTTAGATGTAATGCATGTAAAACCTGCACACAGCTACACTGTGTTTTGCATGTATTAAATGCAAGCAAACATACTTAACAATTCCTCAGTGATACAAATATAATCCAAATCATTATCAGGAACTTGGTATTTTCCCTTAACAAGATACATGCAAGTCATCTTAAGTCCAAATCTAAACTACATTTGAGACAGCTAACGTGGACCGGTATCTCACTTCTGAATTACTTAAAGAGGGTAAGTAGAACATCCTGATTTCCTTACTAAAGTAGAAGGTCTAAACCTACTAAAGTTAATAACATCCAAAAGTCACATTTTATTACATACCTCTGAAAACATGACTTGTATTTTCTAAGTTATTTACCATATTCAAATCCTGTAACTGGATTAATAACAATGCAACAGCCTTTATGGCATAGCTAGTCACAGCGTTCATTACGTTATTACCTTTTTAATATCAGCCACCTGATAACAAAAAGATTTGCCCTAAAAATTGCAGAAGGGCATTTTTGCATGACCATCTTGTCAATACAGGTGACAGGCCAACACTGTGAATTAACTCACCTGCACTTAAAATACTGTGTTCCTTCATAGGTACCATCATGCTTTCCTCTCTGAGGATCATCCCATTCCACGCCGAGCCAAATTCCTGAAAAATACAGTAAAGGCATTTTCAACTTACAGCGTCATAGAAGTTCATCTAACCTAACCCTCTTTCTCAAAGCAGGAGATTATCACCAGCACTAAAACAGGTCAGCCAGGTAAGTCTTAACCCCGCCAGATCTTGAAAACCTCCAAGCAGACAAAGATTCCAACTTATCTGAGCAGCCTATTCCAGTGCTGCATTACTTCTGTAGAGAAAAAGACTCTCCTGCTGTCCAACTTGAACCTTTCCAGCCACAATTTGTGGCCATTGTCCCTTATTATACAATCTAATACTAGTAAAAAGAATTTAGCTCTGTCATCTTTGTAACCATCTGTCAAACAGCTGCAGGCAGCTATTAGATGCCACTTAATCTTCTCTTCACCACACTAACCAAGCCCAGATCCCTCAACCTCTCATCACAACACACATATGTGGGTCTATGCCCTTGAGCATCCTGGCAGCCCTCCATTGATTCCTCTCGAGTTTATTCACATCCCTCTTGAATTGGGATGATCCCAAACCAGACACATTATTCCAAATGTAGCCTTATCAAGAACCACTGGCCCCAGTGGGGGACAACAGCTTCCTTTGATTTTTTGGCCATGTTCATTGTTCTAAGGTAACCCAGTACAACACATACCATGCTTGTGACGAGCTCACTGTTGGCTCATATTCATGACAGTATCCATCTTAACTCCCAAGTCTTTTATAATAGACCCTGTGCGTTGCTAGTGCTTCCCAGTCTGTACTGATACGTCAGTTTATTTCACACTACATATGGAAATTTATCCTTCTAGAATCTCTTAGGCTCAAACCTAAAGTTCATAAAGCTTCCTCTGGATTAGAATTCTACCTTTTGTCACATCACCGAGTTGAGAGTGAACGCCGTTCATTATCCAAGACACTGAAGATTATATTAAACAATACAGACCCCAGCATTTATTTCTGTAGTACTCGTGCATTACCAGGTATCAAGTTGTTGACTACCACTTTTCCACTTGACAGACCTACGGACTTTCAACCCACTCAAACAGTTCATTCATCTGGCTTGTATTTCTCCAGTTTCCAAATAAATTTCTTTATAGAGACACTGTTAAAAGATTTATTAAAGTCAAGGAACATTACATCCCCCATTCTCCCTTTGTCCACAGTCCCGGTCATAGCATCACAGAAGGTAATTAGGTCTGCCAAGCACAACTTGTTCTTCTTTACAAGTATCAAGTATTCTAAACTATCATCTTGTCCATCACAGGCTTGGAAATGGACTCCAAGGGAACATGGTACATGATCTTTCCAGGAACTGAAGTGAGGCTGACGAGTCTACAGTTCCCTGGTCATCCTTCTTGCCTCTTTTAGAGCTGTATGCAAGGCTAGTCTCCTTCCAAGCATCAGCAATCTCCCCACCCTGTCACCACAGTTTTTCAAAGACAAGATACAGCGCTCTCACAATCAGACTGATCTTTCGGCAAGCTGGGCTGAGTCTTATTTGTCTTCATGAATGTGAATAAAGGAGCACCTAGTCTGCCGATCTGCTGCTGCTGCCTGTCTCTCTGCTTCCCAGACTATGCCAGCACACAGAGATCAAGGAACAGACTGTTTGTGAAAACTAAGGGAAAAATGAAGGCACTAAGATCTTTCTGCTGTAAGAAAAAGCATAACCAATTTCAACGAAAAGTACTTCCTACGCTCCTTTTGACAACTCTGACTTCTGAAAAACCCCAATAACTTACGTAGATTAGAAGTTGCCATATTTACACAAGAACAATGAGGAAAAAGCAATTTGTAAATTGCCACATTCTACTTGACTTTTTTTGTTTGTGGGGGGGGTAAGTTAAGAGGGACATAATTAGAATTTTGAAAACAACCATTAAACGCGATGTTTACCTGCTGTAGGAGGCACACTGCCAACATAGCGCACAGTCCCGTACTCCGTGCCGCACAAGAGCCTCCGGCCCAGCGCATCAGGCGGCACCCGGGCACTCATCCTGGGCAAGCCGGCGCCTGAGCTACCCACAGACCTGCAGGGACAGAGACAACACCCGTTAAGACTCACAGGTCACCGCGTCCATAAGCCCCCTACCTCGAGCTGCTTTTATAACCGCCTGGCGGCACGCTGCACTCCGGACGCTAAGGTCTGCCCGCCCGGCGCCGCTGCCTGCTCCTCTCGCACGCCCCCAGCGCTCC
>VZSZ01008696.1:167433-192104 GCA_013398815.1 Ibidorhyncha struthersii
GGCTGCGCGGTGCGACCTCACCTGACAGGGCAGGAGTGGGGTACCGGCCGGTACCCGCCCGCCTGGGCCTCTTTGAGATCAAACCACCACTTCGTTCGAGTCAGGGAACGCCGGTGAAATCCGACTTGCTTAGCGCATTTAGAAACAAGCAAGCAATGTTATTTTTTCCGCCTAAACGCAAGCCGTGCGTTGAACAAGGCCGCAGTCGAAGGCCGGGCTGCTCCCCTGGCAGACGGCGGCTGAGGAGAACTCGGGCGTCCCCCTGAGCGGCGGCGAAGTCTCCGGGTGCAGCGTCCGGAGAGCAGAACCAGCGCGCTGCCGGGTTTTACGTAAAGCAAGCATACAGAACAGGAAAGTCGTATGACGTCAGTATTTGGGACTGTTACATTTGTTGCTGCATTTATTTCAACATCCACTCTGAGGAAAAATATCAACCAACTGGAAGAGGATGCAGAGAAGAGCCATAACTATTAGAGAACACAGCTTACAACAAAGGAATTGAGGTGTCCGATGTGTGTAGATTAACAGCAAAAACTGAAAGACTTAACTGTATTCTTTAAGTAGCAACTGCTGAGGAACAGAAATTCAGTTTCAGACAGGTACGACAAGATCTAATAGCTTTCACATAGTTTTGCAGCTATAAAATCACAGGATCCTAGTTGACATTTTCCATATTTATTCATCTCTGATGTGCTTCATATTTCAAAGCCTCATAAACACTTAATTCAAACGGTATCATTAGAATTTTAGGACCACAAAGACAAATCACAACAGCAAGTAATCAAGAAGCTCTCAGTGCTGTTCCTCTGCTTCTAATACATTGAATAATTCTGTACATTCTTTTGGCAGGCAGCATGCTCATAGTCTTATTCTGCGATACCTGTACTTGATTTCTGTAATCAGTATTTGGTAACACTAGTATATTCCAATCAAAGTAATCTGGATAATATGTGAATTCTTTGGCATGATGATGGCTTGCATCTTCAAGCAACAGGCTTTGAGGGTATGCTTTACTGTCTGGCGTAAAGCAGCTGCTCCCCCGAAGGGCATTCCAGTGACAGTCTCTGTGCCTTTACCTTAGAATCTTCCTTTGCCAAAGGTATGGTGTTTTCTTAGGCCAACTAGTGTCTTTGGAGAAAAACAGATACCCTAGTCCTTCTTCCACATCTTTGGTGGTGGTGCTCATCCCGTGTTCCTGAGCCCGTTCATCTCCCACAGAGGGCACCCTCCGAACAATCTGTTCCAGTTTTGAATGATGCTGAAGCTACACAGATGGTGGTACAACAGCAGAAACAATGGCAGTAAGCCCTCTTGCTCTCCTTTTCTGACTGATTTACTGTTCCCAGGTACAAACCTGAGAGCACACTCCACTGACTGCATGTCAGGAGAGGTGCTGAAAACAAGTAAATACTTTTCACTATCTTTCTGACCCCAGCATGTCCGATAGGTAATTCAGCCATTCTCAGAATCTACATGCATGTTGTTGAATTTATGTATTTAGTATTCATAAAATGTAATGAGAATAGCATAACTTAGTTTATTCTTCCTGTTTCTTTGCATTTCTTGTTTCTTGTTTCAGCACTGTAATCAACAAATAGCTGTGTTTCATCCAATATACTCAACAAGAAACAGGACAGTCCCAATGTCAATAAAACTAGACCAATTTAATATTTTCACCTCATTATGCAACTTCTGCATTTTACAAGCACCTAAGTGAAAAGGGATTTAACTTCAGAATTTATTGAACATTCATTTTGGTTAGTGTAAAATATAAGCGATAGGTTTATAGCACAGTTTTTACATTTCTGTGAATAGCAATGACAATTCCTCTATATGGTTTTTACTTTGACCTGTACACCCCCTCCCACCCCCAAAAGAAGAGAGCATAAGTAGCAACAGGGTCTTCAGTTAAAGCCACAGAAAAGATGTAGGAGTTAGTTCCACACTTCGTGTATTAACTCTACAGTTATCTGAAATTCTATTTTTAAGGAACTTTGTCATTTTTTTTCCTTGCAAACACTTTTTTTTTTCCCTTTTGATTTGTTCACATTGCCTTGGTGTCAGCCTGATTTTAATAACTAATAAAAGTTGTTATGCCTTCCTCGGCTAACAGAAGTTCACTGCATAATAACATACTAGATCACAGCAAGATAACAGGCCCGTTTTTATATGTATTTCAAAACAGCATAACCAAAATGTATGCATTTGCCATTGTTTCTTCTTACAGATTTCAACCACTGTACTGAGTGATTAAGTAACTTATACCATATGCTCTAGAAATAATGACAGAAACATTATGAAGAGAGTGAAAATAATCTTCTGTCATCAAGAAAAGATGTAACTGCTTACTGACAGCATATAATTCATATACCAACAGAGCAGAGAGTATTTTCATGGATTGTTGTGGAGTTCAAAAGCAGAAAATTATCTAGGATTTCCCTTCACATCAGAGTTAGCGTTCCACCCAAATTCAGGTCAGGTTTTGCAGTGCTCTCCCTGGAACGGTCATATTAGGCCTTCTTGGGGTACCTCCCACAGTTCTCTATGCTGTAGCAGACCGAGATGCTCAGTAAATACTTTTCAATGAGTTAAATGAGACCTTACTTGTTCCATAGGGCACACAGGTGAGGAACACTATCAGGATTCATGTGGTTTAATCTGCATCCTTACTATAAATTTTGCAGATAATATGCTTGAATGAAAGTAAATTAATGAATCGTGGATTACTCCTAGCCACACCTCACAAAGGTGCCTTCTAAAGTTACTAAAAAAAAAAAAAAGTGCTGCAGAAAAGATGAACACTGGTGCTCAGCTATGATAACAGCTATTCAGGAAGGATGTTAGTACGAGGTAACAACCAAGTCAAGTAGGCATACAGCAGATTACATTTCCCTGGCTTCAAGAACAGAAAAATTGTTAAAGAGTAATACAGTAATGAAACAATATACTCTTTGTTTTATCTGTACCTTTAATCAAAACCTTAAGATGATATATGCAAGTTATATAAATAACTTATCAGAATAAATAATTTTTAACTTGAATAGCTCTTACATTCTGTTTGGAAAGCAAGAAGGGAAGCGGAGGGAAATTAGCCACACTCTTTAGCCTTTCCTAACAAAGCGAAAGAGATGCTGTAAAACAAGGCAGCCTCAGAAGCCTAAAATGGGTTTTCTTAGTCTCCAAAATCCTCTCCCTGGCTCTACTCTTGCCTCTGTCCATGTGCCAGCTCTGACATTCATCAGGCTCTTGCTGAGTAGAATAATTCATTAACCCAGACAAAAATTAACTCCTCTCCCCCAGGGCTAGTGAGTTAAGTTGTTTCACAGAAAGGCCTATAGAGCATTACCACTAAAGCAAAATAGACGTTGAAAGCAAATGGGTAGGAAAGGGAAAGGAGCTCCAGCTATATGGGACAAAAATAATTTATGGCAATATAGAATACGTTACAGGCTTTAGCTTCTTAGGAAAAAGGTTTCCAGCATTTCAAGATTGCAGAAAATCTTGGATTACTTTTGTGAAGGCATACAATGAGCCAAGATTTAACATTTCAAAAGCAGACCCAGACTATTTTGTTTGTCCAGGATCAAAACCAAGTTTGATAGTGTAGTATGTACTATGGTATTAGTAGAAGAATACAAATATAGCTGAGAAAAGAAAAGAACTACAATGAAAGTACTGAGCAAATAATACAAAGAACATAGTAAATATCAAACCTGAAACATAAAATTATAAGATTAAGACATTACAAAGAGGAGCAATAGACACCTATACAGCTCTTGTACATGAATAAAAGCATGGCCCAATTCAGTGCTAAAGACACATTAAGAGTTCAAACCAGTTTCATATAAGATGAATCATATAAGGTGAAAACACACATAAATCCCACATTTTTCCTTATTTAGCATTTTAACAATAACTGGGGAAAGCAGCCATTAATATAGGAAATTTCCACAGCACATGGAGGCATTTAGGTATTTCATAATTAGCAAAATCAACCACAAAGTTGAAGGCATAAAGTATCAACAGCTACTTTCCCACCACCACGAACATTTTTAGGCTGTTTGTGTCAACAACTGGCCAATACACACAAAGCTGCTCTCAGTGGTTACCTGAACAGCCTGAACTCAGGGAGAGGTGGAAGACAAGCTATCTCCTCAGGAAGGTCCTGAAATGATGCAATTTTCACTAGAATTGATGGGTATAACATCAGCCTTTGATGAAGCAGAAACAGATGTCCCATCCAATGGCCAGCCACTCAAAGACAGGTGACAGCATTCATTTACATCCAAGCAAGCACACAACCAGAAAACAGACTGAGGTAGAGGGAAATGCTGGAGACTGATAAGTATTTGTATTTCTCTTTACATGCACTGCAAGAGTGAAACCCCCAAGAAATGCACCGGTAACCTGATCGAAGTAGAAATTGTTGGCAACAGTAGGAAAGTAGTAAGGGGAAACAGTTCTGGCTCAAAGGGACTGACATTGAAACCAGCATCCCCTTTATTTCCCCATGTGCATTTCCACCTGCAACTTAGATTTCCATTCCACAGCAAAGCATTTCTTGTGAAGATCAGGAAAAAAAACCCTCTACTCCCTGTGTTGCGGGAGGCATAGCAACAGACAGCAGGACTTACACAACTAAACTAATTCTGCAGCCACAGGAACTCTCATGCTGCTTTCAGGAAGCGATTTTCCTAACATAGCTAAACACCAGGAGCTTGTACCAGAGCCAGTATTGGAGAGTAGTGATGAGGATATATAATCTCATCTTATGGCACCAAATATAAAACCTGCCTTGACTGTGGAGCATCATAACTGCTAATGCTTAATATTTAAAGGTGCTCTACCCGCTTAATGGATAAAGGGGAAAGAACCCAGCCTTTTCCAACTCCTGAATACATCAAGAAAAACCCTCAGAGGCCTCAGTTCATCCTAAAAAAGTGAAAAGCAATGATACTCTGCTTCTGGGCCTTTTAAAATATACCTTTGAATACTAGTATCAATAGCCTTGAAGGTAGAAAAGTAAGACAGTGCTGTATGGTTACTTGTTGGTCCAGCTTTCTTTTCCTAGGATACTTTTCCCTTCTTACCCATTTGTGTTTTAAAGGGTCTGCAGCTGGATAACTTCCAATGTACTGTCTCTTAAGTTAATAGAGGCATGTTCTACAAGATACGGCAGTAGAATAAATACTGGGGTGAATTGCCAGAATGAAACAAAGTGACAACACAGCAGAAATCTTATACGAAAATAAGAAAAGCTACCTCATTAGGAAAGTTTGATTACATAAAACTGTTTAAATCCAGCAACTGAGCAGACATGGAATAGCACTAAGGGCACTTTGCATTGTATATATTAGTTACAATATCCTAATAGGCACAATGATATCTTTTAAAGTAAGACTAGGAGATTCTCCTGACAACAATAGTTCTTCCAGCGCTCTCCCCTATTCAACATCAGCTGCAACAGTGCTTAGAAACTCCCAAGATATGGCACAAAATAAGTGTTGTACTTTGCTGCAGATAGTATTTTCTCATAAAACATTAAAAATTTACAAGCTTACTACTAAGCACTGCAAGTTATAAAAAAAAGGAATTACAATTCACTGTCATTAACATTAAAGACAAGACACCTTTCACCAACTTTAAGCTATTCAGTCCTGGCAACCAGGTCCCTTCAGTGAAAAGGCTATTGTACTTAGTCACAGAGCAGACAAAGATTCCTCCTCAGCATGCAGATAAAAGGGATAGGCTATCATCTGTAACTACATAACATCTGACTGAAAGCAGTCATCCTGAATTTCTTCATGCTTGATCACTTTCAGAAAAATCTTAAGGCTGCCCAGGGAAGACATTACAGCAACCTCCTTCAGTTAGTTTTCTCTGTGGGTTGAGACCATGACTCTCTCTGCTTTCCAGGTACAGTAAATGAATACCTGCATAAATCTATCCTTCAGCTGTCAGAAGCCAAGTACCTCTGGCCATTTCTTTTGAGAATATGCTTGAGCTAACATCACCAGCAATGGCACCAGTCCTACCTTTGATCCAAACCACTACCTCCCTACCCCAAAGCAAAGTTTTATATGGCTCTGAAGACTAAGGGAACTGTACCCAAATAAAGCCAGCCCAGCCAGGATGACAGAAACATCTCTGCTTACATTTTGTTCACCTTATATATATATTTGTATATAGATGAGTAGAGGGTTTTGTCACTTATCAGCCCTCCCCTCACAATCTAGCTCTCAGTTCCTTTTATTTCAGTACATCTGTGCACATAATTTTAAAGCATTATTTAAGCAATTAACAAAACTGAAGTGGTATTATAGCTTGTAGAACAAGATGCTGTATTTTTCTTTAACAAAAAAAAAAAAAAGTTACAGGACTTGTCTCTCTGGAGAGACCTACAACATGCCTCCAGATAGCAATTCAGAGCAGGAATGCAGTATGAATTATGAGTTGACTCTTGGAAAAGCCCCTCTCAATTATAAACTGATATTAAAGAGACCTGCACCAGTTACAGTGTCCTAAAGCTACCTGGTATGAATCCCATTCCATTTCTAGTAGCAACTTACTACATTGCTTTTTACACTTACATGTATGATCTCTAATGCATAGATTTAAGTCCCTGGCTATAAAATATTTGACAGTTTCAAAATCTAAACCCAGGTGATTAAAATTATCCACTGCAGAGCTGGAATCAGCAGCAAATTTATGCTGTGCTGATGCAATGGAATCTTTTCTCTAAGGTACTTTGAAATCTTTCTAAAGCTACAGTTTCAGACTAAACATTAGTCTTATTTGCATATAAAATACTATCTTTCACAATTCACATTCCCCTGAAAGTATCCCCAGAAGCTGGTTAGGATATTCACTTTATAACTTAGCACACTGATCCATCTGATCTTCATAAGCCTAACTTTGAAATATCACACAACAATTTTATGCGCATTGAGGTTGCAAGTATCTTTTGTTATTTAACATTGTACATTTTGATTTACTAGCGCATTGTTTGAAAATGCACAATACATTCAGGTCAACCTGATTTAATTTAACACAGAATTTCAGCCAGAAACCTACAATAGCCTGGTTAAAGATATGAGAGTTTTAGATCTGAACTAATACTGATGATTGTGTAAAGATGATCACATTTATATTCAAAACTTGTTTCAATTCTAGTACATCTGCTTTAACAAAGCCATCTGTAAGCAGTTACAGTTAAGACTGTATAGATAAGAGGGTATATATTTCAATACTCAGTGACAAATTGTTTTTAACAGTAATTTCTGTAATGTGGCTACAAGAGAAAGTTAAGTGAGACTGATTACCACACCTCTGATAGTCTGGTTATTTTCCTATTTTAAAATTTTAATCCACCCCCAGGAGTTACATTTTTAATTTTCAGTTTCTTTGAACATTTTGCTTAGCTGTTCAACTAATGCTACAAGCTCAGGGTTTCCCCCAAGTGATTCAATTTGTTTATAGGCTTCAGATTCAAGCTCTTTCAGCGTATTCCGAGTGTACTCAAAGGAACCCACATTTTCAAGATAATGTACACAGTATTTTTTTATATCTATGTTTTCTGTCCTTTGACGTAAAATGTTTTGCACCTGAGTACTTTCAGGTCTTGACCAAATTGCATGAATGGTTGGGAATGAGAACTTGCCCTCAGTTAAGTCTTCACAAAAACTCTTGTTTTCACTATATTCTTTGGAGTGCAAGTTGGCATAGTCATCTCTTATTTGGAAGAAGAGGCCCAGTGTGTTAAGAAGGGGTTTTAAGTCTTTTTTATAATTTGAGAACAGCTGCATGAGGCCTACAGCTAATCCAAAGAGACCACCTGTCTTTTGCAGTACCATAGCTTTATATTCAGCTTCTGTAGGACAGGTGTAAGTATCCCTCCAGTAAATATCCAAGCCTTGACCTTTATGGAGTTCCAGAAGTTGACGGGTAAAAACTTTAACAGCATCTGGATGATCAAGGGTTAAAACCTTCTCTAAGCCAAGGAAATACACATAATTAGCGCAGTTGATTACAGATGGAATTCCATAGATACTGTGTGCCACTGGAAAGCCCCGTCGTAGCTTTGAGTTATCTTCAATATCATCCACAAGCAGGCTTGCATTGTGCAACATCTCTGTCACTTCAATAATAACCTATTACAAGAAGAGAAAATTATTAAGTCTCCCACTGTAATTTAACCTCCAGTTGTGCAAGACCCTATTTAAAATAGATAAAGTTTTAAAGAATTACATTCTCTATCACTGAGGTTCCCCCATAGACCACCTGCTTTTACTATTAGTACAGACTTATAATGCTCTTCATCAGCCAATGTGCTGTAAATCCTGGATTATATGCTCTGTCTTTTGTGTAATGTTTTCACATTCAAAGTGAATTTACTCCCTGAAGTGTTTCCACTTGCATGCTCCTCTTCATTGTTGCTACAGTTCTAAAATCTGCCATTGTCTGGGAGTCATGCAGTAACTGTACTAGAAGAAAAGCAACACAACATTGTGACAAGTTTAGATTCACTAACCTGAGATCTCCTGAACTCAGTTCTTGAGAGTGTCAGGTTTCATCCACTAACACATGTCCCGAAAACCTTGTTTTGAGAAGCGGAAAGAGTTCATCTTTCTTTCCCCATACTTTGTGTAGTAGTTATCTTCAGTACTGAGCTCTTAAAAGGACAGACTATTCTCTCTGAACCATCACTTGGAAAATTCTCGGCAGAAAGGCAACAGCTACAACTTCTTTTGGGAAGCTTCCTACACACTTACTACTTGTTGCTAGGTAGACCAATATCATAGACATCCTGGAGGTATGCAATAACTGTTCAGAACATCAAGCTTGTAGCCAACAACATTTGCCTAAAGGTGAACCTTAATTCCAAAGCAGGACAATTCAACAAGAAATGAAGAGTTTTAAACACTATATACTGTTTTTATTGCACAGCTGCTATGCAAAGAACAGCTATATTCAGCACCTGCTTATGTGGAAATAAATTTAAGCACTTAAAACTCCATACTGTATAAACTCACTGCAAAACACATCTGATTAAGATATGATTTTAAAGCTAATGAACCAATTACACTTGCTAGCTACAAACATTGCACTCAGTCAACATTAATCAAAACAACTGCTTTAAAAAATACTAAGGCCACCAATTAATAGTGGCAAATACCTAGTACAGTCCTATTTGGTGGGTGCTATAAGGTTAAAAAAGGGACTTTGCTGCAAGCATTTTCTTGAGCAGCAAGCCACCTAGTGTTCAGTGACCACTGTCCCAAAGAATTAAAACCCAAACCCCAGCAACCTGTCCAAGATAAGACTGCAAGAACAAGGTACTTTAGAAGCACTAATGACTCATCTACCAGTTAGAAATGAGCCCTGCTTTGACCCGTGAAGATATGTTGTTGCCCGCTGACTTTAAATCAGAGGATAGAGTACTTATTGAAAGCAACCTTACATACCTATTTGAATATTCTTTTAAGTCCGTTATGTCATTCTGTGTCTCAGTACTATCAGGAAAGTTTCCCTGTATGCTGTGAATTCCTTGGACAAGCCTATTCTAGCATTTCTCTTGCTAATCTATTTCATATCACTGTCAGTTTCATGAACTTCTGTAGCTTCTAGACATTTAAGATTTAACTGAAATAGTGCTTCGTGGCTTTGTGTGTTTGAATCAAGTTATCTTGTGAGCTTCAAAGTTGAAAGTAAGGAGAAAAAAAATTCAGACAGCAGAAAACGCTTATTTCAGAAGACATCGGGAAGTAGTCTGAGGAAATGAAAAGATTGCTCTTCACAATTAAAGCTGAAGAACCAGTACAGAGCATTATGCTTTCTTACAACCTAAGCCTATCTAACCAGTGGCTGCTGCACTATCATTCCAACACACAGTACATGAGCGAAGATGGACCCCTACTGTCACAGTTGCTCAGCAAAAGGCCAAGAGGCAGCAGTCAGACTGCAGCATAAGAAATCCCAATCCGAGATAATGGAAGAGTTTGTTATCACAGAAGAGGTTCAGCACAGGAAGACAGGCCCTGAGAGGCTGCACAATCTACATCTGCAGATTTTCAAAACTCAGCAAGGCCCCCAGAAGCCTAAAGCAGCTACAGAGCAAGCCCTGCTCTAAGCAGGCAGTTGTCCTAAATAACTTCCAAAGGCTCCTTCCAGTTTGAATTCTGATCTATTATATTAGATTAAATCCATGCATGCAATACACAGGTTACTATGTAATACATTTTATTGGGATATGTAGCTGATCACAGAGGGTAAGAAGTGTCTGTCTGGAAGCCAGACTAAATCTGGCTAAAAAGTTATATAGACAGGTTGGAAAATAGAAGAGTTACTAGATGATGGATACAGCCTCTTCCTTCATTGTTTAAATCACTTACACCATTTTTCTACTTGAGGACTATGAAGTATCACTCAGGTCACCCTAAAGAGGGATCCTTCACAGACTCTAAAGGTGCTTCTGCCTACAATTAATGTAATTAACTACAGACCAGCTGGGTAAGTGTCAAAAACATAATTGGTTATTTTAGTTCCTTACATTGTCTTGGATACAGAGAATCTTTTGCACCCTCGATATGCAGTTTGGCAAAACTGTAGTCTACCAAGATAATTTTTCATTTGACAAGCCACAGTACTTAAATACACAGCCATACATCTTACACAGACTGTCCAACACAGAAGCAAAAGAAAAGGAGAATTCCTAGTCTAATGCATCTCATTAGGAAGTAAGGACTCTAGACTATACGATAAGACCACCACAGTTTTAGGTCCAGAACATGAAGTTATTTACAAAGTTGGTTTAAATGCTGTCTTTGACATTCTTGTATCAAAATCATAAGATTGTTTTCACCCACTATATTTGTGTAGTTTACAAGGTAAATGTCTAGCTTTCATAAATCATTGAAAACTCAGTGTTAATAACTGAGTTATGTTAAGTGGGTAACAATGGTAATTGCTTATCTACAACTTAAGATGTTAAGCACACTTGAAAGAAGTAACTATTCTACGTAAAAGGAGTCATGGAAGTAATTTCGTTATGTTATATCACAGTCAAAGCTTTGCACTAAAGCTGTTTTCCCTGAAAGTTTACTTTACTATATTCAGAGACTAGCACATTTAAGATTTCTGATCATTTATGCTATGTAAGAATCATCTGTTATTAGTAGTCTTGGAAGAAAGGTAACAGCCCTTTAAAAATAATTAGCTAGTACCTGTATTTTGTCTTCTGGAACATTCAGCCAGTGATTAAAGGCCTGTGACAGCTTGGTTCTCACTTGCTTACCTACAATAAAAATATTATAGGCATTGATTAAAAAAAAAAACCCCACACAAAAAGTTCATTATTAGGGACAAGAGTTTCTCTTAATAACTATAGCTGGTTTGAGACCTGTAAGCTGATCAGCTTGAAATCAGAAAACATATCATAGTAATTGTGTAGCTTGTTTCCTCATTGTATAAATGTCACAATTATCAGCAGCTTCAGTTTTAAACATTTGACAGTAATATGCAATTTACAGGTTACTGTATTTGGTTTTGGCAGTTTAATTAGTAAGTAACCCTGAGTGTGTTGGTAACCTGTACAGATCAGCTTGCTACTTCTGAAAGCCCCAGTTTGCCAGGCATGTTGATTTTGTGTGTGTAACACATTAAGAAGTTTCAAATATGATTCACTATTAGTTGAAGATATGGGTATTTGTCGAATATCTATTTCTCTCCAATTTTAGGTCTTTCTCCTGTAGTACTCTTCACTTGCTATTGAAAATTTGTAAGACAGGAAAGTGACATTTGACATACTTAGCAAATAAATGAAAATCTGAACAGAACTTTCCAAGAATTCAGACATTTATCTTATACCTGTGAAGTCTACCTATGAATAAAAGGATTTGTTCTGCTTTGGCTAAATCTAGTTTGGTGGAGCCAAGCAGTCACCCTGTTTCATAGGAATGAAAGATAAGATAAGATCAAAAGTCTAAGTTTTAATATTAAAATAAGCATTACTATTCAATCCAGACACATTTTACATGATGGAGTTTAAAATTAACAGAAGTTAACATATGTGCCTATAACTTATGATGCCAGCTTTCTTTAATAAATTGCGAGGAGTCATGTACAAATATTTATTCAGCATCTGCTGATGATCAATATGAAATAAAGTCACCCCATACCCACACTGAGATAGTGGTGCTCTGAACTTTGAGAAGCTCAACAATGTATAAGATCTTCAAATAACTGCAAGATCGGTTTAGACAAACAGCTCTGCATATGTAGCTCATATCAACAAGGCCTTTGGAAAAAGTTTTAAATAAACTTCAAAGCAGTGCAACCTAGACTGTGGGTTCCATATTACTACTCATCTTGAAATCTACTGAGACACAACTTAATGATTCTGCAATATTAGTCCTCATGTTGATGATGCCATATTGCCCATAGCACTGAAGAAATTTCAACATTTGAATCTCTCCCTAAGGCTTATCCATTGCTGTGCGACCAGCACATACAGAAACAGAATAATAAAAATGGGTAGATTTGCTTGCAGCGATATACCCTGGAGAAACTGGACTGATTTTTCCTTTTCTAATTAAGTCACCACCAGGTAAGCAATAGCTTTGTGGTTTGGGCTCAGTAGCAAAGGTGATAACCTTCCTCCCTGGCTCAAACGGCATCAATTTTTGTCTCTGTTCTCAAAGATTTCCGCTGCTGCCTGTCACCACCATCTTTTGGTTTTCATTAGAAGCGACTAACAAAAAGGGCACTTCTTCCCCAGCCCCCCCCCAGCAGCTTTGATCTCTGGCTGTTCTGTGTGAAAGGGCACTTTTACCTGGACATACATTGTCATTGGCTTGTGTCCTCTGTTTTTGTTTTCTGTGCTCCTTTTTAAACACTAATAGCTTTCTGCAGGAGGGAGGGATTGTTTTGTTTCTCAAATAGCAGAATGGATATTTTAAGGTCCCCATGTCAGACAAGTACATAGCTGGTTCCAAATAATTTTTTAAAAGCACGTTGATTTAGATCAACATTTTGTTGACTTAGAAGTTCATTATTTTAACAGAGCTAGTTCAAGTTAGACCTGCTTCTGACAACATCTCCTGCAGATACTAAGGATTTGGAACGCTTCAAACACTCAGACTTCACCCCCTTTCCCCATGTGGTTAGATCAGATTTTGGCTAGATTGGTTCCGTGATCTGACTCACAACACACTTGTGACCACCAGTACCGCAGAAGGGAGGGTCAAGAACTCCTGCATCAGAGTTTCAATATTTTATTTTAAAATAATTGCATGAGTTAACTGAAAAGACCGCTCAAAAATATTGAGAGTAACTGTTACAAACATCTGCCAAACTGTACAGCTTACCAGTTAAGTATTAACAAATATTTCAGTACATCCATAAAGCAAGCTACTCAGAGATAATATCACATTAAGGAAGTGTACCATATCTACAGCTGTTTATTCAGTTCTAAATTACATTGATACAGACAACAACTACTTTTTTACATTAGGCAGCTAATTCTGGTTTTCTGAATGTTTCCTAGAAAGTGTGCTTATGGAATACTGAATGTTCAGCAACAAGTGTTATTTCATTATGAGGAACATAACTACTAGCATACACTCTAAATGAATTATTAACATGCACAATGGATTTAGCCACTTCAGTTCCTTAGTACAGACAGCATTTGAATTGTTAGACTTGTCTACCTTGACTAGCAAGGCTGTCTAGACACTGACTATTCAAGGAAAAAAAGACTATCTGTATAGTGAAGCATTCATCTTTCCTTTTATAGGTGTAGATTTGCTTGTGTAAGCCCCTTTAAAGGAACATTGTTACATAAATGCTATTTTATCTTGTTCTGAGGTCAATCCTACCAGGTTTATGTGATATTACAGAAATTTTCTGTATGCGTGTTCTATGCCCACAGCCATGCTATGATGGTAAAAACCCAAACCCCTCTAATACTGGTCTCAAAAGCCTAGATGCAGAAGCCTCCATTCCTTGCCATACCTCTCCTCTCCCCAAACTAGACAAGACAACAATCCAAGGACACTAGGACAAAAACTTAACACTGGCAGAATTAGCCAGTTTCTTCGCTGTCACATGTCGCTGCTCTATTAATTATTATAAGGAGGCTATTGTAAAACTGAAGAACGTAGACGTTCTAACTTCCAAAATCAGAAGCTCCACCTACTGTATAGAGCTATAATAGACATTACTGCACCAAGCTTTTATCAAAGTTATGCTAAAAGCATTCAGTTTAATCTGCTTAAGATCCCAATATTACCCAAATCAAACAGCAACTATGGAAAGCTTTTCTCCTCAGTAATGCTGGGTGGAAAAGGTGAGAAAAAAAATAATCTTCAGAACATAACAAATTTACTCTGATGAAATTCCTTTTACAGGTAAGAATGTCAAACCCCTATCCTTGAAACAAAGATCAAGCTAGATTCAAGATGTTGTACTGAGGACAATCCCTCCCCACCTCTTCAGACAGATGAGATGCTTCCCTAAGAAAGAAAAAAAATTAGCCTGACTTACTCTCTGTATACATAATTGTTCTTGTGCCAGGGTACAGGCCCAAAACCCACACACCTCCAGTGCTGGACAGGCTCCCGATTAGTATTTCTTCACTCTTGCTGCATTAAAGTGACCACAAACTATGCCCTTCGGACAGCACCCCACTTCCAGTGAGGGTACGTGAAAGTGCTAGAACAGCATGGGAAAGAGCAGAGGGACTATTAACCTAGCCCTCATTACAGCCTCACTAAGCTAATCAACTCATTACCCCAGCAGAAAACTCTCTGCTTTTTGCTAGGTTAGCTTTCTGCCAGCTTTATGTACTGAGTCAGCTTATGAAGTGGAGTGGATCTGCCAGAGTTCATACAGGGTAAGCAGCAGGTACTGAGAGCCAGGGGAAGGGGGCACTGCCCTTCTGGAGGAAGCAAGCTACTATATTACCCCAGCTATATTGTACACTTTCATGTTTAGATCTGTCCTCTGATGGATTAGTGTTAAATGGATAAATTCCCCAAGCAGACCACCCCACACAGCTACAAGAACACTACAGCCAGCATAAGTGAACTGCAGGAAGACAAGAAAAGAAAGCAGGCTACACACTTTTAAACCTGGGCAGCCACTTGTGATGGATTAAGGTCACTGTAGAATTGTCTAGTTTAACTGTCCTGTTCAAAATAGGGTTAACTAGTCCAGGGTTGTGATCCTGATTTTTGCCTTGTTCCTTCTTCTCAGGATCCTGAACACCACCATCCCATGGTCACTGCAGCCAGGGTTGCCCCTAGTCTTCAGGTCCTAACCAATTCTTCCTTGTTTCTAAGTGTGAGGTCCAGCATAATGCCTTCCTTCATCAGCTCCTTCATCATCTGTGCTAGCAAGTGGTCATCAATGCATTTCAGAAAACTCCTGGATTGCCTGTGCCCTGCTGTGTTCCTTCCTCTACCACAAAATGAAGTAGCCGAACTCTCACATAAGGACCAGGGCCTATAAATATGAGGCATCTTCCAGTTGTCTGAAGGCCTTATCTACTTCATCCTGCTCAGGCAGTCTGTAGTAAAGGCCCACTATAGTGTCACCCCTATTGATCTGCCCTCTAATCTTAACCCATAAGCTCTCAACAGGCTTATCAACTGACTGAAGGCAGAGCTCCATGCACTTCCACTGCTCTTTCACATAAAAGGCAACTCCCACTCCCCACCATCCCAGGCTGCCTTCCTAAGCAGTCCATATCCATCCATTGCAGCACTCCAGCTGCGCAAGCTATCTCACATCAGATACCCCAATAAAACTGCAACCCTGCAGCTGCATGCAGACCTCTAACTACTCCTGTTTACTCCCCATGCTGTATGCATTCGTGTAGAGGCACTTCAGAAAGGCAGCCAGTCCTGTAGATTCCCCAGAAAAAGTGAGAGCTTCCACCATCATGTTGTCCTGTTCATACTTATTAGTTTGAGTGCATACACCTGCAATGGGCTGCCTTCAGCTCCGCTCTGTTGATTACAAGGTGTCTCGTCCACATCAGCCTATACCCTTTGTTTGCAAGTTCACAATCTCATTACTCAATTGTGGGATAGTCATACCCATGTACTGTAATTTCTAATTTAAGTCTCTTCTCACCAGGTTGCTCAGCCTGTTGGCAGAGACACTTTTGCTCTGACCTGGGTAGGTGGATTCTATCTCCTCCTGGTAGTCCCTGATCTCCAAAGGGAGTCCCATGCTCATAAACTGCAAATTCTCTGCTACCAATATCAGCTGTGCAACTAACTAGTTGTCAACAGGCAGGATCTGTCTGTTCCTCTTGTTGGCGAGGGCAATGGGGTTGAGGATCATGGAGAAAAGCCACCTGGCTTCCTGTGCCCTTGGCCTTCATTCCAAAAGCCACATAGTCATGCTTGATAAGCTCCAGGCATCCCCTTGCTATATCTATTAGTGTTCAAGTGGAAGAGCTGCAGGGTTAAGTAGTCTGACTGTGAGACACCTTGTCTGGCAATTTCTCCATAACATCCCTGAGCAGAGCAGCAAACCTCCCTAAGGCAGCAGCTCAGATGGAGGCCTCTGTCCTCTGCAGGAGTCAGTCTCCCCACTACTGTCACATGCTGCTGTCACCAGGTGCTGGTCTGATGCTTTCTTATATACAGAGCTTCTAGCCATGTGTCTTCTGAACTTATCTTGCAATTGTACATCTGCTCAAGGAACAGGAGTCTTTCTCCTGTTGCCAGAAGCCGTCAACTCCCAGCCTTCAGCATTGTGGGAATATTCATTTTCCAATCTAATATACACAGACTGTTCAGGCCCCTCCTTCAATATACCTGGAGGTTTCAGGCTCTTAAACGTACAGCCCTGGAAAGACTGCAGCCAAGACCAGAGCAATGCATATGAAAGGAAAGATGCACAGTCATGAATGGCATCAGAATCTACCCCTTTTGACTACATCAGTTTTACTGCAGCTGAAACTCCATATACTCCTTAATGCTGCAAAACTAGCTACTGCTGTTAACTCAGTCACTTGGAGATAAAAGACTCATTATCTGTGTGAAACAGGTCATTTTTGAGACAAACCACATTGGAATTTGTGAAATGACAGATTACTAGATTATGCAAAACACCTCTATAAACAAGCATGGCAATGTTGTACTACAATGACATTTTATAAGGAAAGTTACTGTTTCAGAATGCATGTTCTCCCAAGCACTAAATTCTGCTCGTGAAGGAAAAAGCATCACCATATTAGCAGCTAAAATAGCAAAGTAAAAAACCTTAAGCCTAGTTGTTTCTCTATCCTAGTGCTGTTGAAGTCAAAGAGACAAGCTTATTTTAAGTATCACCCCCAAATTGTTACCATTAAAAGTTCTATTTCATTAATGGGAAGCAGAGTGATCAACTTGCTGTTGTATTGAGGGATTAATCCTCAGCAGTTATGAAAGTTTGTGTTCTTATAGTACAGACAACATTAGCAGGCACCTTTCTTCCCCAAACAACCTTAATAACTCTTACATAATGCCCTTTTACATAAAGTCTGATATGTTTCTAAATCCATTCAAGTTCTCATAGGTTACTAAACCATTTGGAGAGTTTGTTTTTTAAATAGTATTAAAAGATAAGCCACTGGACTATTGTAGAGCCATAAATGTACACAGCTGACACTCAGCAAAGCTTTCTGCGAAAGCCCCTCAGAGCTCAAGCTGATCAAACACAGGAACAGCTCCTTGTCCCCACCCTTGTGCCAGCTCACTAACAAGACAGGAGAAGATTAACCAGGCAAGTTTTTAAACAGGTGAGGTGATTGATACTACCTAATCATTTGGTTAGCAAGCTGAGGACTGGCACAAATTTAAAAGCAGAAGAATACTGCCAGAAGCACAAAGAGGATGGAATGAAACTCTCTCTTTCAGGAAGAGCTCTTTGGATTAGCTCTGGCATCTCATTTGGGCTCCACCCTAATTATGAAGAGGTAGCATGCACCCAATTTTTCACACTCACCAATCATTGGTGCTCATACCGATTCCAAGGTTCACACAAGTAACTGGCTCCTACTGATCTGTACTTGGCATAGTGACTTTGGCGAAAGCCACAGTATTTCAAAAACAGTAAACATCCAGCTATATGACTGTGAGCTCTCACAGCTTCACCTGTTACTTTTACCTGCCTAATTTAGAGAAGTCTTCCCTTTTGAATAATGCCACCATTTCTGCATAGAGAGAAGTGTATCTTGTCTCTCACCTTCTCCAAAAAGTAAACTAAATTAACAAGAGATCAACATGTTAAAGTGGACAATCAGATTTATAATACTTTTGCAGGAGAGGATATAAAATGCTTGCACTGTCAGTAAATATAACATTATATAAGCCATCAGCACAGAGTGATCAGGGTTGAACTCACAACAAAGTATAAGAATTTAACCATGGAAGTCATGGTGGGAAGGTTAAGTGTGTATCCTAGATGCATCATTTAAAGTGAAAGCTAACGGAAGAGCTATCAGTCAAGTACTTTTGCCCACAGAAGTTTTTTTGTGGCACTTTTTGTCTGTTGTGTATTTCCTACAAGGAAGCTGAGCTTTTTTTTGCTGGTATCTACCTTAAAAAATAATTAGTGGCTAAAGGTGCAAAGGTGTTACGGTACACCTTGGTTATATGACATAATCTAACCAAACAAAAAGCACACTTAAAGATGGTGTTGGAGAAAAGTAAATTTCTTCAGGACCAGCTCTTAGAAAGCTCTCTGGAATATTGTATACTCATTCTCAAGGTAGTTCTCTAGCAAAACCACCACCCAATTCAACATACCCAAATGGAATATACTGTGAGGAAACGGGAAACAGCTTTCTGGCAATAAAAAGGCATGCTACTGCCAAATACTTTCCTTTTCTTATTTTTCAACTCAAGTAGTGCTAACTGCCAAGACAAATGAAATCACTAATATAGACAATACAATCCTAGATATTTGTAGAGATTAATAATGAAATTCATTATATATAGGCATAATGAATTAGGACCCAGAGGACTCACTCTGCTGATGTACAGGTCTTGCTGCACATGTGCAAAAGCCACTTAGTACTGTGCCTGTGATTCATTATGCTACTTGTCTAGACAGAAGGTCTTCTACCCCAGTCAGATATAATTTTGGTCAGGATTATTTTCCTTAATTTTTGCCATATTTTGTATCTCCCTTAACTCCACCAGTATGCAATATAAGCTGGACAGAAGGCAACCCTGCAATAGTTGCAGTGACATAGTTCGTCACTATTTTTACAAAGTTCGTCACTCTGATAGCTTGTACAGTCTTTCTTTCACCTCAGGTGTACAAGTAAAAGCCACCACAAGCAATCTGTTTAGTCAAGAGGCTTCTGAGAGGCATATCCATACAGTAGTTCCCTATCAAACTGCACCCTGAATTCTGCTAAAACAGCTACTGTTCAAGACTGAAAGCTTCATCTGAATGTGTTGCTAGTGACCTGATACCACACAAGGACTGGCTGATCCTCTGGCAAGTGAGCCAATCCAGGGAGAGCTGAAATTGGCCATAAGAACACCTGGTTCTACACATACCAGGGAGAAGAAATTATACAAAAGAAGCAGGCTATTTAAAAAAAACATAACCAAACAAACCAAACCAGAAGCCACAACCCATTGAGTCCAGTACAGCAAGCAGATAAAGAACAAAACATTGTCAGCCCTCGGTTTAAGAATGGGATCAAGTCAGAGCAGAATTACTTACCTTACTAATTATTCATATTTATGTAAAAGTCATTAACGTAACTTTCTAAAAAAAGATAATCAGGCAAGAACAGAGCATAGGTATTACCTTTAGTGCATTGGCTCTGGCTGTTTCATACGTTAATACATGTGATGCAGTTGTGCCAGGCGTGGGGAGGGCAGAGAGAAGGCAAAGAAAGAAATCAAATAATAACAAAGCCCCACAAAGGCTTTGTTAGCAAGAACTTGCCCTTATCAGTTTTAAAAAGTAGCAAGTCAGCTACTCTGAGCTGAGAGCAGAGTAACCGAAATAGTACTTATACTGCAACAGACTGAAGAGTTTTTGTACCAATCTCACCAAAAAGGGCGGTTCTACAAGAGGAAGACAAGAACAAACACTGAAAAAAGTTACTCTTAATTACTCTTACATCCACAATTGAAGAACAGATAAAATTTTCTTATACCTCCTGAGGAAAAAGAGTTGCTATAAAACCAATTGTGATATTTAAAAATAAAACCAAACAAACCAAACCAGAAGCCACAACATCACAAAGAAACTTGCCTGGTAGTTGAAGTAAATACTGGTATGGCTCTAGGATTCTTTTAGATGTTTCATCCATCTCATCCATTTCTTTATTTCATAAGAGGTAGTTCGCTGTTAAAGAAAGTGTTATTAGCAATATTTAGATCAAAAGTTAGGGAAATAAAAAAATAGATGTACACAATTAATAAAAAGTCAGCTGACTAGAAGGTCAGGTGCAAATACTCCAGTTTTGAACACGACACCTTCAGTTAATACTACCTTCACTAAATAAAAGTTTCAGATGTCATTTAGAAAAGAAACAAGCATATGTATTAGTTTCCTTTTGTTATTCATGAATAGTTTAGACCAACTCCTAGACTTCGTTTGCTCTGATTTTTTATGCATTAGAGAAGTTAGATAATAGAGAAGTATTTAAAACATTAGCATTCACAACAATGAAGCTCAACTGTAAGTCTTTAGAGAAAACACTCAACCCATACAAAACCTTGTATGTCTAATCTGATTAGATCTCCCTGAAAGCTTTCCCCATACAAGAGTGGAGATGCGTAAGAGCAGAAAATATACACCTTACACCACAGCAACCTAAACAAGTTGAACACAAGCTTCAGCCTTCTGATAGAATTCTTCAGTCCTGTTTTAGAAGGCAGAACAGGAATATACCATTTTCTCACCTCTGCTAAAGCATACAGACATCTTTACTCACTTTCCCATATACACCACAGACTCTTAGGATAAATCTTTTAGGATCCATTCCTTACATAACCCAACAATTTTCTGTTTATTTGTTTCAGTTCACATACCTTTGGTCATCCATATCTGCATTTTTAGATTGTTTTCTATAACGGATTTTCTGTCCTTTCACCTCTAGCCTTCCTTGCTGCACTGCAGATGCCGCAGCTCAAAACAATTCTTCTAATGTCATTTTAAGACAGGAACTGCAGCAGTAGCATAGTCTCATGCTACTTCAGCATCATTTCTCAGCTACTTAGCTAGCATCCTGGAAAGGGCGTGCTTCTTGCCCCTGGAGGAAATGAATACTTATACAAGTTATCCATAAAAATGACTATTTTAAAGTAATATTTGTTAGTATGGACTGATGCATTTTTAATGTCAGTACATTAGCGGGAGTGGTTAATGAGTGGAATAAACTACGTTCCACACTTGCTCAAAATAATCCAGCAATACTTTCTGAATAAAATTCAAGAGATCAGCATTAAGATCACTGCTTCCTCTTAAGCTACCTGGACAAACTGGTATTCCTCAACATCCACAGCCTTCCCCTTTCAGTACAACTCAATCAGTTCCTGTCTACTCCCATTCCCACTCTCCACACCCATAAGTATGTGTAGCAGTCCAAACTTGGGACTTGATCTACATTAATAACTCTTTTCCAAGCTTAGGTTTGGATCAATTCCTTTATTTGCTTCAGTGCATATGTTAATCAAATGTATCAGCATTTCAGGGGCAAGAAAGGCTATTTAAGCAAACACAGTTGCCAGCAAAATGCTTGTTAAGACTGCGCCTTTTGGGAAAGCTTTGCATAGTCTCTTAGCAGTAATGCCACAATAAGCAGTACAGCCTTTCCATCCTGTCCTGTAGCATGCCAGCACAACTAGCGGTCAGGCCACGTAGTAATCTAAGTCAGATTTGACACTCTCAGCTCCCTATCTTGTTTACAGCTTGTTGGTGTAACTGAAGGGATAAGAACTACTTTTAAGCCAGCACTGCCACTGAGAGTCAGCTGTCAAACTGTACCCTTATATATCACGGATAAGTCTCAAAGGACTTTAGTGAGGAAGTGAAGTCAAAAAGATTATCACAGTACACCCCCAGATGTTTTAAGCAGAAAGAAGCTGGTAGAGATGGATATAAGGAGACATTATCAACTTAACTCTCCTGTGACTATTATTTGCCAAAAAGCCACACAGATGGTTTAGAATTGAAAGTGCCTAGCTATCCAACAGAGTTGGGAGGAGTTCGGGTGGAATTGCTTCTCTGCAGAAGTTTCTGCTTAAAAGTAATCTTAAAGTTCTTCCTCTTCCCTCAGCAAATTAGGAGACTTCTTGCCTGTCTATAGGACACTAAGACAATATTCAGAATCCCAACTAACTTGAAATTTGCTAGTATTACACAGCATCAAACTAAATCTTTGCATCTTTTAGCACAAAAGTAATAGGAGTCCACCTGAAATGCTGCTTATTGGCAGAAAATTAGTCAGGCACTTCTCCCACAAGTGCCAAGACCCTAAATTTTTTTTGAATAAAAGAGAGGCAAAAAAGCTCTAAGTGACAAAGAGCAGATGGCAACGTAGCTATAGTTGATCACTATAGTTGATCTTTTCTAGACTACTATGCTACCTTTAAATGAAGTGATAGGTAGTCTCCACTAAGGAAAAGAGGAAACAGTCTGATTATTCATCAGACAGCTATAAATCGAATACACCCACTGCAATAAGAACAGTGAGCAGAACATCCCCCAAACTTATACAAAGAAAGAGACACTTGATAAAGAAATATGTAAATGAAGATGCTTATAAAGGCCCATAAACAAGAATACCATGATATGAGACTTGTAATATTACAACTTTGTGCAAACAGCAATAATGTTTGACACAATTGGGAAATACTTGACATTAAGGGTTTCCTCCCTAGGTGACTGACCAATTTACTACAGAAGTCACACTGCTGCAGAAAGCCTTCTCAATGAAGACATTTAGAGAAAAGATCTGTCAACAACTCCTAGTAAAAAGTAAAATTGCCAGAAGTTAAACAATAAGTGGGAATGAATGCAAAGCCTTTTGTTAGTGAAAGTGCAAGAACTGATTGCATGTACACATACTCCAAAGATTAAAGCAGTTAAGGCCATTTTGCCTTTTAAACCAGTACACAGACTTGCTACATTTCAGTTCATGCACGACTAAATTATTTTTCCAGTTATTTCTCAGTATCCCCACATAAGTAGGTAGAGCAGGTGTTACAGGCACAGACTATAAAATCACAACAGAGAGCTCACAGAACTGTCTCTTGGACTGCAACAAACCTCTCTAATGATCTCTTTGAAAACACACAAGACACTCAAATAAGATGGCAACATGGGCTTCTGTAAGTTAGAACTACTCTCAAACTACACTTGAAATGTCATCTCTGTCTAGGAGGTTTCTAGAGGAGACGCAAGTAATAGTAACTCTAGGTTACATGTCAATAAAAATCTTCACTTTGAAATTTTGAAAAACAGGTTTTTGCCCCATCCCGTCCATCCCATTCTACAAAATATTCTGCCCCTCCTCCATATTAGCAGAATATGACCACTGAAATAAGTCCAGGTTAAATGTACAGGTGGTATTTAAAAAGCATCATCATCTCAGTGTCTCCAACCACAATACAGTTACACAGAAGAGAACCACCAAAGGAGCAGAGAACTGTAGTGCAAAAGGAACCATCCAGAAAGTTCTTAAGTCAGCTCCATCATAGAACTTAGTGCACTGGTTTCATTGTAACCAGTGGAAAAAAAAAAAAAAGCCCCAAATAGGGGGATGTAGGAGTGAAGAGACCTGTTTCAGAAGGAATACACAGAAACTGTTGTGAATATATAGTTTCAAAGAGGCTACCAAGGCTCTTAATCCAAATGTAATTTGGACAGGATGCTTGTCACCCTGCTCCACATTCTCATTCTAATTAGCAGAGTCCTCTTTACAACCCCTCCTAGGCCGATTCCGAACAGAGCCTTGCATTCCACTTAAGGGCAGGCAGCTTCCCACGGGTGGAAGGACAGCCACACACCTCCCCTGGCGACACAAACGCGCGGCTTTCCACAGCTGCAGCTGTGACGCTAACGCCTGAACAGCGAGAACGCGCTGTTGCTGGAATCGCGCTCCCATTCTAACACGATTTCCAGATATAATTGAGCACGAACGCCACAGAAGGCGGACACCACCACCCGGGCTATCGGAGTCCTCGCTGGAAGCCGCGACAGCCAGCGCACAGACGGGGGGGTTCAAGCTGCAGGCTGACCCGAGGACCGAAAGCGGGTCGGCAGAAACGCGACTACTTCTGAATCCCTCCCCAGACTAAAATTCACGTCTCGCAGAGAACGTGAACCCGTTACCCTGCTCGCAGATGCCTAACCCCCGCCCAAAACTTCACAGGCAAAACAAAAGAAATAGGGTGGGGTTTTTTTTTTTCCGGAGTTCAGCGTAAGAGATGTAAACGCCACGGAGGCGGCGGAGCCTCTCCGGCTGCCTCCACAACACAAAGGCAAGCGGCCCAGCCCCGCCAGCGCCATTTTAGATAAAGCGAGACCGGGAGCCGAGGACTCCTCGCTCCCCCTACCCGCCGTCCACCCCCATTTTCTCATCTGCGCTGTCGGCAGTCGGGCTCAGCCACCGGGGAAGGAAGCGCCGCCCGGCGCCAGCCCGGCGC
>VZSZ01008701.1:2111-35952 GCA_013398815.1 Ibidorhyncha struthersii
CATAACAGCAGGGGCGGTCCAAGCCGCCACCGCGGCAGGCTATGCCCCAAGCTCCTTCCCCACGCGCCGCCCAACCTTCCCTCGCTACGATTGGCCCAACCTGACCCACTCGACAGCACTCTCACTTCTGGTTGGCTGAAGCCTCCGGGCCGCCTTGGGAGGCGAATGAGGAGCGTGGTTGTTCCCTGGTCCCAAGATGGCGGCGCTCAGTCCCGTTCCTGTGGAAGGGAACGGGGGGGAGTGAAGCTTGAGGGAGCGGGTCGGGGTCGCAAGCCGCGCCGCGGGGAGGGGGATGAGGTGACGGCCGCCATGGCGAGCGACGGGGGCAGAAAGCAGTTCTGGAAGCGGAGCGGCGCGAAGGTGCCGGGCAGGTGAGCGAGGCGGCGGGAAGGTCGGGGCCCCGCGGGAGGGCCCAGCGCCGTGTTCTGGTCGTCGAGTTCAACGGGCCCTTGTCGGTCCTGTGCCCTCTGTAGGGAGCGCGTCCGGTCGGTCACTGCTGGGAGGCTGGTGTAGGGCTTCTCCGTCCCTCCCTCGGTTCTCTCTTGGTAGCTGAGTGCCCGCAGCGCTTCCGTGTTGGGCGCCTCCAGTTATCTGATCGAAGATCGCTGGTGGGGGCTCACCCAGCGCCAGCTATAACTTGTAGCAGAAAAGTTGTTAAATAATTATCTGAACCTGCATTCTCAGCCCGATGTCACAGTCGAAAGAGTTAACGTGATTTTGGGGATGTATTCCCTGGAAAACTGTGAACAGGAGAATGCATTTGTAGCTCTTGATAACGATAAAAGTTTTGAAGTTTTGTGACGTGATAGAAGTTATGATATTTTGAAGTACTACGCAGGAAACTGCATTTTATAGGCAGATAGCCATATTTTCGTTTCTGCTTGGTATTTCAAAATGCCATCAGTTCCTCAACTTTCTTCCTGAAGTGTGAACAGCAGACCCAGCTGATGTATGATTGCTAGGAGCTACAAACACATTCTCCCATTCAAAAATTTCCAGGGAATACATCCCCAAAGTCATGTGAACTCTTTTGACCATTATGTCAGGCTGGGAAGGCATGTTCAGATGATTATTTAACAAAAACAGTCTCTGCTCCCATCTCTAAAATGCTCTCATACTAGAGTAATTCAGTTTCTTAGGTTCTTTTTGTAAGAATGATGTGTATTCTTGGTTCTCAGGGAACAGTAACTCTATACTTCATACCATTTATCTAAATTCAGCGAAATAATCCTACTTGTCATTAAACTTATTCCACTCTCAGTTACTCATAAACACTAACGGGGAATGGTTTTGATTCTATAGTTGTAAACTAACTCTGTTGGTCCAACTGTTCTTGTTTCTCTGGACAGA
Source organism: Ibidorhyncha struthersii (assembly GCA_013398815.1). NCBI lineage: Eukaryota > Metazoa > Chordata > Aves > Charadriiformes > Charadriidae > Ibidorhyncha > Ibidorhyncha struthersii. The sequence goes on from VZSZ01008701.1 coordinate 3,462, forward strand.
TTTTGCAACTTTGCTGAGTCCTTTGGGGATAAAAACACTTTTGACCCTGCTCAATTACACAGAGTCTATGAGTAGTTGCAATTAATTAATTTTCAGGCAACTGCAGGCATGTGGAAAAATGAGGACATTGTGGAGAGTGTGCTTTTGATTTTTTTTTTTTAATAGTGTGAAGAGGATTGTTGTTGCTTTATAGTTGGGTGGATTCCCATCACAGTCATTCATAGAGTGAAAGAAAAGACAGATTCTGTCTGTATGCCAAAATGGAAAGTGACACCTGACCCTCATGTGAGCGTAGAGCAGGAGAGTGCAGAGACTTGACTGTGGAGTGTATGGTATACAGTTGTGTAGAAAGACCGGTGGTGGACTGACTTTTTGATTCGTATGGTGTCATATAAAAATTGATTGAGCTTATAAACCACCACTCTCAGTCATCTCTAGGGCTAACTTCACTATTGTTAGTACTGCCCCTGTATCATAACTGTAAGCCTCTCTTAAAATTTGTTATGACTGCAGTCTTTTTGGCTTGGTTCTATCTCAGGTTTACTAAGGTCAGACTTATTTATAAATATTTATGGTCTGGAGATTGGTTTTGATTTGCCAGGAGGGCATATTTGTCTCCTTTTATGTGTTTTTTAGTATAGGTGTAGGTAGATGTTGATGCTGGATATGATTTGCTCCTCTTGCAATCAGGGAGTTTTGTAGCAAAAATTTCCATTATGAAGCCACATGTAAATCTTGATCTGTTTTCTGTGGAGTTTTTTTTACTTATAAAATAATTTTATGGCTGCAAACTGGGAGGAAATGAACTTTTAGTTTGTAGAGAGTTTTATTATTCACACAGTAACATGCTGTTTTGTAATGTTAAAAACTGTAGGGAATTAGTCTGTCCTTGGAAGCTTATTTATTTCAAGGTATTTGTTTTTAATACACTTATGGCTTTTGTTCTCTAATATGCTATCCTTTGTATTTTTCTTTATCAGCCTTATACTTTAGTAACAGTTAAGAACTGACTGGTTGGATTTTGGGTGACAAGGGTACATAGAAGATTCAGTCTTTACAGATGTGTCTTTGAGAATTTTTATTTTTTTCCAAGACATAAATGAAGAATTGATAAATCAGAAAAGAGAGAGAATTTAAGAGCAGTGTAGATTCTTACTGTGGAGTTAACTTTTTTCTTGTTTTAATTTCTGGTCAGAAAAATAAGTTAGCCTAGGCCTCAAAAGTAGCTTCTGTTTGGCAAATCTGTGATTTTTGTTAAGTTTTTTAGTATATGCTTCAATTTTAGCATCATTGTTTTAGGGGTACGTGGGATTCTTAGATTGGAAAACTGTTGCAACATTTCAGTTCTGTTTATTATTGACTACTGACTTAATACACAGAAAACCCCCAATTGTTTTATTATTTTTGTGATAACTCTCTCTCTTTTCCTTTAGTATTCAACATGTATATGGAGCTCAGCATCCGCCTTTTGATCCATTATTGCATGGAACGTAAGTTAACTTAATGTTTAAATATTCCGGGTAATTTGGACCTCCTCTGCCTTCTCTCCTCTTTTTCTTCCCTCTTGGCTATACAGCTTAGTGTTAATCTTCCTTTTTCAGTTTTTGTCATAATCCTGACTCCTCTGTTCTGACTTCTCTTTTACGACTTCCTGGTGCTTACTATATTGGGAGCAATGACTCAGCTATTCAGTTCTTAACAAACGTAGATTACCAACTTTTATTATGTTTGCAGTGCCTTATAAATTGGAAATTTTATAGTAAATACTAATCTTAATTTAGCAGATGAAGCTTACAACTCAGGTGTAAGTGGCTTTCCTGCATTTATCTTTCTGTTGATGGACTGCATTTATTTGCCTGTCTATAAGAGAAGAGAGTCAGGTTGTGGTGTAGATAATTTTGAGGCAAAGGTGGGCATTTTGCTTGTGAGTGAGAGGACAGTAGATAGAATAGGTTTTACAGTGATTTTTATTACCTTACATCATGATTATTGGACACAATGTACATGAAAATGGCAACATTATGCTAAACATCATTACTAACCAAATAAATTTCATGCTGGTAACCCACAACTAATGCAAGTGAATGATTTTCATCTCCTTATGGCCAAGGTGTTTAGCAAAATGATGCATTCTGACAGCTTTTGCTTTTTATGTTTTGCTTTGTTGTCTTACTTGTTTTTTGAAAGACAGTTTGTTTTAAGCTTTGTCAAGGACAAGTTGTTTCTGGTTTGTTGGTAGATTTCACAGCTGCTTTGAAACAAGCATTGCTGTTAAAATGTCGGTGTATGTGAGAATTTGGGGAAAATTGTATGACCACTGAAATGAACGGCCCAAAGCGGTAGGGACAAAAAAATAATGTTTGAAGGAAAAGTATTGACTTGGAAGGAGGTCATATTTCTAGTGGATTTTTTCAAGGGCTAGTTTGAAATGGCACAAGAAGTAAACACGTGCTAGTTAATTTTCAGATGACACAGACTTGAAGACAGTTGAAATATGTGACCTTGAGGACTGAAGAAAAAGGAATTAGATGAATTGGTTCAAAATACAGAGTTATAGACAGACCCAGTAACAAAAACTAGAAGCTTATTGCTTGAAATAATGACAGAAGAGGAGAAAGACCTTGCTGTTGTAGACAATGATGACAATTTGTGGGAAAGTGTTAGTGTTGTAGCACCTGTTAGGAAAGATTCCCTGTAACGCATAACAGAAACATTACTGACATTGTATGAAGACTGTGTGAGGATTTTTTTCTGATATCCATTTCTGGCTGCCTTGTCTTAACAGAAAAAAGTTAAACTAGCACAGGTGGAAAGACAGGGATGGTCAGAAAGGGCATTTAAGTTAATGGCAGTAACTGTTTTTGAGAGCAGACTTGGAAACTCTCAACTTAATGCCTTATTTAGCTGAAATTTGAGGGGACATATGATTGCTCTGCATTACTGTAAGTGAGAACAAGTGCCAAGCTAGGGAGGGATACTTGGTTCATTTCTCATGCTGTGTGTTGACAGAGGAAGAAAAGGTTAGGAGCTGATCAGGGTATGCTTAGACTTGTAGGTAGTTAACTTAGACTTAGTAACTTGAGGAAGTATCCTGCCTATGAGAAGAGCAAAGTTCTGAAACAAATTCGTGCCGGAGTGCCTGAATGGGGAGGAATGATAGATCTAATGAGTTTCAAGGTGAGACTTGATTTGTTTATGACAGTGATTCTGTTATGTGATTGCTTATGATGACTTAGTAGACCTGATTAGTTGATTACTGCTCCTGTGTTGTTATGCAGCAATTACACTGAGAGGCCTGAAATCTCTACAGAAGTTCATGAAGCAAGAGAAGTGCCATGTGTCCTGTCTATCTTATAAATTATTCCAGTAGTATTTGTTGTATTTGACTTTGAGGTTGGTCTTTTTGAGGGGGGGGGGGGGGGNGAAGGAAGGATTTGTTCGGCTTCTATTCAAAGCCAAGAAGAGTCAGTTTTTACCTGCCCTTGTTCTCAGACATATTCAGCTGCATGTTATCATGGGCAGATGTGGCAGTAACATGAGTGGAGGGAGATAAATATTTGCTACCTATATAACCTCAAGCATGAACTTTTGGGTTTTGGCCTTATCCGTAGTCTTTTGCTTACTCCATTACTAGTTCTCTAAATATTGTTTATTTGTCTTTGAACAGCTTGATAAAACAAGGTTCAAAGCCACCTACAACTCCAGTGAAACTAAAGAAAGTCAGCACCTTCCAAGAATTTGAAAGTAACACAAGTGATGCTTGGGATCTTGGGGATGATGATGATGAACTCTTAGCAATAGCTGCTGAAAACTTAAATACAGAAGTGGTCATGGAAACAGCTCACAAAGTAATTCAGAATCACAGCAAGCTACAAGAACAGCATAAATTTCAGGAAGAACATCTACAGGAAGAAAAACAAGTAGAATCTGCAGAGCTGACTTCAATTGCATGTGGTGATAATAGGCTTGTTAAATCAGTCAGTGAAGGTCATACATCGAGTTCATCAGGTATGTTAAGAAATGAAAAAGGTGCTGAAAATCAAATGAGGAGAGCTATAATATTTGCTCTTTAAGACATTAACTGCTTCCCAACCTCTTCTTAATACCGCAGGAAAACATTATTAATCAATATTGATTTATTTGAGGGAGATACTGTATACCATACTAAACTGTAAAGCATGGGTGAAGGAAGAATAATTAAACTTTTTTGTTTTCAGCCTTAATACATCCTCAGTTTTGGAAGGAAGTGGCACCATTGAATGTATATTAATGGTTAACTGCACCAAGATGTATACAATTAATAGTGTTCCTACTATTGTGAAAAATTGTTATTAAAATGCTACTATATAATATATATTGAAAGACTGGAGAAAACCATGCATGTGGACTGGAAAGTTCATCCTAATGTGATTTGGTCTGTTTTATGTATAAACTTTAACTAATTGCAATGATTTCCCAGTCTTTTTTTTTGGTTAGAATGGTGAGTGGAATAGAAACATCTTTCCATAGCACAGAGATATTAGAAGTCAATTAACCTTGCTGCTAGTATGATCTCCAATTGATGTATGTTAGTTGTGGAATATTGCTTGGAAGAGGAATGCTCCTCTTGTTAAATCCATGTCATTTGAAATGTCTAAACTTGTGCTATACTTGAGCTTACATTTCTCCAAAACATAATTCTATTTTAAATTTGCAAATTAAAGTCAAGTTATTAGTAGCCTTCTCACTAGCTGAGGCTAACTGTTATGCTTCTTTTTCCCTTCAGATAATGCTGGTGAAAATTCTTCCATACAGAGATCACAGTCCCTTCCACAAACTTCCACACCTCCCTTGGTGAGTGGAATGGCAGACTATAATACCTCAGTTACTCCTGCATTAACTGAAAGAGAAGCATCCCGATTAGACAAATTTAAGCAGTTACTTGCTGGCCCCAATACAGATCTTGGTGAGTATTTTTTATAGGAGCTATGAATTACATCTGAATTACTCTTTAACTATAAAATTTTCCTGTTTGATGTCCTGTTCTGCCTGATAGTTTGGTTAGGATCTAATCCTTTCAACATTTAGAACTGATCTTGCAAAGGAAAGAAAATATAATTGAATGCTTGTAGTATTCATGCTTGTAATGTGCAATTTGCATATGTAGGGTATTAGATGACTTCTTATTCTTTTCTTTCTCACGTTATTTCTTCCTCCTGGACTAATCTTTGGAGAAAAAAACAAAGTATAATTAGCTGTGTTTAATGTTAATGCCTCATAGTGGAACAGTATGCAGTATAAGAATGATTCTCACGCTTAGAATTATGAATGTGAAAAACGATGAGGCATGGAAGTATTACTGCTTGTCTACTCAGTGAGCATTCTTAGTGTTCATGGACTGATACAGTAGTTCTGTGTCTCATCTGTGAATGCTGACAACATGTTAATGTGGAAACAAATGTATTGTCAGATAACTTGACTGTTCCCTTTGTGCACTGGATTTTAACTGCTGAATAGTAAATACAAGTGCTGAGAGGGTATCACAGAATCAAATGGCTTTGTATCCCAAGTGAAAATCTGTAGCAAGTAGAAATAGTACACTGCATTTGGAGAACTTGGCTGGTCCCTTAGAAGTAGGAGATTATGTCAAAATAATTAATAAACAAAATGACTTTGAGTTACACCATTCTGGAAGGTATTTACAAGAAGCTCTTATGGAAGTAATTAGAAACTGCATGTTTGCAGTTCTTGAATTGACACTTTCCTGCCCTGTAGTTGTAATGAGACTTCTTCAGTATGATGTGGTCCAAGTTGTAGGTTTTGTTTTTCTTTCTGTGCTGTGTCTTATTGTGAGACTGATGCTAGCAATATAGAACTATGGAAACAATACTAACTGGATGAGACTTAACACTTCAGTGGGTTATAGGACATTCTTATAAAATGCAATTGTGAATAAACTCTAAGGCAATAAAACAAATTACATATTTTATATAAGCTTAAAAATGATAATCAAATATCACATTTTCTCCCTTTGATCTAACAAATGTTGTGAGCTATGCGATTGTGATTGATATGAAAACTCATACAACTTTTGAAGAGTGTTGTAATGGTAGAAATCTTTGTTAGAGAAGGTTACAAAGTCAGAGGGAAGACAAAGTTTAATTTAAACATCTCTGTTTCACTTTTGCTGTCTAATTAGATGGGAATACTTTCCCAGTAAATCAAACTTAGGAATTCAAGTAAAATATTTTGGAAGGGAGTGAAAGAAAATTTCCTCCACTCTGATTAGGACTGCAGTCACCCCGACTGTGGTGAGAGTGTAGTTGATGTTATTTAAACAAACTGTTTTTGTTTTTTTCCCTGTTGAACTTGCTAAATCTCACACAGAAAAATACAGAGGAATACAAAATTTGAGTATGTTGCTGTTATATCTAATAAGCTCTCAATATTCTTTCTTGTAGATATCACTAAATAATGCCTTTTCTGTTTTTGTTGATAGGAAGCTTGTTCTTTCTTTTGCTGTACAAACTGTAATGAGTAGAGAATTTGAAGTTGTGTGAATTAGATTGATACAAATACAAAGCATTTGTATCTGGGATATATCCAGCAGCATTTCCTCATAAATCTATAAATAATTCATGATTTTTCTTCGTGAAAGAAATGAACTCTTTATTTATGGCGCACGAACTCTTGATGATCGTGAAGCTGTTAGTAATAGATCATATGTGATGGTAGTGCTCGGACTACATTGTATGTATATCTTAGGGAAAGTGTGTGTATGCATATGTACATATACAAACATGTATATGCATATGACCATATGTACAGTTCATCAGAATATGGTGTGTGCATTTTTGGGTGTTGTTTGGTTTAGCTTCATGTTACAATGAAGACTATGTTTAAAAAGGAATCTTGATTTAATGACAGTTTTAGCCTGGGAAACTGTTGTGAGTTGTGTGTGGTAGTGTTTTTTTTTTTTTGGTGGTGTCTTTTGGGGGTTGCTGCTTTTTTATGTTCTTTTTTTTTTCTTCAGAGTAATACTGAAAATGGACTAAGGTAGAACTGGGTAACAGGCTCCAAGCTAAGATTTGTAGTGATTAATGATGGCACAGGTAGCTATTCTGTTGCAGCTGGCTCATTCTCTCTGTGTGTGTGTGATGTTGTGGTATGTGTGAGTCTTTGTTTTGTGTTAGATCCGCAGATTGGGTTTTGTTTGTCATAATGAATTGAATTAGTGGGTAGTTGTCTTGGAGACATTTTAGCAAATATTTCTGTCCATTTTTGTGTGTAACAGTGTTGGTTTTGCTTGGAAGTAGTAATAGCAGAAGTAAAGTATTTCTGTTGACTTTGTTTTCTTAATATAGTTTTGCATATTGTTGAAAGATTGTGACAAGTCCTTCAAAGCAATATAAAAAAAGTTAATCTGTGGAACTGAAACAATCATGCATATTTTTCAACTCAAGGCTCTTTGTGTTCTTAGTCTATGTTGATTTCTCAACAAAAGTAATACAAATGACCTTGAAATCCTTTCAGTCACACTTCAATAATGATTATCCTATAAGGACAGTGTAAAATGCAGTATTAGTCTTGTATGGCAACTAAAGGTTGTGAAAGAGTGTTCTTCCAGAAGAAAACTCTCAAAAAGATGGATTATGCATATGAACTTGGAAGTTAAGATCATTTTAGCCATCAAAGCCCACTAATAGATTTTGGAGTTGGGTTTGGTCCATAGGTTGGATATTGTGAAGTTGTGGAAATAGGTAGGTTCTATCAACCTCATCAGATTATACACTGAGCAAAATAATATATCAGGTATAGTCTGCGATTGAATCCACTAGTAAATATTACATAAATATATAATGACAGAACCATTCTCAAAGTTTCTATGTACAGTTTTATTCAGGAGACACTTACATACACAAATAGTCTTTAGACCAAGGCACAATCTGAGAACAGAAACTAGGAAAGGAAGGAAAAAACCCCCACAACCCCAGAATTCTCAGAATATAAAAGAACTAATTCTTTTTAGGTTACTTAACTCTTATTTATGAATAAAGAGCCTATTTCCATGGCTCAAAAATGCCCTTAACTCTTTTTTTAATGTCTCGTAGAGCTGAACTAATTAACTCACTCCTGTAATTTATAGTTGCCCTTGTAGTTGTTCTGAGTCTTCCCTTAAGCCCTCCTAGCACACTTTACTTCTCTGTCCTGCAGGCATTTTTGTTGTTTGCATGATAAACAGATGCAAATAATATGCCTTATTTCCATTTGACACTTTTTATTTGACTATTGCTATGCTGTTATTACTGCTAATGTAAATGGAGAAAGTATAATGTGAACTGGATGTCAGGAGTAGTTAGCTGTATGAAAAAAAAAACCCAGTTCCTATAGAAATATTTCTTCTAGGTATACAATTTGTGCTGCAGAAGAGAGGTATTCAAGAGCCCTGCCAATATACCTTCAAGTACTAATGTAATGCAAAGAATGAGGAGCTAATCTCATAAAGTTATAATTACAAAATGAAAGCTGCTAAACAAGCTGAACCATGTTACGGCAAGAAATGTGGGCTGGTAGAAGGAGCCTGTTACAAGAAGCAGTTTTGATTGGAGAGAGACTGTGAGAGAGACAGGCTGACCTCTGTCAATTAGATCATATTGAGGCATACTAGGTCCAAATTCAGGCAGCAGCATAGGACTGGAGGTGGCAGTACAGCTGCGTTTAATAGACAACCATAGAGTAGAGTGTAAGGCCTCTGTGACTGCATAGCTTCCCGCTCTTGGTACTACATCCCAGGTTATTCAGAGAGAACAATTTACAGCAGTTGTTTTGTGCAATCAACCTGTGCTTATGCTTGCCTTGCAGACAATTTGATGTAGATTTACTTCATTTCAGGCCTTGTCTTTCCTTGTAATGGACCTTCTGTTACTGAATGAAGATGGGCTCTGTGCTTGCAGAATCTTTTGCAAACAATTGGTTGCTTTAAGAGGAGGGGAGAGGACCAGACTTTAACAAAGTGGCATAGGGAGAGTGTCTCAGAGAAGAAATTTCTCTTCAGCGGATCGTTGTTTACTTATTTAAGAGGGACAGTACTGCTATGGCTATCCGGTTTCCAATTCAAGTTTAACTCTATCAAATTTGTTAGACTTGTGTTTTCAAGTAGTCTTGTACAATGTTTTTTACAGTTGTTTATACACTCTAGATGTATATTAAACTTGATTATAGTAATTATCTTTTATTTATAGTTCATAAATATATTCGTCTGTAACAGCAATCTGTTACCTCCTTTAAAACTGTTTGTCAAATTGATTTTATAGAAAAGTTTCATTAACTTTACAAAATGCATTAATTGAAATTAACTTGATTAGTTTTGTTCCCAGCCTCATTAATATGTCTGCACTGAACTCTGTAGCTATTTATCTCTATGCTTCTAGTCCATCCATGTCATTTAGAATTTTATTGCCCCCTGCAGTTTTGAATTATCTATGGTTGATCACATTAGTGCTTATTCTTCTTCCAGTTAGTTGATGTATAGTGTAAGGTGAACAGGATGTGTCCTACCACTGCTTCATGTGACATGCCATAGTCATATCTGTCTTTTCAAACTGTTATCACTGAAAGGTATCCTCTCTGATTCCCGTTCTGTTCCAGTTAGCTTGTTACCTGCAAAACATGCTTACCTTTTCAGCTAATAAATAAGAGTAATAAAAAAAGGTCTCTACCAGTAGGATTTGGAACACCTTTCTTTTAAATTAAAAATCTTCTGAAAGAAATCAGTGCTAAATATCCATAAATGATTCCTTATATTAATTGCTTTTTGCAGGATTAGTATTTTGTCTTCGTATTTTCTATGGCTTCATCTTGTAACTTGTAGTTTCAGGTAATAATCAGCATTTATTCTGATCACTGCTTCAGTGGGATATTTCAATTTAAAGGTATTAATTTGGTATTTTTCATTGTAACAAGGTAATAATAGGTTCTTGAAATAATTTTGAGAGGATTTGCATAGTTTGTCTACGGAGGATGTATTTCTCTTCTTTTGTAAAGATATTTGATTGATATAGTAGTCACTGTATTACATAATAACAGTTGACATTTTTAACTAGTTTACTTTGTATTGGACCAGTCTTTATTTTTTTTCCCACTTCCTCTATTATGCCCTTATTTCCTAGTATTCAAAATACCAGTTAAAATAATTTAGTGAATTGGGACTGTAACTCCTGAAAAGCAGATAATGTTGTTAGCATGTATATTAGAGGAAAATGATTTCTTTTTTTGCTAACTTTACATTTTCAAAGAAAAAGAGGAGGTAGTGTTATTATAGGGATTACAGGAATTAAAAAGGGTGTAATCTCATATTATCTCATAACAATAGCTGGTTGTCTCTGTGCATTATAATAGAATTCTGGGGTGTTTTTTTAGAAATGAAATTAGTTTTATTTTCTAAATGAAATTTAGAAAGAAAACTTAGGTTGCAAAAGTTGCAACAAAGTTGTATTAGTTATTTGCTGTAGTGTTGATATTGGGTATGTAGTTAGCAAACTTTTCTTAAAACATATCTGTCAAAAATGAACAGTATCTTTTTCCACTTGATTGATCTGAAAACATCAATAAGTATCTGCATCACTTATTTGTGTCTCTCATACGCATAGCTGTAAAATTTTAGATGCCCTGACATTCAGATAGTTCTTGATTGTACTGAAAGGCTTTACAGTTATACTTTCTTTTGCTCTTACAGTAAGACCAAAGATTGTGTAAATTTGTTTTTTGTTCAGCCAGACATGAGAGTTTATGGTAATAAAAAAGCAAAAATATATTTTTCAGTGTCCAACTTGTCTGCAATTTAATGCAGACTCTATAGTATTAGGTTTTATGTTTAGCATTGTTTGAACATAAAGTATCAGATATCAGTTGTCTAGTGTCATGTAGATTAATGCAATTTGAATTGGAAGCTTTGTCTGGGCCCAAGAGAGATTGCTACTGAATTGCATGATGTTGTTTTACAGTTCTGGTATTCTTTGGGACATATTAAATATCTATGTTTTGATTATGTTTACTTGATGAAAGCTACTCATCCGAGAAATATTTTCTGGAAGTGAATGGTTAACGATTAGTATCATAGAACCATAAAATGGTTTGGGTTGGAAGGGACCCTCAAAGATAATATAGTTGAAATCTCTCAATAGATCAGGTTGCTCAAAACCCCGTCCAGCCTGACCTTGAATGCTTCCAGAGATGAGGCATCCACAACATCTCTGGGAGACTGTTCCAGTGTCTCACCACCCACATCATAAAAAATTTCTTCCTTATGTCCAATCTAAGCCTACCCTCTTTCAGTTCATAACTGTAATCTCTTGTCCTGTTGGTACAGGCTTTGGTAAAACGTATGTCTCAGTCTTTCTTTATAAGCCCCCTTTAAGTACTGAAAGGTTGCAATCAGGTCTTCCAGAGCCTTCTTTTCTGTAGGGTGAACAAACCTAACTCTCAGCCTTTCCTCATCGGGGAGGTGTTCCACAGAATCATAGAATTGTCTAGGTTGGAAGGGACCTTTAAGATCAGGTCCAACCATCAACCTAACTGCCAAAACCAGCACTAAACCATGTCCCTAAGTGCCACGTCTACCTGTCTTCTAAATATCTCCAGGGATGGTGACTCCACTGCTTCCCTGGACAGCCTGTTCCAATGCTTGATAACCCTTTCTGTGAAGAACTTTTTCCTAATATCTATCCTAAACCTCCCCTGGCGCAACTTGAGGCCATTTCCTCTTGTCCTCTTGCTTGTTACTAGTGAGAAGAGACCAACACCCACCTGGCTGCAACCTCCTTTCAAGTGGTTGTAGAGAGTGATGAGGTCTCTCCTGAGCCTCCTTTTCTCCAGGCTACACAACCCCAGTTCCCTCAGCCGGTCCTCATAAGACTTGTTCTCCATACCCCTCACCAGCTTTGTTGCCCTTCTCTGGACATGCTCCAGCACCTCTTGTCTGTCCCTCTGATAGTTTTCATGGTCCTCTGCTGGACCTGCTCCAACAGGTCCATGTCTTTCTTGTGCTGGGAACCTCAGAGCTGGATGCAGTACTCCAGGTGCGGTTTCACAAGAGCAGAGTAGAGGAGGAGAATTGTGTTCCTTCACCTGGTGGCCACGCTTCTTTTGATGCAGCCCAGGACACGGTTGGCTTTCTGGGCTGCGAGTGCACGTTGCTGTCTCGTGTCCAGCTGTTCATCCACCAGTACCTCCAAGTTCTTCTTGGCAGAGCTACTCTCAATCCCTTCATCCCCCAGCCTGTATTGATACTGGGGGTTGCTCTGGCCCAGGTGCAGGAACTTGCACTTGGCCTTGTTGAACTTCATGAGGTTTCTATGGGCCCACTCTTCAAGCCTGTCAAGGTCCCTCTGAATGGCATCCCTTCCCTCTAGTGAATCAACAGCACCACTCAGCTTGGTGTCATCTGCATATTTACAGAGGGTGCAATCAATCATGATGACATTGATGAAGTTATTAAATAGTATTGATCCCAATGTGGACTGCTGAGGGACAATACTCATTACTGGTTTTCACTCTGAATTGAGCCATTGACTGTAAATCTTTGGAAGTGGCCATCCAGCTAATTTCTTATCCATCTAACAGTCCATCCATCAAACCCATATCCCTCCAATTTAGTGGCAAGAATGTTTTGGGGGACTGTATGAAAGGCCTTACAGAAGAACTGTGGTTGGAATCAATACCTTCAAGTAGAAAAAAAAAAAGTAGATTTGTATTGTTTTCTTTTAGCAAGGATTTGTTAATTTTGACTTGAGCAAAGATTCCTGTTCCAAGTTCCAAACACCGCCTATCATTGAATTAAGTATTTATTGAAAAAAAAAAGCCTAATATTGAACAGCTGCAGATCCTATTGAAAAATGAAAATAATCTTCCCCTTTTCTCAATTCTGAAAAAGGAGCCTGTGCCCATAATCTTTGCCTTTTTTTTTTTTTTTTTTTTCTTTTGGTCAGGAACTATGGTATCAATTATGACTCTATTAATGAATGGATATGGGACATTGTGGACTACACAGAAAAGCCCTAGTTCTGAGGTTCTGGACTTCTTTCAGGCAATACTTGCCTATAAATTGAGGAGCTCTTATCTGATTTTTGTTAATATCAATTGCAGCAGCATAGCATAGAGAGTAAAACTGTTTCTTTCTGAAGTCCACAGAGAGCATTCTAGATTAAAACCATTGATCTGAACACCGCTCAAAGAAATGTGCATTTAGTACAGTCTTTAAAACTGCCATGTTACACTCATGGCAGTAGGTTCCTTTCAGCAAGATGTGAAGTTCTGAACTAATTCTGTTTCCAAATGAGTTTGGATGTAGAACATTACAGTGGGACCTTAACTTCAGCTGATGCTCAGGGATTAATTAAAAAAAAAAAAGATTCACTCAAAATCATCATCCAAATTCCTGTGTACACACAAAATTATCTTGGTAGTTACCACTAATTCATCATTGAAAAAAATCAGAATTACACAGCATTCTACTACAAAGTGCAAAATTCTTTAATTAAAAGTTTTTTCAGGTCGGATAAAGTTGTAGCGGAGTTTTTAGGAGATTATGTAACCGTAATTGTATTGATTTGTGATCAGCTGTTCAAAAATCACCTTTAAGCCTGAGCCATGTGGTGAACAATAAGATTTGGAGGGGTATTTTACTCTGGAGGCACTGGGAGAAAGAAAGGTACTATATGATGAAGTATTCTTGCGGTTGTTCTGGGTTGTTTTTGTTTTTTCTTTTAATTTCTTTGGTGCGCTGTCTCCCTTTCTTTCCTGACAGCATCATGAAAGCTGAACTTACACAGACACTATGTGCAATCTGCGTTATCGTAGTAGGAGAGACTTGGGTGAGAAATTCCCTGTGGTAGTCATAGACTATCTGAGGGAGCAGCCTCACCTGGTTCCTGCACCATAGTGCAGGTGACACAGCAGGGGAGGAACTTACGAGGAATGTCACCAACAAGGCTCTTGAGAACTTTGAACTTTGGGCCCTGAAGCTTTTGAACATCAAAATTAGCAATTTACATGTTGTAATGAGTGGCAAGTCCTGCTTGTAAGTCAGTTTACCAAGCCTAAAGGAAGTATAATTCATCCTGTGTGTTTTCTTGCCACCATCTCTTCCACTGTTAAAAAAAAAATAGAAACTTAATTTGCAGTTAGTTACTTCATTTGTGGCAACTTGAGTTTGTGCATTCATTGAAAAACTGGCATATTAATCTTTCTGCAAATGTTTTGCCTTATTGTAGGAATTAACTGTCATCTCCAGAAAATAGGTTGATGTTTCGTCCCTCTGATTTCAGCTTCTTTTTATGGTGAAAAGAACCAGGACTGAAATTATAGTATGAAATTTTCGTAGGATTCCCTGATCTTGCGAATACTTTCTGAAACATCAGTGCAGTCTGTTAAATAAGTCTCCTTTGCAGGATAGCAGTCTTCACACATGCAAACAGATTATAATCTGATTTTTTTTTTAATGTGGTATAACTGAAACAGTTTTGCAATAAAGTGTGCCAGCTTCAAACATGGCTCTAAAAAAGCACCCTTTGAAATGGTGACTTAATTGTTCAGATTTAGAAAATGCCTAGAACGAAGCCAGAATTGTTATTAATTTTCCTGATTGCAAGATGTAACTGAAGAATTCCTTTAAAAAATTACATTTTCTTGCAGTGAAGTCTTGCATTTAAAATTTTGTACTATGTGCACTGCTTTTTCAGTATGAAAGCCTAATGCCTATTAAGACAGATATGTTTGCCAGCTCAAGCTGGAACAGTCTCTGATGTAAATTAAAGGTAGAACCATTGTGGTTCTACCACCATAATGAGTGTTTGAGAAGTACATGGAATAAAGCTTAAATATGAGGAGTGTTTTCAATGAAAATGTACCTCTGAAGTTTGATATTTGCATTTATACTTAGAAGGAAGTCCAGAACTGGAAGATATATATATTTGTATACATAAAGCTGTTATTGCCTGGGAAGGTAATCACAGTGGAGTGTATTTCACAGTGTATGTTTGTGCTGTGCTGCCTTCCTGATACTGATTATTGGTTAGATATGCCCTCACATGTGTTCTAGCAATAATGGACATCTACTCTGGAGATGTAATGCACGTTTGCAGTTAACCAAGAAAACCTTTTGTGGAATACAGGTTATGGGCTAGCTCTCTACAGGAATTTGATGTAATAGAGGTGGGAAATTAGGGAAAAGCTTTTAAACCCTATCCTGAATGTTTAAAAAAATTTTGTAGCTCTTACTGTTAGGAGTCTGTACTCCAATGACTGTTTTGGAAATACTATGTTCAGTTTAGGTATAGATGAGGTTCTTTGGCAGCTAGGTGTTTGTTCTTGGTCAATGCTGACAATTAAAATGAGAGTAAAAGGATTTCTCATTGTACATACTAGCAGTTTTTCATTTTTTTTTGTGATCTGTGAGCTAAGTTCAACTTCTTTACCTCCCTCCATGTTTGACCACAGGCTGAAATTCAGCCTTGTTTCCTGTCTTTCCAAATCCATGAAACACTTAAGAGAAATGCACTACAATTCCACTAGTCTTTTCACTTTGAGTTGATCGGCAGACATTAGCTCTCTTTAGAGGCAGGAAATACTAAAATATCAGATGCCCGAACATGGCACAGAATTCTCTATGTTAATATGAACAGAAATAGCCAAATTCAGCAGTTGAAAGGCAATCTGTAAACTATTTTGGATGACCAAGTCAATTCATTTATTTTGCAAGATTGCCTGCTTTTTCATTTGTCTTTCCCAAGCTCAACTTTGAATGTACATGGAGGAAGCGATCCAAGAGCAGAACTGTAGCTTGTTAGGTGTATTCCATGTGAAATTCTTTGCCTGATCAGGATCCTCTTTATTCTGTACATCATGGAGTTTATCAGCAGCTTTCCTCCGAAGCCAAAGATATTGAGGGAAATCATAAAAAGAAAGGAAGTCTTTGCTTTTCTAACGTGTTAAATAAATGTACGTTGTAGGTAGACTTACTGGGTTTGTTGTGGTTTTTCTTTGTTAATGGGGAAGCTCTCTAGTACTAGCTCTTTTGAATAATTGCATGAATTTTGTGGCTCGGTGATCTAGACATGTATCTATTAAACAGGATTCTTTTAGTTGTACCTTTCTTGTAGTATAGTTTCACTATGAAGGACCAATGTCAGATCCCATTTTTGAATGTAGATATTGCAATGGTATTTTTTTAATTTTAAAGTCTGTTTATTTCATTTGTTTTGTAGGAGTCTTTTCTTACTAACATGAAGCTTTAATATTATAATAAGTAAATTTATGCCTTGGTTATTTGTTCCAAATATATATGAATATTTTTTTTTAAAAAAAGGTATGGGGGGGATGGAACACAGTTGATGTTGTCCAAAACTAAATAATTATTACTTGGCAGTTCACTTAAAAACTGGATTTTTTTCTTGTGATTGGTCAACAGACTGCAAAATTCTATCTTCTCCCCAAACAGGAGAAATACTGTTATTTCTCAATAAGTGGGAAAACTTTCTCCTTTAATTAACTGGTACTGTAAGTGGTATTTCCTCTTTTCTCTATTTCTGTACAGAGAGATACCTTAATTGTACTTGGAAAGTATGTTAGAGACTGTGTGAATGACTTCAAGGTAAAAATAAAAACAATTGAATGTTGCAGGAGAACTGTGAAAAAATACAATGCCACTTAAAATGTTCTGCTAACATAGTTGTTCTCCATTACTTGTTTTCGTAATTTATTTTGTTGGCTTGACTCGTTGCAATTCTTTCTTAGTGTTTTTTTTTAATCTTCCTTTTGCCTTAGTTTTCCTAATCTTCTGTTCACTTGCTTTCTCATACCTTCTAACACCGACTTCATCTACTGCTTCTCCAACTTTCTACATGAAATAGCGGACAAGGTGTACTTTCCTGCTCTTTTCTAGCAAAGGTCCTGAAAAGGGTCTTACCCTGTATTTAGAACATTGGATTGGACTTTATTTTCTGTTTTCTGCATGCATTCAGAATAACTCTTTGTTCCATTGAGAAGATTAAGGGCAGTGTTTGCTTGAAAAAAAAATTAATGAAGTGCCTAACAGAGCTATTATTCATTTTGGAAACCAGTTACTGTGGTTGCCATAGTAATAACAAGCCCTCTATTAAAGCTATTTTCTATATGTACTGCCTGTATTGTAACATGCTGTTGGGGGAGCTGCAGTTCCATGATTCTGTGCTCTTTAAAGAATTTTCTAGCTTTGTATAGTTAAATTATCCAAGGAATTTATGTTATAGGAACATAAAACATGTAAATCTAGTTTATCATATCTATCGTGGAGTTGTTCATGCAGGCCATCACTTCATGTAGCCGTTTACAGTAATCTCAATGAAATAACAGCTGTATCAAAAATGAATAATGCATACAGAGAAATTTTGAACTCCTTTAATATTTCTTGACTTATTTTTTATTTATTTGTAACTGATAGAATGATGAGCTTGTAGTTCCAAGAAAAATACTTGTAGACTTGGTTGTTTCTTCTCATGTGTTTTAGGTGTAATGGGGAATAGCTCTAGTAATAGCTCGTGGGGTTAGAAAGCTCGTAAATTAATGGCATGTTTTCTTTGTAGAATGCCCCATGAAATAATTATGGAATATCTACTGCAGTAAAATGATACTGTCTTAAGATTTCTTTCAGAATAATTGCTTTAAACTTGTTCTTCAGAGAGAAGAAACGTATATCTGAATGTATTGTAGTAAACCAGATAAAACAAATTTTTCCAAAATTGAATGAATTATATCAATTTGAAGAATTTACATACCACAATATTCCTTCATAATAAGATACCCTAACCAAAAAATGTTTCTGCAAAACATAAATGCTGTCTCTGAAGCAGAAGGGACAGTTGGCTGGAGCTAGCAAATAGGGATATTTTTGGCTTAAAATCTACGGGGATTTATAAACATTTTGATACTTACCAGTCACAGAATTATGTAAAATAATGAGACAGCTGAAAGACAAAGTAGCAATTGGGGTTCACAGTGTTGCTTCAGAAAGTATCCTTTCAATCTGGGACAGAGTTTATAGACTAGGTTTTACAAATACTGCTCTTGGATCTGGCCTAATTTCAGCTCTGAATGAGTAGGTTAAACTTCATTCTATGCTCGAATTTTTAGCAAGATCGTGTCTGTGATAAGAATGTTTTACAACTGCTCATTTTCAAAAATTGTTCTGGAATTTTAAGAAAACGTTAATTATATTGAAACAAGGGTATTTTTGCAGTATCTATCTTGATTGAAAGTGCGTGTCTCATTTGTAGGTGGCATTAAAACTCCTCTGTAGAAATCCTGTGCTGGGGAGCATGTTCTCTAGCTCATAACTAGGACATCTAATTCCTTGGGAAATCTACAAGGGGAATGAGTTGGTATATGACAATAAATTGAAATTATGTTTTGACTAAGGAGAATGTAACATTTCACCCAATGACAAATAGTTTATTGGTTAATGAAATGTTAAATAAAGGACAAATTTCAAATGTAAGTGCAAGTACATTTCCTTGGGACTCTGAGTCTTGGTTGAGAGTGGATTTCTTCTGATGCCTTGATTTAAAGTATTGCAAACTATGGGGTAGACATATAGTCAAGCAGATTTTTACGAGACAGCAATTTCCAAATTTTAAACCTTTGCACTTGTACTTCTATGCTGCTACATTCTATGCAATGAAAATTGATAAACTTACTGTGTGGTTGGAGTCCATTTGTACCCTACACAGCAGAAATGTGGTAGCTTTAGATTTGTTCTTTATTTGCACCTAATTTCATTCTGTCTGGTTTGGCTTTATTAAAAACACAGTCAAGAACACTCTAATAGCCAAGGACTAATTTTTGGGAAAAAAGGCATGTCCATGGCATCATGGGTATAGAAATGCTGTGAATATTAAAAAAACCCCAAACCAAAAACCCCAAATGGGGGGGTGGAAAAAGGCAAGCCCCCAACACTTTAATAATGGAAGTCTTTTCTTTGGAACTATTGTGAAGGGGTATCAGCTTGGCCAAGACACTATTGTTGAATGCTTTTCCTGCATTTGATGGTGTATAGACCAAGTTTTTTGATGGTTCTTTGATGTTCTACTGATCTTCCTTACTAAAGATGACCTGGAATAGGAGTAGAGTGCTTAGGTGTTAATGATGAAAGGCCATAATTATACTTTGCGTTGTTCTAAATTGATCAGAGAAAGCTTGTACATTGTATATTAACAGCAAGTAATATATATTAGGTTTGAACTAAGTACTATAATAAATAGTATATAATATAATTTCCCTTCTTTTGGATGTTATACTAAACTTTATACTAAAATGAAGTAAAGAACTCAAACCTCAAGGGCTAACTGTGAGTCAAACAGCCAGAGTATTTTGGTATGCGTACAGCTCCAGCTGCAACATTGGGCTTTCTGTCTTTCAATTTACCTGCTTCATCTTAGCAAGTTATTTTTGGCATCTCTTTCCATTAGTTGGCATTCATCCCTTCGTTTTGTGAATCCATAGGAATAGTCACACATGTTAGGGGGAAAAAGCAAAAAAAAAATTCAGCAAAGGAAGGAAATGAAAACTTCTGCTGGTGGACAGGTTTAAGAGATAACAGGTTCCCCATATAGAAAGCTGACGAAAGTTAGCTGACATTAGAAAAGTAGTGCTTCTTTATCCAGCCTCTCTCTATCTCTGCGCCTCCTCTTTGTGGAGATGTAGCATCTGTGGATGTAGGTGAGAACTATTCAGTCTCTTTGAATCTGTGAGATGGGTTCCAGGTTTGGAGCTTCTGTGGCTTTCGGGAGCCACGTGGGGCTGGTGACAGCTTTCAAGGCCAGATACTCAGGCATGCACAGTTAACACAAGGCATCTTTTTTCTTGGGTGCCAGGAAGGATTCAGTATCGGATCTTGTGTGAGCTGACGTCTTGTCCTGATTTTTATCATGTCAAGGTGGTTTATAAGACAGCATATCATACCTGTTTTCTAACAGTGTTTTGTCAAGTGTCTCATTTGCTTCTGTTTCTTGGAAAGATGCTGTTTTTAGAGGTGTAATCAAATAGTTTTTTTCTTTGTGTGACATCTTTGTGGATTTATTTGCTCTTAAGTCAAGCTTCTGACCTCTGTCAGGTATTTCATATATTTTTGTAGCTCTTTTGTGTTCTCAACAAATTCACGTCTAGGCACTTGCTCCCTTGAGCATGCTGTGTGTTACGTATTGTCCCAGTATAGAACTTTTTTAAAAAAAGTAATTTTATCATGTGTTTATATGGAGAAAATTCAGCCCTAAATGGATTTTCTGTTACAAGGTATTGTAGAATCTGGATGTACTTAGCACTTCTCAGTGGGAAAGCTAAATGTACAGTAGGAAACATGGGAGGAAATGGGAAGAACCAGGTGTTTAAAAGAAAAGCTGATGAAAATTGGATAAAAAAATGTGATACTGTGGCAACTTATAGACTAAACTTAGTATTTTAATTTTGAGATAAAGTCAGAATGACTTCACACCTCTCAGCTCTTTTTTTAAAAATTAAGATTCATGTTTCTCAAGGTAACCTGAGAACTTCAATGCAGGTATTTGTTATGTGTTATCACTTGATTTTATAAAGTGATCTGGTGCATCATTTATAAGAATAAAGCCCATCTTAAAATCAGTAGTAGACAAACTTGCTGTAAAAGTTATGCATGTGTTTCAAGTGAAATGTACATGTAAGTCATGTATTTTAGCAGTATTATTAGAACAGCTTCACTGACAATCTTTTATGTATATCTAAAATGGTACTTTCTGAATATACTTCAATTTGTTCTTGCTTCTCCTGTCACCAGAAGCATTTTTATTTTATGCTATAGTATTGTTAGACTAAATCTTCTAGGAGTGACTTTTTTCCTGCTTTTATTTGTTGTTGGGAAGGGCAGGGTTCTTCGCTTGCTTTCTTCTTGTTTTGGTGTTGAACTACCAGATGAAAGCATAGTGTGAATTGATGCTTTAACAATAGTGATGCGCAAGGGTCAGACCGTATGCTTTTGGGGTGATAATCATGAAAGCTTGCTACTACACCCAATAAGAATTCTTGCATAACCTGTTTCAGTTGTAATGGGTGCTCTTTGTCACTGGCAAAATGCTAGTTAAGCTCACTGTAGCGAAAAGTTAGGACCAGAATTTTCTATGATTTTTGGAGTAGTCTGAGATTCTGAAATTTTGGAGGACTGTGATACAGGACAGCAGTCAGTGTTGGTGCAGAAATGGGATTATCACATATCCAGGGCTAATGGGCTGTGATGGAATTGACTTAACTCTCAGATGTGCAATCATCTGTCTGTCTAACAGTTTCCGTATGGAGAGCAATTACTGTACCACTTATGAAAGCAAAAACAGAAACAAAGACCGCGAGAAAGTTCAGAAGGATCCTGTATGACATGACAACAGAGCAGAGGGGGTTATTAAATACAATAAGAGTTTATTAAATACAATCCAAAAGGTCAAGTTCTGTGTCAAATAAGGAGAGTAGAACAGAAGTCCTGTAAGGCTAAATGCATGGAAGCACTTCTAAATAGAGTTTGAGATCAACTTGCAAAAAGTATAAAAACTAGCATTAAATGCTTTCTGTCAAATATATTGGGAGAAGGTAATTGCTAAAGGTTCCGTAGGCCCAGCAGACAGTCCAGGTGTAAAAAGAGAACCCGGAGAGGATAAGATTCTGGCAGAGGAACGTAAATAATTCTTTAATTAGTGTTCAGCGTTCAAGAACGTAGGGAAGTATTCACTCCCAAATCCTACATTATTGAGAATTAGTCAGGGGATCTGTTTCAAATAAGTGTTATGTTGTAAAACAATGATGTTTTGTCCTTGGTGTGTATTTTTACTTCAATGTCCAGTGCCGAGTTTTTCTTCCAGAATGAGCAGTCCTTTGGAACCCAGTCCCGTAGGATATCTACGTTATTGTTTGGAATTACACGACAGCTCAAGCTATCCCTAATTAAAGGAAATGTATGTTCATTGCAGAATGGTGTCAGGAATGAAAACTGATTTCTCTTGAAACTTGCTGAAATAAAACCTCATTTCTCATTAATTTTCAAAGAATGACTCCTTAGTTCAGTGAGTCCTACAAGTGGTTGTTTATATTTAGCCTAGGAGCGGAGGTTTCATTTGAAATAGTGCCATAATTTAAATTCTCTTTGTCAAAACTGTCTTTGCTTGGTCCTGAATGTAGAAGGAAAGCTCAGCTGCATCACAGGATAGAAAGTTTACTAGAATAAGCTGTATTCCAATTTGTTTGCATAGTTCCTGTCTTTGGCCTTAAATGAGTTACTGAAGAATGAGTGGAATTTTAGTCCTGGATGATTTGTCACTGATTTAATCATATGCTCCACATTTCTGATTTGGACAGATTTGCATCTTTTCTTGTTTTATGCTTGGTTGTTTGTCGTTTTTTTTTTTTTCCTCTTTACATGGGTTGTTTTTAGAGCTTTAGAGCCATGTTTGTGCATAGATTCCTATTTGGGTCGACTTTAGGGAGGAGAAAAACCAGTAAGGTGAAAGATTAGATAGAGGACAATGGGGTAAAGAGTTGAGAATGAGCAGTTGGTGTTACTTTAAAGTAATAAAAGTAATTTCTGAGTTGTAATTAATTTTCTATTTTCTGCATATACTATGCTTATTAGTTTGTAAATGGTGTGCTTGTCCGTAACAGTAGCCAAAACTTGAAGCTTTAGCAAAATGGTTGTGTAAGGAAGTAATAAACTAATGCGTAAGGTCTGTTTCCTTTCAACCAGTGACACAAATAGATCAGACCCGGTAAAGCATACTTGTTCGTAAGTACTGCACAAGGACTAGTGGAGCAGTATGATGCGCAGTTGGAGATCACTTGCCTTTGAAGACTTGGGACCTTCGTTGTAATTGACCCAACACTGGAGCTGATAATCATGTTCTGGGGTGGAGGAGAAATACGTACATAATTTGTAGATGTGTTTAGTTAAGGCAGGTATTCCCTTTTTTTTTTTAATTCATAAACTGTACGAAATAGCATTTTTCTAGTGTTGTTTCTATGATATGCTTACTATGCCTTTACTTTTTCTGACTGATTCCTGCCTTTTTGGCTTTTAGAAGAATATAACCAGTGATACTATTACTTATGATTTAGTGCTTGCTAGGTTGGGGATTTACTTGCCACCGGATCGTAGGTGGAATTGAAACTTGTTGCAGATGTGTTAGCGCAGCGGGCAAATATGTAAGCTGCTGACTGCCCTGCTTGGAGGCTGAGCTGATGCCGTAGGGTGTGGAGAATTACTGGAGGTGACCTGAGAAATTGCTGAACATAACAAACAACAGTGTGAGAATCTGACAGAAGTTATGGATAGCACCCTATTGGACGCCTGGATTTCGCAAGCAGTGAAGGGGGAGTTGTGTGAGAAATGTATAAACAGTGCCATTGCGTGGAGGGGAGCACTGGGGCAGCTTTGGAAGAAGGCGGAGTGTTACAAGGCCAGCAGTGCCTAGGTAATCATTTCAGAAGTACCAAATTTGGGTATAGTTGTAGCGAAACTGGGACCACTAAGAGAAGAAGTAATTGGAGTGGTTGTTAATTTGGGGCAGAGAAAAGGAGGTAGATGGGAAAAAGGGTAAGGTATGCGATCAGGGGTCGCATGCTGTCTGGGGGTACCTGTTGGGCAGCTTGTGCTTGATCATCACAGCTGGAGTCTGACAATGAACTAAACCTGTTAAGAGCATACCATACAAGTCAAACCTACTTTGGCTGCCAGGAGGACTTAGAGGAGGAGGGCTTCCT
Organism: Ibidorhyncha struthersii; assembly: GCA_013398815.1. NCBI lineage: Eukaryota > Metazoa > Chordata > Aves > Charadriiformes > Charadriidae > Ibidorhyncha > Ibidorhyncha struthersii. The sequence goes on from VZSZ01008701.1 coordinate 27,240, forward strand.
TGGTTGGCAAGGGGACACCTACGTGGGTGGATCAAGGATCCTGTTATCACTGGCTTAGTGCCTCTTCCAGGCCTTTTGTGGAGTCACCACTCTGTGACAAGATGAATATCGAAATATATGATTTATGGTGCCTCTGGTCATTCACTGCCAATACTGTTAGACTGGGTGATAGTTCTTGCATTTGACAGTCATTGAAAACTTGTGATATTAGATTTGTATCTTGTCTGCTTTTGTAGACTAGAAAATTGGAATAGTATAATAGACCAGTAACTAGAAAACAGACTAGTAAATCAGGTTAATGGATCCATCTTGTGCTTGCTTTGGGAAAATTGCTAAAGTTGCTGACCTAAAACTGTAGCGTGTGAATTTACAAATTTGCCTTTTAATTGCAACACTGTTCTTGATCTCAGACATCTGTTGTGAAGCTGGCTGGTTCTGTTCTTTGGAATGCAAAGATTTTGTTTTAACTTGAACTTCTTGGATAAACATCTATTTAAGGCCAAATATCAAGATTTTCTAAAGATGATCACTTAATACCACCATAACATAATAATTTCTCTGTTCAGGAATTTCTATGTCCTTCCTTCTGCTGCTCACCATCTTCCTCTCCCCATCCTGAAAAACTAGTCCCTCAAAGCTATCACTGTAAAGAACCAATCCCTGAGAGCCAAAAAGATCATTCCAAATAGTAATGCACTCAGACTATTCTTCTGTTTTGAACTAGAAGACTGTGATTAATCTTTTCCTGATGTAAAAAAAAAAAAAATAAAAAAAAAAATCCCAGTTCTTGGTTTTTATTTCAGTAATGTCCATCTGCTCTTTGAAACGCTCCTTAATGAAACCTGTTCCCGTCCAGGTGTGTTCTGTACCCCAACCTTGCTGTGTGTCATGGTACAGCTGTTTGCGTGGGGCTTTTTGTGTCATAATCTTGGGGTTTCTTCAGAATCCATTAGTGTCTTTTTTTCCATTGTTCACGACATCTTATAGCTCTTTGACTTTAGAACTGCTTTTTATTTTCTGTCCTCAGTGTACGAGCAGCCAGTCTCCCTGCCATTGCACTTAATGCATCTCTGTGCCCGAGCTGAGGTTTTTATTGTGAATGGGTAATCCTGGGTGCCATTTCCTGTTTAGTGTCAGTGAAATTCAGCAGTCACTTATTTAATATTGGAGAATTTGAGTTGCTTATTACATCTCTTTCCCATTGAATCCGTTGTGTTTGCAGTGGCAGCATACTCATGATGAAGTATATTTGTTGTGCCAGCCTGTGATACATAGTTCAATTTAAACTTCACCCTCTCTTTTAATCGGTGCTTATAGTCTTGTGGTTTAACCCCAGCCGGCAACTAAGCACCACGCAGCCGCTCACTCACTCACTCCCTCCTTGGTGGGACAGGGGAGAGAATCATAAAAGTGAGAAAACTTTTGGGTTGAGATAAAGACAGATTAATAGGTAAAGCAAAAATTGTGGATGCGAGCAAAGCAAAACAAGGAATTCATTGACCACTTCCCACCAGCAGGCAGGTGTTCAGCCATCTCCAGGAAAGCAGGGCTCCATCACGCATAACAGTTATGTGGGAAGACAAACGCCATCACTCTGAACAACCTCCCCTTCCTTCTTTTTTCCCCAGCTTTTATCACTGACCATGACATCACATGGTATGTAACGTCCCTTTGGTCAGTTGGGGTCAGCCATCCCGGCTGTGTCTCCTCCCAACTTGTTCACCCCCAGCCTGCTCGCTGGTGGGGTGGTGTGAGAGGCAGAAAAGGCCCTGACTCTGTGCAGGTGCTGCTCAGCAGCAACTAAACCATCCCTGTGTTACCAGCACTGTTTTCAGCACAAATCCAAAACATAGCCTTGTAGTAACTACCATGAAGAAAATTAACTCTATCCCAGCCCAAACCAACACAAGTCTGCACAAGTTCTGCTTTCATTGTTTCTTTGAGATTTCAGTTCACACTGAAGTCTAGTAATATAACATTTTTCTAATGCTACTGATCTTCTGGTTATCCTGTATTCTTCCATTGCCTATCAACTACTTGAGATTAAGAAAAAGGGAACAATTTATTGGGATACCACCAGATTCCTTGGAGTTAAATGTATAAGCATGCTTTCATGCTTCCTCCACCCACGCATAGTTAGTGTGCAGATGTACTGTGAGCTTCTGAATGTTTTTTGAAAGCATATACTGCTGCTGCTTAAAATTTGCTTGGACTCTAATATATTACAAGTGCTTTTCCTGATTTTTATATACTATATGCCCTTCATATGTATCTCAAAAAGCCACAGAAGAATAATATATTTCTACAGTAAGTTGCCAAGTGAGGAAAAAAAAAATTCTTGTTTTATTTTTACAATACAGAGAGAAGTAATAGAAATAATAGTTCTATTCAATAACTTTCAAGCTGATGGTTAAAAACACATGGATTTTATATTATAGAAAGAAAACTACTATAACATTACATATGATGTCTACTGCATAAGATAAAATACTTTTCTAGAGTGGGAGAAATATTTAAAAAAGAATCTAATGAAAGAACAATCGTGTTTACAAATGCAAACAAATTTGAAATTTTTAAAAAGTCATTGGGTAAACTGAGTAATTATAGTTCATGACAGCAAAATTGCCTAAGTTACAAAATTCGTTTAGAATTAACTTGGGGTTGGAATTACCTTGATAGTTAAGAGACAAAAAGCATTCTTTAAATAAAAGCTTCAAGATAAAATTTTCTTGTGAGAAGCTGGTATAACAGGACAACTGTGTTCAAAGTTAGCTGAAAATAATGAAGACTATATGGGGGAAAAAAAAAACGCTACAAAATTTGCTGTCTAGACTTCATTTTTGGAAGCCCTATCAGCAGTCTGGTGTTTGTAAGTTAACAATAGAAAATAGCCCAAACTGTAGGAAATTAACATGACATCAAGAATAATTGCATTAAAGCATATAGTTTGTCCTTAAGGATTCTGGTATATTTAAATGTAGTTTGGTGATATGCTGATCCTCTGCAATAGCTTGTCTTTGTGAAACTGAATACAATTTTGTTTTTCTGATGGCAGTTCTTTACAGGCTTTGGATTACAGAAGGGTAATGAACATTTGGACTTTATGTAATTATTTTCCTTTCTAATGTACATTCTTATATGTTAATTTTAAAACATCTATGGTGCAGAAATTTGTTGTTAATTTTATTGTTACAGGTTAATATAAGTAAGAAAGCAAGAGAGTATCAATTTCTGGGATTATTCTGAGATAAAGAACAAAAAACATGTTCCTTTGAAAATATTTGAAATTATTATTTAGTTCTTGGGGCTTTTTTTTTAAGCTACAGCTCTGTTTTAAAGATGGTACTACTTTTTAGTTAATAATTTAAGGTTTTCTTAAGTACACAATGAATTCTGTTGGCCAGCAATAAAGACGGGATGGAATTTTGGTTGATGGTTGGGAAATATATAGGGATGAGGGACAGAAAGGAGGAAAATAAGGGAAAAGGAAGTCTGGAGAAAAGGGTGAAATGGATAAATGGGACTCAGGAGTGATCTGTAAATAGGGAGTAGAAGTTAGGAAATCAGTGTTAGAAGGGATGAAGGTTTTATTTTTGTGGTAATGCTACTATCGAGGAACCTTGGTATAAGAGTGAACTTCATCATTTTGCGTATACCTCAGTACGTGCTCCTTCTGAGGTACCTCTGTGCTTAAAGAAGGGGAAGTAAAAAGTTCGGTGCCTTGCAGTATCTAGATCTTCTCTGAACCTACAATGGTTCTCAGTCTGCCACTTTGGGTTTCCCTGACCAAAGTTCCCTTTGTTTTTTTTGTTTTGGAGTTGGGACCTGTAAAATGAACTTAAATTTGTTTCTGCCTGATAGTGTGTGTTTTTATTTCTAGATTAAAAAGCAGGCAATAATCTGTCTCTGTCAATTAATAATGAGGGACGAGAAGGACTGGCATTACAATTTTTGTGCGAAGAATACTTGCTGTAAATGATCAGCCTGTTGGATAGGGATGGACTGTAAATAAGAAAGAAAATGTAATCAGTTACAGTGAACGTAGTTATGTTATTAACTCTGTAGTCTATTTAATCTTACTGTTGTCATAGGCATGATGGATAGCCTACAAGTACAAGGAACTGCAAGACAGGAATCTTTTGTTTGCTGGAAATCAAATAAGTCAGTTCATATTTGGTATTTTCTTACGCTTTTTCCTTTAGTATTTGGTATTTTATTCAAGATATATGACTGAACTTGTCTAGGGTCATGCACAGTATAATCTTCCGAAATGGTTAGGTATTTTACTGTTTTGGTACTGTTACACAGAAATACATGTCTAAATATAGTTTGTACTGACAGAAAATAGCCTTGGCTTTTTTATGTACTCCTGCTTTAACAAGGTGTCACCTTGATGTCCTTGTTTTTCTTCTTTTACACAAAAGATTGGTTCATTTAAAGACAAAACTACAGAACAAACCATGTCTTTAAGTCAAAAACATATTAGGAGATACATTTTTTCATTTTTTCCTGTGTCAATGTATTTTGACTTTTTCAGGGGTTTGAAAAAAGAAAAGCTTCTATTAATTAAACTTATTTTTGTCAAATACAATAGTATTTTAAAGCTTATGGACGAAAGACAGTTTCATTGGTGTTATAAGAAAGTCACCCTTTTTCTTTAGCCTGGATTCAAGACTTGTGATATGGTGGACTTTTAGCATCTTGTTTCTTAATATTTGTTCTTTTTTCTCTGCTTTTCTGAGTTTCTGCTGTGTTTTGATCCCAGTGCAGCATCTGGTCACTGTTTTTGCTTGAATTTTTGTGATGTAGCCTCACTGTTCTAAGTGAGATCCCTGCGGAGCCGCTGTAGTGCGGGCTAAGCCTGCTGCCCAAAGTGAGACGGGAAACAAAACTTGCTGAGTGTGTGTATCCAGTACTGTAAAGTTTTTCTTACTTGAACAATTGTTGGTAAACCCATGTCTGTTTGAAATAGTCATGACTGGTTTGAAGTGACCACCCTGAAACTGCTCATCTACCTATGACCATAACAGTCTTGTGTTTCTGCTTCCTGCCAAATTTCTTCTCTGTATTTTCTGTAAGAAAAAGAGATGGAAGTACAAATTCATCCAGCTGGATTTTTTTTTTTGTCATGATTTATTTAACTTCATGTTAATACTGTCATCTCGTTTTAAGACAAAATGGATTTTGCAAGTATCATTTTTGCTAGCATGTATCTAAATTAAAAATAGGGCCTCTTAATGATCAGGTAACTTCATACTGCAAACTCCAGGTTACTAGAGCTTTTTGTTTGCTTTAGTCAGTGCTTCTTTGAGAAACTTTACTTGCTAATTAAGATTTTTTTGTTCTTTTTTTGCATTAACTCTTTAGCATCAATAAACTTTTTAAATCCGATTCCTTTTTCTTGGCATATGTTATATATTTTTTAAATATTGTACTGCTTTCAATGGACTATGTTTTCTTTCCTGGTTGAAAATAGTTGTAAATGTGTCCAGAAAATAATTTTCTCTATGATAATGTACCACACCTAACATAATAATCTTCATTCCTTGATATTATAGATGCACATTTCTTTCAGAGTAGTAGAAGGGGGGTGGGGGTGGGAGGATGAAGACACATCGCTAATAAGAATCCTTGTCTTAACAAAAATTAAAGAGAATGTGCACCGATAAATAGCTAAAGTCAGTCAGTTGTGGTATTCACTCACAAAATTCTAATTCTAATTACTGTCTTCTGTACTTTGTTTCCTAGGGGTGGATAGAGACACAGAATGTTTTTAAAGTCTTTGTTGAAGTGTAGAATTTGGAAAATACATGCATATGACAGAGACCAAATTCACTGGAATACACATGATTAATTCAAATATACATATAATTGACTGGAATAACTATATACAAAGTAAAACATAGAATTTTGGTATTCTGTATTCTTTAGCAGCTTGATAATTTAAACTTGTGCAGTTTTAATCCTTATTTGCTACTCAGAGTGAGAAGAGAAAGAGCTACAAGTACATATCATAAAAAAATGTTTTAGGGACACTGTTAAGCATCTTTTGTCTTTATATTTTTCATATTTTTTTATAATATTTTTCAGATGATAAACAGTTTTCACAAAAAAAAAGTGTGAAGTCCCACAAATTGGTTTAGCTGGGTATGATATCTGACAAGCAGCTTTCAAGAGAAAGTAGTACAATGTCAAGAATGAGAATATGGCACGGGATAAATTCCAGCATTCAGTCATAAAGTATCATTCTGTTTCTGTAACTGCAGATCTCATTTTTAATTAGGATCTGTGTAAGCATATTGTACAATAAGACTATGCATGTCTTGCATGTTAATATAAGGCATGTATACTAAAAAGTAATGCTGAGAAATAGTCCATAAAGTTGCCTTATCACACTCAGTACCTATTATCATAGGTATTCCTATGGATAGTAATTAACCAGTATTTTATTAATTTGTTAGAATTGCCATATAATTCTGATTTCATTGGAATATAGTAAGACATGATCATTGTTGTAAACAACTTTGTGCTAATTTGAATATACCTGTGTATATTAATTGATAATAGTTCTTATGAAATACTTTTCTTTTAATAGAAGAATTACGGAAATTGAGTTGGTCTGGCATTCCCAAACCGGTTCGTCCAATTGCATGGAGGCTTCTTTCAGTAAGTTGTGGGGTTTTTTTTCTTCTTCCTTTGCATTTAGTAGTAATAGTTTTTTCAAGTGTGGTAATCCATCAGTGATACTTGAAAACATTGTGTCTTGTTGCTGAATTGTAATGAAAGTTCTGTTCTTTTGCTCAATTTCGAGATTAATTTGTCAAACTGAAAGGATGGGAATGAGAAGCAGTAGTAAATCATGTCAGCTGTATATCTTTATTTCTCAGCCTGGCTTTCTATGAAAGAGAGGCTTATGTGATAACAGTGGCCTCTTTCAGCCAATTTTGATGGAATGGTGGAGAGTTCAAAGACAAGTATGCTCTTACAGTTTTCCTGAGAATAGGCCCACAGTAGAGGAAACGAAGGCTATCGGTGTCCTACGAAAGACTTCATTCTGACTTCACATTAAAGTAACTATGAGAAAGGATTAACACTGTACTGAAGAAAAGATGTGATAGGATCTTATGTTTTTTTTTGCCGATTTTTCTATAGTGGTTTACGACTAACTAATCTGAACTGTGGTCAGTTACATTGTGGCATCAGCTCTCCTGATGTCAGACCTGTGAGCCAGTTCAGGGAGACAAGCTAATTAAAAAGCTAATCACTTTTTTGTAGTGTGAGTTTTTGGCTGGCTGAGGTCTCTGAACTTTGCCCGGTGGTCAGAGGATTTTGCAATGGCAATAGCTTGGGAGTAGTTGACTAAAATACCATGGAACAGCACACAGAGGTGTTTCAGTCGGGCATCAGAGACAAGCTTGTGGGAATCTGGGATTGACTGGGTTTGGTGTTACAGAACTGGATTTTTTTTTTTTTTCAATCTCTGTGTTTGCACTATAATTAAAAAGGTTCTTCTGCAAAAATACAATGTAGGCCTCATAGGAGTATTTTTCAGGTCAATCTTTTCAGCTATAATGCTTGCAATGGCAAATGGTTGTGTATTTTAGCTGTTGTTTGTCTGACTGTGGTTGGGAGAAGAACTTGTGAAGATGTTTGTATTAAAAAGAAGCAAAAATCTCATGCTGTCTACTCTCCAGAAGTTGCGAAAGACACTTTATCAGCAAATCTTCATTCATTTAAGAACTGTTTAAAATTCTGGGTTATACACACAACAGTTTAACACTATTGAATTTTTTAGATAGTAGACTTAAATAGCTTTGCTTTTTATAGAATAATTCAGCGGGGAATGTGAAGTATTTACTTCAGACTGAGACTGATTTCCAGTGACTGAAAGAGTCTGTCTTGCTGATGAGTTCTACTAAATTTGCAGCTTAGTTCCTTCTAAAGCTAAATGCAGATGCAGCTTTTTAATGGTGGATATTCAAATATTCTGCTGTAATTGAAATTGAACATGCGGTGCACGATTTATTTTAGTTCTGTTTCTAAAGCTGTTGTTTGAGATTTTGGTAGTAAAAAGAGCATTTCTCTTTTTTTCTCTTGAAGTTTAGGATGACTGTTTTTAAAACACTCAAAGTCAAAAAAAAACCCAACCAAACAAAAAAAAAAAACCCCAAAACAACCCCCCCAAAACCCAAACCAACAAACAACAACAAAAGAAACCACCCCAAAACACAACAAACAAAAAATCACAGAACAAACAAACAAAAACCCCCCAAAACAACCAAACCAAAAAACTATGGCTAATTCAAAATTGACTTTGAAACACAGTAAACTAAACCATAAGGATAGATTAAGTTCTGAGTTGGGGGACTGACAGGTTTAGAGAATTGGAATGATGTGATGGTTAACTGCAGTCACTTTCTTACTTGAAAGTAAGAACATTGGCTTTCTGTGAGCTTCAACTTCATTCCATAAGTTGATTTTAACTTAGTATTCCTGAGATTCCCAGTCTAGAGACTAAATTCCTAAGTGTAGAGTGCCCTTGTTCTGTTGTTTTAACCGCTCCAGTTCAGGATCTATTTGAGTTCAATTCTTACCTTTGGCTGTCTTGCCATACCTCTGCAAAGAAACTCTCTTCGGGTTACTTTGATTTTACTTTAAGAATTAAGTGGAATTTTTTTCCTTTTTTTTTTTTTTTTTAGAGACTTCCAAAATT
>VZSZ01008701.1:35978-56431 GCA_013398815.1 Ibidorhyncha struthersii
TTTTGTTTTTTTTTTTTTTGTTCACCAAATAGCAATATTTTGAAAGTTCTCAGCTTTTCTTATGTAATTCTTACCATCATTTCTACTAAGTGGTTCTCTATTAATACATTTTGGGAACCCGAAGATGAGTTACTTAGAAAATGAAACAAGCTGATTACTTTCTGAAGTGGAGAAGGGAAAGTGCTCTGAGTATTTGTGGTCATAAACTCCATGACTATTTTTTTTCTAATGGTAATTAATTTTTAAGTCACATTAGTTGTTTAAACATGTTACCTGCTGCTAATGCACGTCCCAGGTAAGAGGGTATAAGGTGATAATCTTTTTGTGGTATAAGCTGCTCTGGGGGCCGTTGGGGAAATAAGTGTACAAAAGCAAAACTGCTTTGGTTAAAGATCAGTTGCAAAACCAAAAAAGACAAGAAAACCAAAGAAATCAAAGCATAATTTAGAGCTAAATTAAGGCTGGATGTACTTGTTTTGGAATTCTTCAGACTTCATACTTAAAAAGCCCAAACTATGACTTATTTGGGGAACTGAGTAAAACTGGTAGTATCTGAGGCAGAAGTTGATTGTCTTGTTTGTAAAATCATCAAGGTTAGAATTTTTAAAATATAATTTAAAAAATTGAATGGTTGAGGTATTTATTACATAGGCAGAGGGTTAATAATGTTAATATGTTTGATGAATACAGTTTGTCAAAGGGAAAGCATACGAGAAACAATATAATCAGGGGCTGTTGAAGTTATGCATGCTTACAGTGTATAAAAAATCATGATTTAATTTTAAAATATAGCAAAAATGTTAGGTATACGGTACCTAAACAGCAAGCAGAACAATTCAGGCTCACTTCTGTTTTGAATAATAAAACTAAAGATACGGTTGCAAAAGCCTTTGGAGGAAATTAATGAATAAATGGGTTAAACTCTCCACCAATTTATTCCCTGATGATATTTTCAAGCCTTTCCAACTCTTAAAAATAAAACCTAATTTGTAAGGTGAACAGGAAACAAGACATGTCCAATTGAAAGATTACTTCAGTCTTTGAAACTGAATAATGGCAAAAAGACTTGCTGAGAAAATATTGGTATCCTTCAAACAATCACATTTGATCTCACAAATGAATTCTTTTCTAATGGAACTAAGATATCCTTCAGGAAAAAAAACCCAACTGTTGAGAATAAATGGGAGGCAGAATTCAATATTTAACTTAATACAAAACACTGGGACAGGATATTAAATGTCAGACTGAGTCTTGAGGCAAAAGTTAAGCTGGTGCAATTTAAAGTACCTGGAACCAGATGCAAGTCAGTACATCTTAAAAGATACGGTTTTGCCAAAGCACTTACCTCTTGAGGTAGCTGAAATGTTCTATGTTTTGTACTTTGTTGTCATTTTAAACTAAGAAATTAAAATACATGGGAATAACATTTTAAATGGTTTTAATATAGAGATATTTTCAAAAATCTATTGGTTTAGTATTTTTTTAGTTTTCCTAAACATTGAGCAAAACAGAAGTTCTAGAAATGGGATATGATACTGGATTGTTGCAGGAGAGTAATGGAACCTATATCCCTATTCTTAGAGCGTATATTTAGCAATTTTGGCATGTTAGGTTCACCCTTTCCATTTTTGCTTTTAGTGTTTAGGACTGAATAAGAAAGATGTTTTTGTAGTTAAACGCACAGTATTTTATTAGTTACTTGCAGTGGGTATGGCTCATTGTATAAGTGCAAATATATGCTGCACATCTAGTGTAGGATTTTACTGAGGTTACAAGGATTTTTTTAAAAGAACCTTAAATCTGATGCAAGTTTGATTTCTCTGTACTACTAATTACCATTTATGGTGATAGCAGTTATTGTGGAAAGAGAGCTGTCATAATATTTGCGAGAAATACTTCTTTTTTACTTGACTAGTGAATAATATGGTTATTAGATTTTTCTTATATTGTCTTGGGTGTCCAGATCTGTTTCAAAGCCATCTATCTTTATAATCGTGCAATGTATTTTTTCAGGACTGCCATGTAAAATAGCTTTCTTTTATGGTACGGGATATTGGTGTTGATTGTTTGAAATCAAGCTGCTTACAAGAAAGCATTAACTGTTTCTGAATGTTCAGGAAACTTTTTGGTAGACACTTACATGAATAATGGTGTTCCTAATAAGTGAATTTTATAGATAAACTGAACACTTAATAACACTTATGATATTTCCTTTTGTAAAATACTGAAATAGGAACCTGAGCTTGTTTTTTAAATGGAAAGCAGGTTGAGATGCCAGAAAGGAGAATCAAACTGGACAAAAAAAAAAACCCAAACAAACCGAGAGTGGAATTCTTCTTGGGGACGATTGGGTTTTTCAGATACGTATGAATGAGCTCAATGAAGAGCTGTTCAGATGTATTTTGTACTTAAATGGAACAATGTATAATCCTGCATATCTGACACACTTTCTTAGTGTGTCTATATGTTATAGAAAATAAGATACTATGTATAAATTGCTTTTGGGAAACAACTAAGGAAATGTATAGCTAGTGTTCTTACATCTAGGAGCCCAGTCACTGGTGCTGTTGAGTCTCTTTCTGTGATGAAACTTTTAATAATCTGTTGAGATGAAATGAAAGCTTGAAAATATCTTTTTCTCATCTGAAACAGTGGAATAAAGTAGCTAGAATGTTTTTAAAGCTTTTGAATTAATACTACATTGTATTACAAGTGTAACCATAATTTAAACATATTTGTTAATGTATATCCTTTCTACTTGAAGGCAACTGAGATAATACGCATTTAGTTTAAAAAAATTAATAAAATTGCTCCAATAATGGCCATATAGGAATGCAGAAATTAATTAACTCGTATAAAATTACATTTATCTGAACTTATTATTTATTCTTTTCTCTTTAGAAGGCAAACATCTTAGAATTCTTGATGAGAAATCACTTTTTAAAGGTGGAAAAACTTGAAACTTTTTCTTAAAAAAAAAAAAGCTGATTTTACTAAGTTGTTTGTATCTGAACTTTTGTATCAGTTGGAATGATTAGAAAACTGATTTGCTAAAGAATTATTCAGGTCCACGTAGGGCTGCTTGGCACTACATTAGTTTAGTAGCTTTCCTGTCACATGTAATCAAATTCCAGCGGTGCTTTTTTAAACCAAAGAGTAGTATCCTTTTCATTTCACTTTTTTTTTTTTTTTTTCAGGGCTATCTTCCTGCAAATGTGGATCGAAGAGAAAGCACTTTAAAAAGAAAACGCAAAGAATATTTTGCATTTGTTGAACAATACTATGATTCCAGAAATGATGAAAATCACCAAGATACATATAGACAGGTAGGACACCTATTGAAGTGACTTTTACCTACAGGACATCTGCTAAAGAACTTAGAGATTATTTTTGAAGTTTGCTACTGTTTTTGTCTATTTCTTTAATCTTTCTTGATAGGCAGCTCTCTAGTAAATTTTTTTCCTACATTTCAGAAGCAAAAATATGAAATATTTTGGTGTGAAATTCAAAATAGTGGATTTCTTTTAATGTCCGCTTTAGTTGTGCCATGTGGCGCTGCCGTTGGGTGCTGCCATGTTTTTCCATTTAAGAATAGTAGGGTTTTCAAATCTTTCATCTCCTGCACAGATGCCTCTTCAAATGAGTGAGGATGGTACAGGGAAAGTATAACAGTGACTGTTTCTTACTGGCTCTGTATTTCTGCTCTTAAGCAGTTGAAACTGTGTATGATGTGCAATAAACATAGGTGTGTCAAACTTTGTTACCCACCCAGATAAGCAGATAACTTTTCTTCAAATTTTATATTAAAATGAATAGTTTGTATCACTCAGTATAGACTAAGCAATCCTACTTTAGTCTTCCTTAGGACAGAAGAAGCTGAGATCGTTCAGCTTCAAGCCTGATTTTAAGCAGCAAGAAGTATATTGCTAGTGTCAACTGAACATGCCTTTACAGAAGTAGGAGTGGGTATTTACTCATAATTACCCAGATGTAATGAGTATTGTGAATATGGCTATAACTTGCAAACAATCAAAACGTGATATAAGGATCCTAAAATGTGAAAACGAAGTGTATATATATATTTTTGGTTTATTTTGCTTCATTGATAGATTAACAAGGACTTAAAGATTTGGCTGTATGTTTTGAAATGCAGTAAATCCATGTTATTCCAAAAATAATGATACAATGGCATTAAAACTAACACTGTAAAAACACAGTTTTGTTTTAACTACTATGTTGTTTAAAAGTGTGCTGTTGGTTCCTTTTACAATAGTCTTCTTTCTGTCTAATTAGATCCATATAGATATTCCACGCATGAGTCCTGAAGTTTTAAGACTTCAGCCCAAAGTAACAGAGGTAAGAACGATATCTAAAGAATTATTATTTTTTCAAAATAATTTTACTAATGAATCTGATATCACAGCATTGGTTATTAGTTAATTTGACAACACTTGCTATTTTGACTTTGGAACTAGCTTAAAAAAGTTGAAAAAATGAGGATATATAAGTATAGTCGAAGAATAACATTGTAAATATGACCAGTAAAAGGAAAGGCATCTCATTAGTCTCCTTCATCAAATCTGTCTTTTTTCCTTGATCCTGTGGCTTTGAGTGGTTGTTTTTTTTTTTTTCTTTTTTGCTTTTTAATATATTTTGTTAATAATGTGTTTTTGAACTAATCTAGAGCATAGTTTCCATGATTCTATGTATTTGTCAAAACCATTCAAGGTCTGGAAGTTCTTATCACAGTCTTCCACTTCGGAAGTTCTCTTTTTGTGAATTTGACTGGTTTGTGTGTTCCTTATTTGGTTTTGCTTCTTTGTAAGTTTTATATGTTGAGTACACTATTTAAATTCTTTTACTGTGGTAGCAGATATAAGTCAATTAATGACAAATATGTTTATCAAATTGGTCTATGTTGTTGGGTAATTGAATCCCACAGGGTCTTTTCTTTGTAAAGTATATAAGTGATAAGTAGTGTAGTGGTGTGAATCGTCCTCTTTCAAGTATTTCTTTTGATTGTTCAATTATTTCTCCTTCCTAATGGTTCTAGTTAGACCTTCAAATGTACTTCCATGTAGGTCCTGTTAGCATTGTTACAGAGCCACGTAGAACATCTAATGAACTATCAGAAGATGGTATGACAAGTTAAATGCAGAAATAGCTTTCACTTGTTTTTCTACTCTGGCAATTATTTGTTTAATGTAAATGCTCCTCCACATGTGTTAGAGAAATCATTTTGAAAAAGTAGCCTATTACAGTTTTTTAAAAGAAAATGGTATAAGAATACTGCAAATTCTCAAAAGCATTCATGATTAAAGCTTTGGGGGTTTTGGAGTTCCTCTGAGGTAGCAAAACCCACAAGAAATTCAAAATCCGCATTTAGGATAATAGATTCTTCTCTTTATGTATTTGAATATAGTTCTTACTGTTATCATGAATGAAAGTTGAATTCAAAGCAGAATAATTGATTGGTGATGACATCTCAGGAGATGTAGCGGTTCACAGTAGAAAAGTAATTCCAGTTTCTGTTGACGATTTGGAAATCAAGACGGGAACCTTTTGGGAAAGTGACCTTTTTAATGAGTCCTATTTGAACACAGTGATGAGTGCTGTATAGAAACTTTAATCAGTCTGCCTTTCAGGTATTCGGTGCTCATTTTTTTTTTCAATCCAGAACAGTAAATGAAACTTTATGAAAATGGGTAGGAAATTGAAAACACTATTTCAGTGTGTATTTGTTGAATTTTTGATTAGATGTGTTTGGGGTATTAAATCGGGTGTGCCGATCACTGAGTGATCCTTCCTGCTCAATAATATTAAAAAAACAAACAAAAAACCCAACCACCCCCATGCCCCCTTAGTTTTCATACCTGGATTTTAAAAAAGCTTTGAAGTCCATAGGCATCTCTATTTGCAATGCAAGCTATCTATATTATCAGGTTCTGAGGAAAGGTTCGTGGTATAATTTTTGGGGGTTATTTGACTTGAAACATGCCTTCATGAAAAGCACTATTTTAATAGTTTTTACAATGGGTATTTTGATAGCTGTTACTTACTGAATTACTGATTTATTTAAATTTTTTTTGTTTCTCACTGCATATTTTGTAACCCCATTGCACCAGGAATTTTTCATTTAGCCTAGTGAGTAACACGATTCTACATTCAGCGACTGCTATTTAAATAGGTTTTTCTGGTCACCTCTATCTGGTATTTGTTTTCAGGAAAGTTATTTGTATTTGCAGTATGTTAAATGTTCTTTATTTGAATTGAAACACAGAATAATAACACTGATCATACTGAAAAACTAATGTTACTGAAACTAGAAGTGGTAACCGACAGAAGCAGGAAGGATGGCTGTGACCTAACTAACCTAGATAGGTTTGCAGTTTTCCAATAACAGTAAAAATATGACAAACAACTGTAATTTCATGAAGGTATAATTTTGTAAAATGTAAAAGCAGGCTGTAAATGACAGAACTTGCGCTCTTTATACAGTTGTTGATAGACAATGAAACCCCACTGGCTATTGCTTGATGGCAGAGGTTGGGTTTTTCTTTTTCCAGTTTAATATGCAGTGACATTAAAAAACATGTGGTGAGAGGACTAGCTCGAAGAACTTACAGCTAAAGGAATAAACATCTTGGCTAATGAAAACAGGAGGCTTTTACAGAGAATTTGTTAAATGAATACCTTCCTTTCTGCCTAATCTTTGCCCCAAAACTGAATCTTAATTGTAGCTGTAATGGATCAGACGTGATCTGCGTTAAGGCTTGTGTTTCAATGCCCACCAAAGCTTTTCATATTTAATGTTGTTGATTGTCTCTCTTGTTCTGTGGATTTTCAGTATGCCAGAGAAATGTAAAACCTGGAGATTAAGGAAAGTTGATTCTCAAAAGAAGCCTGTGGAGAAGGGTAGATGCTTATGTTTGGAACTTGTTTTCAAAGCAAAAAGTGCAGATGTGTTTCAGCTTCAGGGAGCCCATGTGAAAGCCTGTGATGGGACTCTCAAGCACCCGGATGAGAGTCATGTATGCCTAGACCTTCCCTTACTTGAAAATGACTGTCAGAGCACTTTTAAACTAAAGAATAAGATTTTATTTAAACTGATATTGGAATAGTGAACTTCTTAATCTAGCAAAAATTTGAAGTGATATTGAGTAGAAATAATACAGGCTTCCTAAACTAAACTTTCTCTCCCTATTGTGTCCTGTCAGGGCAGGTCTTTTACGGACTTCCTTGAAGTCTGAGCATTCATTGACTTCTGGGGTTGCAGCAAACTATGCAATCTCCTTGGGGTCTGTTCTTAAGAGTGACATAGTCCTTTGGTTTGAGCTCACCTGCCTCTGCTCCGCTTACCTGCCTCTGCTCCGCTTACCTGCCTCTGCTCCGCTTACCTGCCTCTGCTCCGCTTACCTGCCTCTGCTCCGCTTACCTGCCTCTGCTCCGCTTACCTGCCTCTGCTCCGCTTACCTGCCTCTGCATTCTGGCTTCCTGGCAGACCTTGCAGGGAAAGGGCAGAGCACATAGCAGCTTCCACTCTGCTGCTTATTTGCAGTGTTTTAAAGGCATGTAGCATGTTCAGAAGCAAATAATTGAGCAGAAATACAGCTTGTCACAGACCTAAATTGTGTCAGACGTAAGTTCTGTGATTTCCCTGCTCCATACTCATGTTGTCCTTCCCATGATTAGATATGGTGTGGCCTTAGGAGCTTTTGCAGATGCTAAGCAAAGTACAGTTTACAGAGCTGAGGAGGTGAGGTTATGTGACACAGCAGGCAGTTGCCTTATTTCTCCATTTCTTGATTTATTTTTTTTCAGACTTCTTATTAACCAGTATACATGCTTCTGAAGTGTAAAACCCCACACTGCAATATTAGGAAAGCTTAACAGTTAAGGTATCTCTTTTTATGAGGATGTTATTAAAAAATCTAAGCTATAAGAAGTACTTCTTTCTGTTATTTAGGAATAAATAGAATACTATATTGATAAAATACTTTCAGTGCGGTGAAAAATCATGGGAAGATGTTTTAATATTTCTGCCTCTTGAGGACTTTCCTTGAGGACTTGAGGAATTTTATATTATTGGAAAAGCTCCAGTGAATAAGTGCTACTTTGTTGTAACTACTGTAACTGAATTATAGACTGGATTGGTTTTATCATGTGCTAATACTCTGAAAATGCTTTGTTTTGAAGAACTGAGAAATTTACTTAGCAGTGGAAGTTAATTATGAGTACCAGTGTTCATTTATGCTTTTGTATGCATATTTTTGTACTAGTAACTCTATGATACTAAATTCGTCCTTGTATAATTTTCAGGTGTCCTGTTTAAAATGTGTTCCTCACTTGATAAGTTATCTGATAGTTTCTTTAACTCTTTTTCAGATCTTTGAAAGAATTCTGTTTATCTGGGCAATACGTCATCCAGCCAGTGGATATGTTCAGGGCATAAATGATCTTGTTACTCCTTTTTTTGTAGTCTTCGTTTGTGAATATATAGGTAAGACTTGTCTTAATACTGAATTATGAATTGCTGCTGGTTTTGGAACAGCCCCTTCATTTTAATCTGAATAACAATTTGGATTAGCTAATCAAAGCGTAATTTGACACATGATTTTTATAATACATTTTTGTAGTTCTAAATCTGTATAGTTCTATTTAAATATATACTGAGAAGCACTCGGACTTTAAATAGTCAGTGGAGTTCAGGAATCTTTCAGGTTTTTATTCCAAGCAACCTCCCCCTCAACAAAAACCAACCAAACAAAACCCTCTGTAGCAGCTGCAGACAGTGTTTCTTGTTTGTCAGATCTGGGAGCAGGGGAAAGAAGCACAATCTAGCATTTGCTTTCATCTTGATTTCTAGTTAAGAGGTATTCACCACTCCTGATGCTTTTTTCTTCATAGGTGTTTTTATTCTCCCTTTCTCTCTCTCTTCTAATTCATGTTTTTTTGTGAAAACTTTAAATTGTGCAGATGAAATGAGCAGGTTTTAAAAAAAAAAACAGAACCAACCAACAACGATAAAAAAACCCCCCACACCAAAACCAGATAAAAACCCCATGGAACAAGGAAACCCTTTAAATCAGTGGTGGGGAAATGAAAGTAGAGGGAACCTATTAAACCAGGGGTGTGGCTGAAAGAATGGCAACCTGCAATTAGGGTCTGAAAATTAAGGCAGTGTTAGTCAAATTTCTCTGGTTAAGAGCTGGTTAAGAGCTCTGCTTTTCTCGGGCTCACAACATGACTACCAATAGTAGCGTAAACAGCTGTGTTTGTTGTTTGTGGCCTTCTATGTGAATATACTTTTTGAAAACTTTTATTTGGTAAACTCTAATATTGGTTAAATGCTTATCTCTTACTAGAATATCATTAATATCTTAAATTTGTATATTAGTCTTTATAAACATTAAGAGTATGGCTTATCATTAACAATAATTCATTAATAATTTGGATATAACTGGGTATAAAAGGTAAGGTTAAACAGTAAAAATGACAATGTTAATCTGGTTTGAATTAAAATTGTTTTCCTCATATTTCTATTTGTGATGCTTACATACAATGAAAATACACAATGCTTATATGTAAACTTGAGCAAGGCGTTGTCTGGCTACTTCAGTGAGGCTGTGTACAGTGGATTCTTCCTGTCTTCTCTATGTGAGATACCCATTAGTGTCTTAATCCAGACAGGTTAGATTTAATGAAGGACAGATTATCCTTGAGTGGATGATAGACTATCCATTTACTCATTTGCATGCCAGCACCTCTCTTGCTTTTTTCATTTCTTGTTTCATAGGGGGACGTTTCATTGCTAAGCAACTAATGAGAACTACTGCTGCTTTCTCCCTAATCATCTCTTAAATAGGATAGAGGCCTACTCCTGAGAGTACTTGCAGCTTCTGCCTTTTACTCCCTCATTTGACAGATAATGAAAATGTTCTTAATGATCCTAGAACAGTAGGGTCTCTAGTAGACTTTAGGGTTGTTAATTGAAATAAGAAGTTCAAATGAGATGTGATTAGAGAATTGATATTCCATGTTAAATAGACCATTTAATTAATATGGTAAATAAGTTTGTCTTTACCACCAACTCAGATTTGGAGACCCTGGTGATTGTTAATGTATCTGCCAGTTTGTCAGTATTTTCGTATTGGAGAGCATAGCTATTCCAGTGAGTGTCCAGTGAAGATAAAACTCAAAAACTAACAACCGTAAAAGATATCTTGCCACTGAAAATGTATGAAACTTAGAAATCCGTATTCTGGAAGATCATTTAAAAGCTAATATCTATATAGCAAGAAAAATACCGAAGTGAAGGTATTTTCTTCAATATAGTTGTTCCTGGCTAAGTGCTAACAGCAGTTATTTCCCCCAGTGACATGACAAATCTTAGAAAGTTTTTATTTTAGGTTTTTGGTTTGAGTCTTTCTAATATATTGAAGTTACACTGGGTGATGCATGCAAGTTAGGATGAATAAGGATGTGCATTTTACTTTAGCTTGATATGGGGACATTACATTTATGAAGTGCCTCAAAAATACTGAGATTTGTAATAAAATTATACAAGGATTCAAAAGTCAGACTATGAGTTGTGCTTAAGTAATTTAGATAGAAATAAATGCAGAATTGCAGAAGTTTCCTAGCAAAAATTTTTAAGCTATTAGTGTATTTAATATTTACTCTAGTAATACTCTAGAGTTACCTTTTGTATCTTATTTCTGGCTCTGATTTTAAGTGAATATTGGTTTGTACCTTAAAATGCTTTATTTGCTGCTTTCTTTTAACTGAAACCTTTTTGTTGCAGTTCTGGGTCACTTGGGTCCTGATTCATACTATTTAATGTGATAATGCCTTTTATTTTAGGTTCTTTCTATAGTTAAAAAAAAAAGTCCTAAAGGACTATTACAGAGTAATAGTAAAATTATTATTATTATTAAAATTAAAAATGCCATTAATAATGAATCTGTGCTGATTATATCATCTGATGGTATGTCCTGATAATGTTCACACGCAGTTGCAGTTTTGTCAAATAGTTTGATGGGAGGAAAGCCATGTTTATTTTAGCTTTGTGACAATTGAGAGAGCCCTTAGTCCTTAATCTTGCATAACAAGTGTGTGACATACTTATTCTACTGATGGGAGTCTTTCTGCTCCGATAAAGACATTAAAAAACTGTTTGGAAAAGTGTTGTTAACTAACTTCTGAAAACAGAAATGACATGTCTGGAAGTGATGATTTACTTGCCTAATAACATTTTTTTCACTCAAATCTGAATCCCAAAAAGTAGGTTGGTGGGTCTTTTTGTAAGGACCAAAGTCATAGATGTTTTGATGGTTTAGTATGGATTGAGGTATCTAATTTTAGCACATAGGTTCACACATTTCAAATAGCTTGAGTGACTGAATGTAGGAATTGAATATGGTAAGTGTTGTGAGCATTCTTTCAACCTTTCCAGCAGCGTAGGTATGATGAAAGTGTAATTTGGTAATATCTCATTAGTTCCCCACTCTGCAATAAAACTAGAATCCTGTAACATTTTAAACAAGACAAAACTTGGTTGTCAAACCAAGCCGGGAGAGGCACAACTGCAATTAAAGGAAACTTCGGAGGGGTGTAATTACTGACCCCTGCTGGAAGACAGTAGAATCAGGTTAGGATTTCTGGTGTAAATTAGGAGGAATTTAAACCTTTAAGTTTTTCATACCAGGTGATTGTGTATGTCAGTCTCGGCTTTTTTATCTTTTTTCTCCATGAAAAATGCCAGACATCTGTAAATTTATTCTACCATAATGTAACAGCTCCTTTGGCATTTCAGACAGTAGTGGTATGGGAAAACTATTTCATGCTTACGTCTAACCTCCTGCATGACATAGCACTGTTACAAGCGTTGTTAGAACAAATGGTAATTACTGTTGGGGCAGTTTTTTTGTCTGTAGTATATTAGTTTGTGTCAAAATGAATCTCATCTATGTAGATGAAATTCCAGAGGTGTTTTTGTTCAGTGGGATACACCACGTGACTGCTCACTGTTTGCTGACCTAATGTGGATAAGGACATTTTGCACTGGATTGCAAGTCCTATTTCAAGTTGCCACATATGTTGCTGTCTTTATACACTTTCATGTTGCTCTGAGTTCCTCTTGCTCTACATTGTTTCCAAATACTAAGTTGTGCTGCACAGTGGCTTGTGGTTTCTTGCTCATGGAGTCAGCTACACCTCACTACATCTGACACGTCAGTACTACATCTCCATTTCAGTAATTCACTGGGCCTTGTGTGTATATCTAGAACTACAGAGGGGACTTGGATTTATTCACCATCCAGAGAAATGAAAGCTCAAGAGAAGCACCATCATCATAAGGATGCATGTCAGGCCATTGCTAAGTGGGATGGCTGTGTGAGACCCCTTTGAGACCCCTAGCAATGTTGGATCCAGAGGAAATTAGGAGTTAGTAGGAAGTCAAAGGCAGAAAATGAACAGTATCGTAGCACTTCATCATTTTACGTTGGATAAAGAATGTCAAGAAAAATGAGACCGCTGAAGATGGGAATGGCAATTGAGATTTTGTCTGCAATCTTCTTGCAATAGAGGATCTTGAGATAATTTGAGGATGCTTACAAGAACTCATGAACTGAAAACTTTGGAAAGAGGGGTCTGACCCTTGTAAGTATTTTTCTTGTGATCTTAAATCCTTTTGTAGAAAGCATTAAATGCAACTTCTGTTACCTAGTGTTTTTTAAATTGATACTGCCATGACTGTGGAAAAATTATTGCAGGCTCAGATCCTAAAGGGATTGGGATGGGTTTTAGTCCTAGACCAGTGTTACTGTGAGAACATAAAGGTTCTTTGGTCCTGGAAAAGCCAGTCTGTCTATAGCTCCCTCAATTACTTTTCTTTCCATTGCCTCTCGTGTGTCACAGGAAGTGTTCCTGTCCTTAAAATGAGATTTCATACTGGTTATTGCCTTCTTTCCTTCCTTTTCAGCATATCTGCTGCAAATAATTAAATATAAAGCTATTAATTTTGTTTTTTCCCTATTTTGTTGAATGCTGTATCTAAAATTGTTATTTTCACGCTATAATTGGAGTAACATTTCAGAGCATTGTGTCATGGCTGTATCTGAGTTAAATCCTCAGTATTTGTTTATCAAATATGAAAAAGCTGTCAATGTAGCAGAGATTTTTTTTTTTTTCAGGAAAGAGTTTTAATTTTTATGCAATAAGTTAAATCTGTTTAGAATGTACACAAAAATGAATTTTGGAATGACGAGGCACTAAGCCAGAGAGCAAAGTGTATTAACCCTTTGACTCCAGAGAGCTGCTAGAAGACTTTTGCAATACTTACAGGGTTAGAAGATAAAATTTGTTTCAGCATCCATTATTTCCTTTACAAGACTAAGCTGAAACCTAGATTGCTGCAGTATGTAAAGTAATCTAAGATAATTAATCCTGCTATCTAAATACCTAGACCTTTCTTACTCAGTTCCTCCAATTCACTAGTCCTTGGAGAATTATGAATAGGGCCCCGCATTGGCGTTTTGAGGCAACAAAGTGGAAAAGATGGAATGTATTTGTAGTTACTCTGCTTAGAAGAGACTGAGTGAAACTGAGGGAATGACATATTGTTTTGATAAAATGCAAGTTGAACAAGGAGCTATAACTGAATTAACCAGATGCTTCTCTCACTCCCAGGGCCTTCATGTGGTCGGGGACAGATAAATCATCCTTGCTATCTTCTGTTTTACCAGGAAAGAAATAGTGGAAAACCTCGCAGCAGAGGGTGCTCAGGAATGTGAGGGATTTCTTCAGTTTGAAAGATGAAAAGATTTTATTTGCAATTGTTGTATGCCCTTGAACTTTTCTGATAATTTTGGCCTTACACTTTGTAGCAAACTTCTATTGTTTTAATGCTTTTCTTTGTTCAAATAAATACATATTTTTTGAACAATACTGTATTAAAATGTTTTTATTTACATATTTGTTTGAAATGATTTATGAAAGTTATATAAATTAAATCTGCATAAATGCACTGACATGAATTGTAACTGACATTTTAACATTTTCTTGCAAATTGTAAAAGTATTAAGAAAATATTTCCTCATTTTTTTTAAAACTATTGTAAAACTTGCATGAAGAACTATCCAAAGTAATTTAAATCACTCTTCTGTCATATGAAAATTCAATGCCACAAGTTCCATTTGATCACATTAATTTTCTCTGCTTAATGCAAATCACCAGTAATGTAGTAGTTTCCACAGACAAAGGTCTATTTCAGTGCTGCTACTTAATAATTTCCATGATATTTTATGGTAATAGTCATGGCATCAGTGAAGTTGACTGACATTCTCATGAACAATATTCTGTGAAATATTCTTTGATAATTGAATGGAATATTGTTATTTGTGTGATTTGGGTGGGCAAGGAATGAAGAAAGCGTACACAAAACTCTTTCAAATTAAAGTCTTGAAAATACTGAAAACCTAATTCCATCATCTACATAAGTCCAGAAAACATCATACGTATTCCTCTGTAAAAGATCTACACAGATGAGCCGCTCAGCAATTTGAAACTTTTGACTTACCTGTCAATTCTCTTTGAAGCACTTCTTGCTTTCACATATTATGAAACACTTAGTGTGTGTATATATATATATAACTATAACGTGATGCAGAAATTGTTCAGCATTATCTCACCTTACTGTGAGATAACCACCGTTCACCTTTTCAATTTCTAGGAATATATTCCCCCACTCACCCTGTTGATGCACCAATCTATTGTCCAGTGAAAGTATTCTGAAAGTGGTGTGGGCTAGCTGAGAAAAGGGAGGACTTTGGGTAAGATAAACAGCTTTTTGAATTTGGTTTTACACATTCATGATTCCTGCTTTGCACCATGGAAAAGGTGAAGAAGGTCCAGAAGTAAGAAGAGACCTGTGCTGTGCCCGTCCACAGTGCTGAGGACTTGGTAGTTCTGTCCCAGTCTTCTATGCTATGTGGCAGCACTGATTTTTGACTGCAGTGGGAAAGCAGCTGGAAATGATAGGTGCTGAAAGAGAGTACTAACAGGATGCTTCCTAACTCATTATTAAATAGACTTTGTGGAGCTAAATCATATTTTATCCTGTTTGTTTCTTATGGTTTGGCTTGTTCTACTTTATTTATGAGCTTCCTGAGACCCTTTTATAAGTCTCATATCCTCCTTACATCTTCTGTTTTATACCACCTGTCAGATTCCTCAGTTGGAATTCAACCAATTTCTTTCAATTCAGTTCCTCAGTTGGAATTCAACAATTTCTTTGTGTGCAAAAAGTAATAATTGCCCTATTTTTAAATCACTGCATATCCTGTAATTCAGAAGGTTGGGCTTGTGGTTGTATGTGGGTTTGGTTGATTTTTTAAATTTAAGTATTTTTGAGGCATTGTAATGAAAAAACCTAAATTTCCTTCAGGTAAATTACATTGCATTAAAGAAGATAAAAATATAGACCTAAATTTTAGTGCTTTAAAAAATCCCCTTAGCACTCTTTTGAAGCACTTGGCTAGATTATATTTTGAACTTGTTAATTTTTTTAATGTATGTCTCACTTCAGACAAATGAACCATTCACAGTGTCTGAGCAGTTTTCTTTATTAATATATAATACAGTTTTTCAGGCATAATTGGGCAAAGAAATCTTACTATTTTACATCTTTCTATTTGGTTTAATCAAGAAGGAGAATCCATGTGAAAATAACTAGCAGTGAATTGTTTGTCAGCTAGCAGTGCTTGCCATAATATACTGCTGTGTCTAGAGCTGGTTAATAAAGCAGTATATTTGGAGGCATTGCAAACAGAACTGTAAGGAAAATGTGGATCATATTAAGAGGACATCTCATGCTTAGTTTATGAAGGGTTAGGGAATGAGAGACCGTGAAGGAGGGCAAATATGTATGCGGGACTTGTGGAATGGAGAGAACTGATTAATAGGAGGCCAATGAACTATAAACTAACTTTAATATATTGATCCTTTTGTTCCTGTGTTTGGATATTTATTTTAATTATTTACCTGGACAAATTTATATTTAACTTTCAGCATGGCTTGTTGGAATATTAATTTTTTAATTGCAGTTTGACTAATCCTGTAGTGAGTACTCTGTTCTGGCTGAGAGTTACAGAACCATTTCAATTAAGGAACATTTTTTCATGTAGTTACAATAGTAAAAGCTCTAGTGAATATAGTTGAGCTTTACCCAGATATGCTCTTTGTTTGTGCCTTGCTAGTGATAGAGTTTATTCCATTCTGTTTTTCCCTAGTTGTTTAACTTGCTGGAAGTCAATGGTGGCATTTGGTATCAAATACATGAGCGAATCTGTCTGCATAAGCTCTCTCTTAGGTTGCTTTGGTCAAAATGAGGTGATTTACATATTAAATTAGTGGATTTTTAGCTAATTGTACCAACCCAATTAGTGTTACTGGCATTTCTTGGAGTATAGTAGCCTTGAGAAGGTGTTAATAATGAGCAGCTGAGCACACATCTACAAGTAACTGTTTGATGTAGGTGGGTGATAGCGTATTGCTACATATATTTTACTCATTAATATATTTGATTCCCAGTAAGGGCTTGGAACTGTGTGAGCTAGATTACTATGTGCTGTAGAATCCAGCTTCTTCCAGATGCTATTTGCTGTTTCAAGAGGTTAATATGCCCTGCCTGTCCTGGCTTCATTTCACTGCTCTTTAAAATTAACAGTGGAGCTGCATATTTGAGTATTTCCAAATCAGGTTTAGTTGGACAGAAAAGGGTTTGTTTGCCATGCGCTTAGATCACATAGCTAAATGAGGGCTTGCTGCTGTCGAAATTGGTAGCTTTGCTTTGTCTTTCCCAACCCCAAACACGTGTTCTTGTCTTCTCTCTTTGGTCAGCATTGACTTTTCTCAGGCACAGTGGATTAGTTCAGCTAAACTGGCAGGAAATTAGCCCCATAATAAAATGAATAATTTAATTTTCAGCTCCCACCTCAGGGGTCAGAGATGAACGTCAGTACTGCTGTGGGGATAGGAGCATGTTAGGGAAGAAGGAGAATAAAGATCTTTGTTTATTGCCAAGTAGCTCTTAGATTGCTTTAGCTGCATTATTAAACTGCACACTCATGATAAATCTTTGTGAATTCCACTTCTTTTTCGCTTAACAAGTTAGGGAGCACTCATAAAAGCATCTCAACAGGCAGATGTAGGATATGGTAACCTGCTTTTCTAGTATTTTTACTTTCTGGTACTGTCTTGAATGGCCATGATTTATTATAATAGAGAATACTGTTTTACAAAATCAATCTTCTACCTCTGTGTTCAGTTTTGATTTCCCTCTCTTCAATATACTGTCAAATTCCAAGCTAATTATAACAGTTCATCTGAAACATTGGATGCATGGTTGCATCCAATAGAAAGATTTGAGACTGACTGAACAAGTTTTTATCAATAATTGTGATAACCAACCACTGTGAATATAGTTTTTTTTTTTCATTACTGGTTTCAACCTCAAGGCTAACTAAAAAAAAACTTTGTTGCACGAACTTTTTGTTTTTAGTCCCCCTGAAAATTCCCCTCCAAGGCGGCAAAGCTTAGGCTTTGACACCTTTCTGTGCTTAGCATATGGAGAATTGTTTGTAATGTTACTTCTATCGTGTTTTCTATAATCTGTTTTTTTTTTTTTTTTTTTTTTTTCCATAGATCTTTAACCAGTGTTCAAAGTCTTATCATCCTGATGGGATGGAGAAAATAACTTCATGACCTCCATTGAAACAAAATTAAGTTCCTGAAAATCCATTTGCTTAACCACACAAATTCCAAAATCAAAATTCGTATTCACACGAACTGGCACACATTGCGAGCTTGAATAAAGTGTGGGCTGTGATAAAATGTCTTCTTTAGTTTGATTGTGGAAGTATAGTAGTAGTAGTGCTGAGTATTTAGCTCATAAAGGTGTGTTAGTAGAGGAAGTAGGATGTACCCTCAGATTCACTATCTGCCAGGGAAAAATTAATTTACTTCAAATAAAACTTTTCTGTGGATACTTTTAAAAAAAGGTTCCTATCTATTTGAACTGAAATAAGCCTAATTAAAGTTAGATTTCTCTGGCTGCGGTTAGCAATTGCTGTCAGAAGTGAAAAAGAGACATTAAGATTATCCTAGCGTAAGTATATCCAACTGTTTAATTGCCTGTTATTTTTAGTTCTCTATCTGAGAGAAAATTAATATTTTGAGTAATGGTATTAATTGCTCATAGTGTCTTACGAGTTTCTGTTTTTTTTTTNTTTTTTTTTTTTTTTTTTTTTTTTTTTTTTTTTAAAAAAAAGGAAAGGAAAAAACCCCCAAACCCTGAAATTTTAAGGTCTATTAGTCTTTCAGACTTTTCTAGGCTTAAATAGTCTTCAAAGAAAGGGCAATCCATAGAGCTAAAGCATAGGTTCTTGAATGTTAATGCTGAATGGAAAATGACCTATTGTGTAAAATGTATATGAAAGATGCCAGGGGGAGGAGGGGGGAATCATTAACAGGGAGTCTATTGTCATGTTGACGTAGAACTTAAAATATTTGCACTTTTGTATATTAGTAGAGTCATGTTAAGCCCTAAAACATGTAGAAGGAAAAGCTCAAAACCTGTTGAAAATTAAAGTAATAATGCTTCATTTTTACTATTAAATGTAATAAATATTTCATACTCTAGCTATCAGTCTAAATTCCAGTTTGGATGACAAGGGAGAAAAAAGCTGTCACAGTTGTATTAATCTACTAGAGTTTCATGAAGCTTCTCTATCACTGTTTACGTCTAATTTGAAACAGTTTGCTTTCTATTTTCAAAGTGTGAAGTAGACTTTACTAAATCCTGATAGGATTGTTGTATTGCTTTGTAACATTACTATTTACAGTGTAGATATTCATGGTATTTTTTGATTATTCAAATAATTTTTCAGATAATGCTGAGTTTTATAGTTCTGAATTGTTCTATTCAACATACTTTTGTGGGCGAATTATCAAAATATTCAAGATGACAGTGGTTTAAAATTTTTCTCATGAGCTTTTATTTGATAAATAAGAGAAGTACATATTTGCTTAAGCTGTTTTTATTTTGGAAAGTATTTGCTCTGTTCCTTTGTGCTGATACTAATTTCCTAATATCTTCAAACAAACTGAAATAATATATTTGTCTAAAAACAATTCTTCAGTGTAATGTCCTGGACTTGTTTATCTGATGCAATTTGAGCCAATTTTTATGAAGAAGTGTAAAAGGAAAGATGCTTTCACCTGTTTTAAAAGCTATTCCTAATTTCCATTGTTCTGAGTCAAATTAAATGTGGTAATATGAGGAATAGAAAAGTTAGATGAAATGGTAAGTGTTGCATTTGTACTAAGAGTACACTAGAGGTTACCCAGGTATTTCAAATTTAAAAAGGTAAACGATTTCTTATGAATATACCTTCACAGGAAAACATTGTTATATTAAAATGTAACTTTTCCTTTCTTTAGGAGAAGAGAGGGTAAAAATCTGTAATCCCCAATCTTCCTTCTTTTTTTTCTTTCTTTTATTTTTTTTCCTAAATATCAGCATTATTTCTGTAGGACTTTGAATAAAAGGAAAGGAAGGACTTTCATGTAATTAAGGAGAAAATAACTGAGTAGTTCAGACTTGTCATATTGGAAAATGCTCTTCCTTTTTCAGAGTGGCATCTACATACTAAGTCGGTGTGCTCCAAGTCCCAAAGCTGTCACTTTAACCTACCTAAATAAGTATTTCAAAGCAGTGATATATGTAATTATCATACTGCAATATTTTCATTGAAAGTGTAGTAAGCAACAGTCTTTGTGTGTTTGATCTGTGTTCTGGTGACAAGCTTTAAATAAAAGTGTCTAAAGGGATTAAGAAAGATTGGCTATGGAGAAAAGCTGTAAGAGCAACTATTGAAGAAACAAACACCTACTACCTCAAAAGATAAAAATATGTGTCAGATGGAGGATTTGTCAGACTTAGCGATATCTGTTGACTGGTAGTAATTACTTCCAGGTACCACTATTTGAATTCATTGTTTTTATCTAAAAAATGGTGCTGTATGTAGCTGGTTTTCTTGTTAAATAGAGAATTAAATGAAAATAGTTGATCTTTTTCTTTGTTGGCATAAGATAGTAACTGAAAAAATGTCGATTGGCATTTCATACAATTTTTTTTGAATCACTTCTGTCCAGAGGCATAAGATTACCTTCCTTGTCCTGCTCTTCCTAACATACTATCCTGTTCTAGTACAAAAATTTCTTGCTGTTAGGGCAAAAACCCATGGATTATATTTCCTTAAACTTACAGCTTTCTGTTTTCTGTTCTTTTGTTCTGTGTATTATTGTGAGTGGAGGTATCTGCAGGTGGGGTTTGAGGTTTTGGGTTGGGTTTGGGGATTTTCTGTGTGTTTTTTTTTTTTTTTTTTTTT